>OY744519.1:26431512-26459012 GCA_963556195.1 Sepiola atlantica | reverse complement strand
CTTCACAACAATAAATAATAAACAATTCTAATTGCGGCTTGTCGAAATCCCTCATCTCTCACCCCATTTCAGACGGCGGGGGTTCGTTCGTCTGACTGGCAATCCTACCATTCGTAAAATGTTTACTGCTTTTTAGGATTCATTTTGCAAAGTTATTTTCATATGGAATCAAAGTTCTGTTCTGTTTAGTTTCAATACAAGACACAGAAGAAGATTTTCTGCTAAAGTGTTGATTAAAATGCTGTCATGCCTGTCTTAATACAAGCTTACTTACAGTGTATCAGGGATACGTCCTCGACAATCAGTCTGAAAGTGACTTTGTTGCTGTCGGGCTGAGGTATAATCCTGATCAGTCTCAGAAGGTCCACCCTCCTAGGGTTTACCTTCTTTTTGAGAAGGGATTAGTTTATTGTTAATCGCCTGAGGAAACCTTACAGGAGAATGCCGACGGGGCTGTTCAGCCACCTTTTTTTAAACAAGACGCGTTAACCTTGTGTACATGGCTTTTCAAAACCACACCTGACCTTGTGTCTAACCTCGTCTTGAAAGGAGATAAATACAAGCTTTTGGTTTATATACTCATTAATACCTTAATAGACTATATATATATATATATATATATATATATATATATATATATATATATATATATATATATATATATATATATATATATATATATACACTACGATTATACGTGTAGGAGTTTTATCCTAAATGTCCCGTAGGTTAGGAAGTTTCTTTTATAAATTGGAATTAAAGTTCATGAAGATTTGAGAAACCGTTCGTGTGTAACGTAGTGCCTCTACCTTAATACGGGATTATTTTTTATTAATGAGTAACTGTTAATCAAGGCTGAAAGCCACTCGAGAATAAGGGTCAATGAGATGGATGGATTGCCATTTTAATGATGAAGAATATTATGAGAGGATTGAAAATGGTTAATGGAATCAATCAAAGTTTGATTACTTATGGGAACGGTTTGTGTTGACATTGGATTTGAAGATTATCAAGTTGTAATCAACAGGAAAGCAGTCCCGCAGTAATGTGTTTAACAGGTGTGGAGTCCGTGAAGTTTTGTCCATGGAAATTACTTCTGGTGCTAAGCACTTGGAGGGCGAAAAAATCACTTTACGTTGTGGTAGAAAGACGGGTTTTTGCTGTGAATGTCTTACGAACAGGAACAAAAGATTGGAGCTCAGTCGAGCACCTTCAATGGAAATAGCGATAGAGTAAAGAGACTAGCAACGTTTTTGATCAAGACCAAAAGCCACTCGAGGATAAGGTTTTACGAGATGGATTGATTGTCGGTTGAATGATGACGAATATTTTGAAGGGATTGAAAATGATTGACTTTCATTACTTATGGGAACGATTTATGACAAATATTTGGATACATTGGATTTAAAGACGGACATGCTGTAGTCTGCAGAGAGTAGTCGCGTGGTAATGTGTTCCACAGATGGGAAGTTCTTGGAAAAAAACTCTGTTCATGGAAATTTTGTCTGACGCTAGACACACAGAGGAATGAAGAAAAGTTCTTTGCACTGGTGGTAGAAGATGAGTTCTTGCTGTGAACGTCTTACAAAGATAAACGATGGAGCAGAGAAAGACTAGCAACGTCGCTTCTGTGAGAAAGGGACTATAGAGAAGAGAAGGGATCATCTTTTTTTTTCTTTTTTTTTTTTTTACTTTATTCACTCCAAACAAGGAATATTGAAACTGAGACTTAAGGTACTACTGTGAATTAGGGGTCGTACCTACAAGCGTATTCTAAGTGGGGAGTTGTGCTACGAAAAGATATTTGTTCACATTGCATTTAAATTTCTGCGTGTTCGTACAGTCAGGGAAACAGGGAACAGGAGAGAATTCCGAAGGCTAACGGTTCGAGGAAAGAAACTATTAGAGTGGAAAGCCTTCCGGCATCTGGGGGCCTCTATATTGAAAGGAAGGATTTTGCTGGTTGTTAAGTCGGTCGGGGATATTTACGTTGAGGGAGCACCAGTTTAGCAAGTTCGTTGGAGCACATTATATTAAACTACTTGTAAAACAATCACAGGGATAAAACATTACATGGGACAGGGGCTGGAGCTTGGTAGATCCTCTACTAGATCGCGAAATTTTGTTAAAGAATGTCACGTTATAGAAAACTGAAAACCAGTACTTATTTGGTTTCTTCAGCCGGTAAATTCGTTTAAAATTTAAAGAAGTATTTTCATCCAACAAATTTGATCAAAAATGAAGACTCGAAACACAAAAAAAGGATTTTTACATTGCTAACATCTATTGCTTATGTATGTTGACATTATCTTACTCGCACATTAATTTCTTTATGTACCGTGGGTTCCCGCTGCTCCATCCCTCAGGAGAGCAGAGCAGAGGTTGTCCCTGCGACTAAGTGCTAATCTTTGCTCCTTCGTTTTTCGGCCGGCTGACCGTGTTTCGGAATTCTTTAGATGAAGATTGATCATTTGTATTATTTCGATTATTCTGACTGCTGTTCTCATCTTGGATGTTATTCTCACAACGTTTCGGCCGATGTAATCTCCGACCTTTTTCGGGTGCATCTGGTCGAACTCACCATATAGTGATAAGTAGTTAAGCTACACATCTAAAACAAGAATAGGTGTAAGGCTTCTAAAATTCATATTAGAATGTGGCATGTGGCGTAACGGATATAAGTGCTAAGTAATAATCAGTCCTAAGTGACAGTCTTATGCGGGTTGAAGGTTCAATCCTCAGTGCGGGCGATACTAAAAATACAATTACAAATTACTTAAGATTTCTACCCGGTCATGGCTGACAGACCAAGCTACCCCCAGTGGATTAAATAAATCGTTCTATTCAAAATTCCGTACAGATTCCCGAGTTTGACAAGATACATAATTATTTTACGGAAAGAAGACAGAATATTTATTGTTATAAAAATATTAAATTGCTATAAATAAATAAATAAATAAATAAAAGACATTCGTTCTTTTTTATTAAAGAATATTTAGATGGCAATGACAACTATTTTTACGGAAGAGAAAGAGTAAGTTTGTCTTAATAATACTGACAGACATTTATTATTTCAAACTGAATATTCTTTTTAACAGTAAATTAAGACTTCTACCCGGTCATGGCTGATGGAACGAGAACAAACTACCCCCATGGATTAAATAAATGGTTCCATTAAAAATTCCGTACAGATTCCCGAGTTCGACAAGACGCACCTGAAGAAGATCGGAGGTTACGTCGACCGAAACGTTGTGAGAATAATACCCAAGATGAGTACAGCAGTCAGAATAATCCAAATTATACAAATTTCGTTTTGACCTGCGGACAATGTATTGTTTCACGTACACACAAACGTAAATTCTGCGCCATCTAGCATCTCACAGAGCATCAGTTGTACTCAGATTTGCGTACTATAAACATTGTTTTCCGTTGCTTTGTTTGTGATACGCTGATAGTCATGAGAATGTTGTTCGAGATACTGATCTCACCAAGAAGTACGAAATGGCGAAAATAATGATTGGTACTTAAGATAAAAACGAAGTGCACTAAAGGCGGAGTGGCTAAAGGAGTGGCTATGTTAGAGGTCGGAAATATTAGAAGAAGAAGAAGTAGAGAAATTATTAATTACTGAAAGACTTGAGGTTAATTTGATGTACATTAATTTCAATGACAAAATTTGTTTGGACTCCCGAACATTTTGGTTTAAAACACGCCAAAGAACGAATCAAGTTTCTGAAAACGGATATCTAAAAAATGAACATGTGAACTATTTCCTTCGGGGGGGGGGGGGGGGGGCTAGCAAACACCTGACAACCTATGCGGTAAAGACTGCCGATTTGTGCCGGTTTTGAGACGGATGTGAAAATCCACAAAACCAAATCAAGAACTTGCAAAGGGCAACATATCTGCAATTACTCCGCCTAAGGTTGTGGCGGACTTGAAAAGCGATGTTGAATCTGCTCACATGTAAATTGAATGAACAGACGATGGCAAGACTCGATATTGAGTTTGATTCCATCACCACACACACACAAACATATATATATATATATACTTTTATCCGCTCGGCTGTCGTTTTTTGACACTTGAATCGTGCATGTCTACCTCCCCCCTCCTATCTCTTCTCTCTCGGTCTGAATCAACAGACGTTTTCCATTCCTCTATTTGTCTACCTTCCTATCTTTTTTACCCTACTCCCTTCATTATATGTCTCTTTTTCCACTTTATTTTATTTTATTTTATTTTATTTATTTATTTATTTGTCCTGTTTGTTTTAGATTTTAGATTTTAAATTTAAACTTTTTTGATTTTTGATTTTTAACGGCCGTAAACCACGTGACCCCCCCCCCCCAATTTTTGAAATGTTAAATTTCTTTTCTTCTTCTTCTCTTTCTTTTTTTTTTCTCTCCATTTCATTCTCCCCAAATATGATCTCAGGTTGAGATCGGATTCTAACTCTACCTGATGAGATCTCAGTTTATAGTAACTGTTGATCGATAACATTGGCATGCCAGTGTCGCAGATTTTGTACATGTCTGTGTAAATAAAAATTATCATATATATATATATATATATATATATATATATATATATATATATATATATATATATATATATATATATATAATTAACTTGTTACAAATATCCAGGGGGTATGAATCCGAAGGAAGTTGAAACCGGGTTTATGAGAGTGCTCAATGAAAATTCAGTGCAAAATATATATATATTGATTTTACTCCATTAGTTGCGACAAAACAAGTTTTGTTTCATTGGTGCGAATAGCGACCAACTCATCGGGCCGGCGAAAGGAATTCAAAATCGTTTTGAATTCCTTTCGCCGGCCCGATGAGTTGGTCGCTATTCGCACCAATGAAACAAAACTTGTTTTGTCGCAACTAATGGAGTAAAATCAATATATATATATATATATATATATATATATATATATATATATGAATTTATTTTCGTTAACAGAAAGGTCTAAGTGGTATCTCAATAGTGAACAACTAAACATAATAATTATATCGCCCAGGTAGTAACGCTAGAGTTCTCTCCTCTCGGTTGATCACTTTAAGATGTAATAAAACGTTACGGGTTTGTATTAAAAGCCATATTTATTTGTCTCGATGGCAGCTGACTTGCTAGCCAAGGGGTTAATTATTATTGTACACACACAATTACCTACGCGACACCAACCTTGAGTGTCTTCGGTCTCTCTGTACAAGGAGTTTTCAAGACTAACTGATATGAGGATACTTCACCCTACAAGTAAACCCTGACCGGCTATACACTGGACAATACAAAGAACGATGCACCTACTACAAGTAATGTTACCACAAGTAACAGCACTTAGCTGGATACTCCACCAGACTAGATGAATTCTTATCCTAGAATCCGGTAAGACTAGTAGATCACAAGAAAGATATACTATAACATAGTTAACTGATCAATTGGGGAGAGGAAAATTAATGTTCTTAACTTTTTTTACTAACTCAAAGTTTGAGAAGTAAAGGAGAACTTTAATGGAATATTCGAATATCTATGTATCTGATATAGAGATCAAGTCTTAGCTCCAGGAAGGGCTCTTGGACTGAATAAAATGAAACAATATATATATATATATATATATATATATATATATATATATATATATATATATATATATATAGTTCAAATATGAATAATATATAACCGTTTTTCTTCTTTCCTTTTTTCCACGTACCACAAGAATTTGCTCCGCCATTAATCGGTTAGTGCACATGTTTATGGAAATGCATGAAGGCTTTCATGAATTCTGGTGCGGTGATGTGTCATCAGGCATGAGATTGATGCAAATTAAACGTTGTTTTATGGTGTGAAAAAATCATGGAATAGAATTACTGATATGTATTTTTAGTTTCATGTCACAGAAATCACTACATTAACATCTGCCTAAAATAAATATTAAATACAGCCTGTTTTGAAAACACACACACACACACACACACACACACATATATATATATATATATATATATATATATATATATAATTTTAAATAAATTACATCTGTAAAACAGCAATAACTTCGATTACTAGCGGGGATTGGCTCAGTGGTAGAGCAGTTTCTGAGGCCCTAGTTTTGTAATCTCACTAGGTTCAGCTACGCTGATGAGTCGCAAAACGACGAAACACGTGTCCGTGAATAATTATACTTTTAAAATATATGGCGCGCCATCTCTTGGTGTAAAATG
Source organism: Sepiola atlantica (assembly GCA_963556195.1). Lineage (NCBI taxonomy): Eukaryota > Metazoa > Mollusca > Cephalopoda > Sepiida > Sepiolidae > Sepiola > Sepiola atlantica. The sequence goes on along the minus strand of OY744519.1, from coordinate 26,452,779 downwards.
CTTTACAGTATAAATAATTGAATTCGTTCAAAAGTATCGACAACAAAATAAACAAATAAATGACACATACACACACACATATATATATATGTAAGGAGTTGGGGAAGGTCAAAGAGTTGGGGAAGATAAAGGCGGCGGTTTTGCTAAAGAGAGCTCAAGAACTTGTGCGAAAATGAAGGCAAAGAACTTCGACCAGGACCAGACGAGCAACAGTCAGAACGACAGGTTGATCTGCAAAGACATCGAGGAGGTTCCCGTTGTGATGCATATGAAGTTTCTCTTCTTCCGTTATTGTCTTTGTCGTTATTTACAGCGAGAGGGTGTCATGTCTCGATTCTTCTTTGAAAAGGACCTGAGAGTCACTGCCAAAATCTACCACGAGCTGATGAGTAGCGTGGTGAAGCCCCGGATTGACGGGATCGCCGCCGAACACCTCTACGTCTTTCAGTAAGTGTCTACTCCTGAACACAAGGCCAAGACGACCCAGGCGTAGCTGCTCAACAATGTTCCTTACCAATGGTCGTCGAACTTGTGGTTGCCTTCCTCACCCAACTGCACCCCCCTTGACTATTTCTTCTAGTGGGTGATCGAGGCCAAGACCAACCAGCACGCCCACAACGCGGTCGACTCTCTGAAGGCTGCCATCGTGGAGGCGTTTGCCGCTACAGACAAGGGCATAGTCCCCTTGAGATGGTTGTCTCTGCCGGCGCCGGTTACATTGAAAAATAACGTAGTACGTAACTTTAACTGTTGCTAAATGAACTGTCGGTTCTCAGCATATGCAACTTTTGTTTTTATTGCCTATTTCGTTTTCTTTTTGTCAAATGTCGAATTTTGCTGAAATATATATATGTGTGTGTGTGTGTGTGTGTGTGTGTGTGTGTGTGTGTGTGTGTATGTGTGTGTGTGTGTGAATTTTGAAAACAAGTGTATAGATTTTGGATTGTCACCGTCGGTAGTCACGAAGGTCCTGGGTTCGAATCTCAGGATTGCTTCGTTCACTGCGTCTAACCACACTGACCGATTAAAAAAAACACGTAATGCATTTAATTACGCACACAAACACACGCATATATATATATATATATATATATATATATATATATATATATATATATATATATATATATATATATATATATATATATATATATATGTGTGTGTGTGTGTGTGTTAATTTTATGTATTTATGTAATTCTTTGTTATTGGTGATGGTTATATATTTCGGTGATAAAAATCGTACATATTTCCGGGCAAGGCGTTATGGACTGAAGATAAAACTCTAGACTATAGACATCCATATCGAAGGTTCGATTTTCGTCCAAGTTAGCCATGCTGATAGCCAGAATCACGTGTCAATGGATTAATTTTATGTACGCATAAAATTAATATATATATATATATATATATATATATATATAGGATAAATTCAGAATTATTATTTTGTAAGAAAGTTGATATCTACCCGATCCGATAGTGCTCAATACTAAAACTTTTATAGTAGAGCAAATATATTTATAAATTATTTGGCTTACATTGACATGCCAAGGCTTTGATCCAATTGTCTCTTCAGAGCTCAGAGGGCACCATTACGTCATAACTTTGACAAAACACACGCACACACACACACACACACATATATATATATATATATATATATATATATATATATATATATATATATATATATATATATATATATATATATATATATTCGTGAGAAATTCCCACGAAGATAGCAGAATAAAAATACACTATGACGAATGTTAGCGTTTTGTTCACACAGACGTTGTAACGCATTTTTTTTTAAACGTGTGTCCATTTCATGCGACAAAAATGTTATTACTAACTTAACCGAGGCAGACCTGCAAAAAACGCATTTTTTTTTAAACTTAAGCGTGACAGACCAACAGACGGTAATACCGACGGACAGAGCCTCTTATAGAGATTCTTGGACGCAACTCAATAAAACCATTCCGCGAATTTTATTATTTATTTATTTATTTTATTATTTTATTTTTTTCTATTTTTTTTTTTTTTTTTTTAAATTGTTATTAATTCATTTTTTTTTCTATTGTTTTTTTTATTAATTAATTAATTTATTTATTTATTTATTTATTTATTTTATTTTATTTTATTTTATTTTATTTTATTTTATTTCATTTTATTTTTTATTTATTTATCTATTAATCTTTATTTTTGTTAATTATTTTATTTATTTAATTTTATTGTTTACTAAAGAGTAACCACTTATCAAAGCTGTGATAATCTTTCCCGAAGTGCCAATCACTACAGAGATGATCTGCATCCGTGGTTGTCACATTCTGCTGATTTCAATTTCCTGATCCTTATATTTAGATAACTTCTCATGTTCTTCTGTGGCAATGATTTTTTTTGTCATATGATATTCTGATGGTTATCAGTAGGAACACTTGGTTCCTTTTTCTCTAATATTAAGAATTTTTTTTAATCCAAAAATATTTTTATACCAAATAGTCATTAATTACCGAAGCCGAAAGTCACTCTAGGATAAGGATTAATAAGATTGTCAGTTGGGTGATCAGTCACCGACGACTTTGATTGAACCGGAAGAGTGACGCTTTCTCAATAATTGAGAAAGCGTCACACTTCCGGTTATTATTTATCTCTTACATTACTTTCATCCTCTCTCACTATATATTGTTGGACCACCCGCTCTTATTTTATACCGTGTCTAACACTTCCGCTTCCGTTTCTCTTTCGCTCTCTCTCTCTCTCTCTCTCTCCCTCGCTTTCTATATGAGTGTGTGTCCGACTAAAACTGAGAACTACCAACGATACACTTTCAAAACTTACATATTCAGATTCAGTATGACCCCGAGCTGGTTATGGTAAAACAAAATCTGGAATGGTCACAGAGACCCCATGATAATAACACGGACTAAAACATAAGAAATCACCACAACTTCTTCCACGTCAAAATTGCTGACACCTCCTGCGGCTGGTTCGTACAGTTACTCAGTAATCAGGTCCACGAGTATGGTGTGTTCAAACTAAAATTCAAAATTGTAGCAATTTTATTCTTTCTAAAACAATAAATATTCTGTCTTCTTGTAATAAAAATGATTATCAGCTAAATTATCTTCAAATCAATAAAACCGAATGTCACTTTTTGAAATGTATTCATTTAAACTTGTAATGTTTTAGTCGACGGGATGACATAATTTGATTTTGGAATAATTCATTTTAAAATGGGTAAAGTCGGAATTTTTTTACCTTAGTGACATCAGATTAATCAGCAATCACCATATTTGCTGATCGGACGATCCCCTTTTTTTAAACGTGCGTGAAAGGCGATAACGTACACACAAACATGATGTACCGTGGCATATTATTATATATATTATCATATATACGACTGTACACACTACATAAAAAATACCGAAAAATTATGCTACACCAGGGTTCGCACTAATATTCACTTAAAATCATAGAATTACGTAAGTAATTTAATTTTTCAGATATAAATTATTATTATCATTTCTGATAACTTTTCTTTTTTAAGTTCTACTTTTGAAAGGACCATTGCATTGAAACTACGATGACAGCTGTGTTAATACTACTTACTACAGAGCCCAGCCTACATTTGGGGGCGACAAATAACTATAAGTTTTGTTTTTATCTACATACGTATACGTTTTATCCTTACGGGAATCGTCAGTGTAGAGATGGATTATTCACACCGGTCGCCGGATTCGAACCCCGTAACACGAGTTAGATTTCAAACTCATATATACTCTATATGTATTTAAGGTGTGTGTTTATATATATATATATATATATATATATATATATATATATATATATATATATATATACACCTTAAATACACTTTTTACTGCTATCTACTGCATCGATAGCGGGCGAATCTCCCGCCTGGATAACTTTTTGCATTTTTGGACCACCATTCACCATTTAGATTATTCCTTAGTCAACCTCTTTGATGTCTTGCCTGGAGCTATTTTAAACTCGTTGACGTGGATGAACTGTATAGGTTTACAAAAAAGTATGTTTTGGGCCGATATATTTAATGTTTTATATACCTTTATGTATTTATATATATATTTTTTTATATATTTTCAAAGTTTAATTTTTATTACCTGCAGTAATGTCATTGCGGTAATGGTCCTCCGAGGAGAAGATTTTCTTTGAAAACTCATGAGTTAAGGACTTTAAAGAACTTTGCCTGAACATTGAACTGTAATAAAATTTATTCGCACTATATTCTATTCTTTCACTTTATCTATTGCTATTAATGCTCTATCCAGTATATTGAGCTTTATTTTTATCCGAATGTTCACTAATTAAAGATATTAGTTGCCTCTTATATCTTTTGTGGTATTAACCTTATATATATATATATATATATATATATATATATATATATATATATATATATATATATATATATATATATATTGCTCTTTATTATAGAGTAGGGATTGGGAAAACCCCTTGCATTTCTTTTGTGTGTCGCGCTTTGTGTACTTCACTTCGGTAATACTAATCTATTTTCTTTTAATTTGTAGATATGACATTCACACGCATTACACTCATTTCGTTGCTACTGTCGGCGCTGTGCGCGGCCCTTCACAGCAAGAACGACCAGTTACCCCGCCATTTCATGGAATGTATGAGCCGGCTTGCCAACAGTGACTCAGCTTTCGGAGACGACACCTCAAAGTTGCGCTACTGTACCCAGCGATACATCGTGAAACATTCGGCCACTAAACGCACCAAGACCCATTTCTCCAGCGAGCAGGTTCAGCTGAAGAAGGACTTGGAGCCACGAGTATTAAACAGTCTGAGCCGACCGAACCACGGAGGCGGACCTCTGAATATGGGTCCAATTGCGACCATCCAACGTCGGGTCCGAAAAGAATATCGGATGATGACGGATGCCGAAAGAAATGATTTTCACAGGGCGATTAATTTACTTAAACAAGACAAGGTAAGGCATTTTTTTTAGTATTACGATAACTGTTACCTTCATGCAAATGCTGTTTGTCATATGTAGAATCCCAGAATATATATATATATATATATATATATATATATATATATATATATATATATATATATATATATATATATATGATTATTTTTATTTACACAGACATGTACAAAATCTGCGACACTGGCATGTCGATGTTATCGATCAACAGTTATTATAAACTGAGATCTCATCAGGCAGAGTTAGAATCCGATTTTAACCGTAGATCATATTTGGAAAGAATGAAATGGAGAAGAAAAAAAAGAAGAAAAGAAATTTAAAATTTCAAAATTTGGAAAGTCACGTGGTTGGGACCGTTAAGAATCAAAAAGTTAAAATCAAAAAATAATAACTATATATATATATATATATATATATATATATATATATATGGGAAGAGAAGGATGAAGGTAATCCGACGTGATGGTAAAATGAAAAAGGAAAACCAAAAACTGGATGTTTTTTATGTGTACATCAACGTTTCGTCTTTATTTATAAGACTTCATCAGGATGATGATATAGGGAAAAGATATCATGCAAGTACAGATACATGTAGGGTAGACATGTTGGGAAGAAAAATAAAATAAAATGAAAAATAATGGCAGCGTCTTGGTGGACGTCCGTACTTGTTAGAGAATGAAAATGAGTGACGAAAATGAGTGGGAGAAAAGGGGAAGGGTGGAGGGAGCAAGGACTACTGTGGCTGGTGATGAGAGAAAGAGGTGGGGGATGAGCAAGGGTAAAATGGATGGCAGAGAGAGATTGGAGGAAGAGGGGAGGGGGTGTTTGACCATATGGCTGTGGTCAAGATTGAAGGGGAAGAGTGAGTTGGGATGTTTGTGTGTGGGGGGTGTATGCAGGGAAAATATATATATATATATTTCATCCTTGCGGAATCATCAGTGTAGAAATGACCATCTAAACCAGTCACAGGATTCGAACACCGGAACAAGAGTAACATTTAATTCTAATTTCAAGAGCGCTAACCAATTAGGCTATAATGAATGGCTAAGAACGAGATGATAAATACACTCTATTCATGTGTCAAGGAGGTGGACATAGTGTTAAACAGGAAGGAACTTGCATTATAGCTTAAATCTGACGGCTTCTCTTATACCTCATTAAAGGGCCCAGCTGAGAAGGGGCTACAAATAATAATTTTAATAATAAATATTTAAACATATTATCCACATACGTATACGTTTCATTCTTTGCGGAATCATCAGTGTACAAATAACCATTCAAACCAGTCGCACGATTCGATACAAAAACAAACAAAAATTTAGTTGTAAGGGAGACAACTCTTTTGGTAGTCTTTAATTAAAAATATAAGTAATTTACCTTAGTGATTTTTATTTTATCAGTCATAACTTAAACATGTTTCCATATTACCAGTTGTCCGAGCGGGACTACATACATTTTTTGAATAAACGAAGTACATTATTATAGTTCCAACAACATTGTACAACAATAACAAATGAAAATTGGCTAGTCCGAATCAAAGTTTGATATGTCAGCTTAAATTCTATTTAGGTCCAACTTTTAAATCTAACAAGATAGCTTTATATGTTTGGTGCATACTAGAAAAAATGTGACACGTTGAGTCATCCATTGAGCTCGAATTATATTATTTGAATTAGGAAAAGGTGAGTTAGCATAACCAGAGAAACGTTTAAAAGTAAAACAGAAAATCTGGTAATGGCGGACTTCTCTGGACTACGATGCATAATTGAATTTCAGAAATAGAAATAAAAATACTCGATCATTTTCCGTAATTTTCAGTGTACAGTAATGTTTTTCAATACCAAATAAGTATTTCAAAAAGTTTTGCTGTCATTTTATTTTTAACTGACATATTTCACAGGTGGGTGTTTATGCACAAGCGCCAAAATAAACGTAGAAGAAATACGAAAAATCTTTGTAAAGATCAATTATTGACAAAAAATCTAAAAATAAGTCGAGATGAGTTATCCCCCTTATTTTGCCACCCTAAAGTAAAAAAAAAGCCGTTCTCTGACCATCTGTTTCCCGATGACCAACTGTTATTATTTGCTTGGTTTCATGCCGTATATTTTTCTAATTACTTTTGTTTCTTTCAGAGTGTTTTACCAAACAAGTATGACGCAATCGCATCCCTTCACGTCGGTTGGCCAGCAATAAACGCCCACGAAGGCCCCTCTTTTCTTGTATGGCATCGGCTCTACACCTTAATGTAAGCAAACGTTATTTAAGAAAGAAAGGTTTCTATCATTCTTACGATGGTAATCATCTAGTTTCCTGACCCATGAATATTTATCGGAAAGACGATGTGCAATAACTCGAAACAAATGTATATATATTTTTTTAATTTTTAGATTATAACATGCTGAACGTATTGGCGTTTAAATCGGTTTAGTATTTATTTACCTCCTCTTCAGGAGGTTGGGCAAAAGGCCAGTTTTATCTTACTCCCACAAGTAAGATGTGACCCAAGGTCTGGTCGGGAAAGTGGGGTTTGAAAAGCCAGCGCCCGAGAAGGTGAGCACTCTGGTCATTAAAAATTGCCTGGACAGCCCCGTCGGCATTCCCCGGTAGGGGCGCCTCAGGCAGTAAGCAATAAACTTACTCCTCCCCAAAGAGGGGAGGCAAAGCCTGGGAGGGTGGACCTCCTAGAACTGCACAGGACAACCCCATAGACTGGCGGAATCAAGCCCTGAAGGCCAAGACGATACCAGTCTATGGGGTGCAGTATCCATCGGAACAGATACTACACTTTGATCTTAGCCAAAAGGCCAAGAACGTTTTAAATTTACCTACACACAGTTCTTCCTGGCAAAATGCAAGATGAACTTTCTCTAAGCTAGTTGACCTAAATAGTTGGAACGGAGAATGGTTAAGACGAAGTGAAAAGAAGTAAAGTCTTTTAGTAAATTATATAAAAATAATGATTCTGGGATATTGAAATTGGGTAACAAAATATTAGACTTCCATTCGCTTCGTCTTAAGCATTTACCGTTCCAAATTTTTGTATCAACCAGCTCAACACTCTTGAATTTTGCCAGAAAGAACTGTGTGTCGGCTCATTTTAAAAGTGTTTTTTTTTTTTCAATTAAATAATCTTTTACGCCAATACGTTCAGCATGTTGTAATCTAAAAAAAAATACAATTTTTGAGCCATTCCATAGCGTCTTTCCAATAAAATTACATGGGTTGGGAAACTACGTGATTACCAGCAAACATTATTTAAGAAAGAAAGATTACTATAATTCTTACGATGTTGCTTTGATCTTTGGCTACATTTCTGCGATGATGAATTATTATTTACCTTATTTGCAGTCGCACATTTATTCTCGTCTATTTAGAGTTACATAATTATTGAATTTGTTATCTACTCGATAAAATAATTTTTGCCGGATTTTAAAAGTTTGACCTAAATAAAATGTAAAACCAACTTTCAGTTGATATTGTTGTACGATATTATTTACTATAGACTAACGTACTTCACTAAAAACAAAAATTAATACTTAATCCAATCCGTCAGTTTTCTAATACGTAGAAATTCTTAACGTCTATTAACATAGGTTCTTTTCTAATAACTTCCCATCAGTGGAACATTTTACCACGGGTCTGTTTGTCTAATAGCAAATACGTGGTCATATTCAAATCACGTATCAATAAACCGCCATAAACCGTCATCCTAAGTCATGAATTTCATTCATTCTATTCATTATTTTCAATCCACTCATAATATTCTTCATCATTCAACTGATCATTAATCCATCTCGTTAACAATCATCCTCGAGTGGCTTTTAGTCTTGATAAATGGTTTGAAGATAATAACGTGTATTATAAACAAATTATAATATTATATTTATTAAAAATAAATAAATAAACGAAATAGATCCAACTGGATTTGCATTTAATTTTTCCAATTTCATTGTACGTGCCAATTTTAAGAAACATAAATACCATCAATATAAAGCTTCTATGTACATTGTTTAAAAAGATTACGTCAGGTGGTCTAAAAAAATAGTAATAACAACAGTACATATATATTTTGAGATTTACGTTCTTTTCTTTAAATTGCTCTTAGCATGCAGTATATTTTTTGCATGTATACCGTAATATTACATTCTCAGTATTTATCCAAGTCCTCCGTGAGGGGGGGGGTGATAAGATCTCCGTAAACACGTCTGTCCAAGGGATTGATGATCATAGTACATTTAACAATAGAGATTTTGTAGAAAAAGATGGTCGGGTGTGGACAGAACCGAATTTCGATTTGTTTAAAGAATTGTACATCTTCTATGTTTCTTGTTAAAAAAGATTACGCCATTTTTTTGTTGTTTTTTTTTTTAACTAAAAGAGTCAACACTTTTCAAGATCCCAATGGTCACTCGAGGATAAGGGTTAATGAGTGTCGGGTGGATGGTGAGACAAAACCGTGATGATTGGTAATATTGGTGGAAGTTTGGCAGAATTTGATTATTTAGGAGGACGACTTAACAAGAATGTGTTTACATTGGACTTGAAAACAACTATGTTGTAGTCTGCTGGAAAGCAGCTCTACTGTATCGAGTTCCACAGACGGGTAGTTCTAGGAAATAAACTTTGCTCATGGAAGTTTCGTTTAGTTTTATGCACAGAGAGCGAGAGAAAAAAAAGGAAATTACTGACAGTGGTTGTAGCTAGACAGGTGTTTGTTGTAAATGTTTTACAATGGAGGTCATAGATTGGAGCTCAGTCGAGCATCTGTCATGAAAATAACGATAAAGTAGAGAAAGACTAGCTACGTCTTTTCTGTGAGACAAGTGTTTCACAAAAATTTGAATTTGTCCTTTTTCATGATTTTTTTAAATTTTTGAATTCTAAATATTTATCGAATTTGTTTTTTGCTTATTTAGGATGGAAGAAGCGCTTCGTGAAAAGATCCCGTCCGTCACAATTCCGTTCTGGGATCCAACATTGGACAGCAGCTTGGAAACAACCCGGGATTCAATCATCTGGACGGACAAGTTCCTGGGTACTAGTAACGGTGTTGTCAACTCGGGTCCATTCGCGAAATGGAACACCCCTTCCGGACCCCTTATTCGAAACGTGGCGTTCATAGACAACCTCCCAACCAAGGAGAGCATTGACCATGTCCTCAATCGCATATATCTCCAGCAGATAAGCGAACCCAATGCTCAGGAAAAATCGAACTTCGAGTTCCAGCATAACAACATGCACGATTTCATTGGGGGCCAAATAGGGATTCTCGACACAGCACCCTTGGATCCGGCCTTCTGGTTGATTCACAGCTACGTTGATATGATCTGGACGAGGTTTCAAGCACGCCAACAGCGAATGGGAGTCAACCCGTCAATCGATTACCCGAGCAAATACGGCGAAAATATCTACGCCCCAAATGCAAGTATAGGGATTAAGAATATCTCTATCAAACAAGCATTGGAAGAAACGATGTCCTATTCAAACATTTATACTTATGATTATGAATCTATTGAGGGGGACTGTTCGCTTAATCCACGTTTATGCAACTCGCCGTACTTGAAATGTGTAAACAAAAAATGTCAGACTGTTACCCGAAAATCTTCCGGTTGTGGGGCGTTAATACCTTACCAAAACCAATTCTGTATTGATGGTGTTTGCGATCTAAAGGAATGGGCATTCCTCCCAATAGAGATCATCTACGAACGTTCTTTCGATTCGGCAGATTTCGGCAACTTCCCCGTCATCGATGGTCGCGCGAGCCTTCTGGGGGATCTTTATCGTATAAACATGCCGCCGACAACCGTGGCAAAAAATGTCACGGGGCGAACGTGCAGGTCTAAAAACTGTTGTGGCCCGGCTGGACGGATCGGCATCCAGGCGAGCGGCATCAACTATTTCGGAAACTATCAAGAAATGGCGCTGGTCGATCGGAGATTGGCAGTGTCTTCGGAGATCGCGTATGTCGGCATTAAGAAGCCGACTAAAAATGGCATCATTGTTTTTATAACAGCCTCGGAAAGGTGCGGCCGGATATGCCGACCGGTGTGCATCATACCGGGCACCAACCCGCCCCAATACAGAAACTGCACCGGGTGGATACGGTTGACGTCGGAACCGCCGCATTTTTACGGACAGACCTTGGAAGAGGCTTATATGAAAACGTGGGATTATAGTAGTTCTTTCCGGCCGAGATTGCGACACGAAAACATTCCCATTACCTTCTACTGTGATGACAGCAGGTGGCCCTTCAACACGTTGACCGATCATGTTAGAGAGACGAAATTAAGGACCACAACCACAACGACGACAACTACAACAACACTTCCACCTACGACGCCAACAACAACGACGCGGAAACCATACGTGCCCACACCAAGTAAGTCAAGTCTAATATCATAATTGCTTTACATAAGCGTAACACCTTCCTCACACACACACACACACACACACACACACACACACACACATATATATATATATATATATATATATATATATATATATATATATATATATATATATATATATATATATATATATATATATATTTCGGCAGCAAGTCATTTATTATACATGTGTCGTTGAAGACCACGGAGTTTGCTATCTTTCTGGTTAATTTCTCGACGCGGTGAGCGATTCGTCGGTTTTCCGGTGACAATTGGTTGATTATGGCGCCTAACGTTGTATATATATATATATATATATATATATATATATATATATATATATATATATATATATATATATATATATATATATATATATCGTGCATTTTATCCTCATATAAATATATAGTATGAAAATATATTTATGGCAAGTCAGCTACACAGAAATGTTTCTGCTTCATTCCTGAAGAGAATCATCGGGTTAAAGCAGGCATTTCGCCTGATAATTTCCTTCCGAAATTAAACATGAACTTTTCTGCGTAGCTTACTTGCCATTAATATATTTTTATATTACTAGTAGGCTCTACTCACGTATTATATAAGTATATACTGAAAATATATATACGCAATAAAACTACACACACACACACAAACACACACACACACATATATATATATATATATATATATATATATATATATATATATATATATATATATATATATATATATATATATATATATATGATTATTTTTATTTACACAGACATGTACAAAATCTGCGACACTGGCATGTCGATGTTATCGATCAACAGCTATTATAAACTGAGATCTCATCAGGCAGAGTTAGAATCCGATCTTAACCTTAGATCTTTTTATAAACCCGGTTGAAATTCTTTGGATTATTATCCTGTGGATGTTTTACCTGGATTATATATATATATATATATATATATATATATATATATATATATATATATATATATATATATATATATATATATATTTAAATATTTAATATTTATTTTATAAAAATATTATTGTATATATATATATATATATATATATATATATATAATATTTAAATATTTATTTTATAAAAATATTATTGTATATATATATATATATATATATATATATATATATATATATATATATATATATAAAATGAAAAGGAAACCCGAAATTATTTATGTATTCATTAACACTTCATCTTCATTGAAAAGACTTCTTTAAGATGATTGATTTGAAAAAAATAAATTCAAAACACAAGTACAATGCTTGGAAATACTTGGTGCGTATGTGACGTGAAAAGAGTGTTTATTTTTATTTTTTTCTGAACGAAACATGGCCGTTAGAAATTAAAATGTGTAACGTGTTTGTGATATCGACAGTTTTTATTTATTTAGGTACCTTTTCACACCACACACAATCGCTCGATTTTAACGTGAAAGTATTTTTTTCATCATCATCATCATCATCATCATCATCATCATCATCATCATCATCATCATCATCATCATCATCATCATCATCATCATCATCATCATCATTATTATTATTATTATTATTATTATTATTATTATTATTATTATTATTATAATTATGTACTGCTGGGAATGTAATGTAATATAGCTAACCTGGATCTAAATTCAAATTCTGTTCTGTCAGTATAAGTTTGCCGATTAAAGGAGATCAATTGTAGAAACCCTTTCGTTGTTTAATTGTGTTAGAGTTTATGATGAGTTGTGATTCAAGAAGTCTTCGCCAAAATTTATTTTAAATGAATTTAATGAGTCTAGCTTGTTTAAAGTTAAAAGAATGATCATGTTGTCATGCATGAGAGAATAGTGCATTTAGGGAATTGTTATTTTTTTATATAACTTTTATGTTCTCCAAACCTTTTCTTTAGTATATATATATATATATATATATATATATATATATATATATATATATATATATATATATATATATATATATACACTTATTATACCGATCCGCCCGGCGCTGCCCGGAATCCATTACGTTTAAATATGCTTTGTAAATAATTCTAAATTCTATAACCATTCCTTATTTAGGTTCAGTATCTAAGCTAAAAACGCAAATAAAGAACGCTAACTCTTATTAAAAGAATAAGGGTTATTCCCGTTAGCTGATTTTTCTCTTTAGGTGAATTTTTAAGAATAGTCGACTGTCTCTTGGCCTTGATAAGTGGTGACCCTATAATAAAAAGAAAGAATATATCTTCAGTTTTAACCAGATATGAATAAATAAGTAGATACACATTAGATACTTTATCAGAAGAGAGACCACAATTTGTGACCAAAATCGCTACGTTCTCCGATAATGGAGGGAAAATTTTGATTCTTTTTCCAGACTGTTCGAGCCCAAAGCCAATTCCTCCTCCGATTGTAACAATCCCAAGTAAAGGTACATTTAGTTGACTGGCAGTTGGAATTAAAAGCAAATAACAGAATTAATACTCTTTTTCTTCTCAATTAAGGGTTTTTTTTTAATTCAAATTCGCATTGCACCAGAAAATGTGAAAGTTTCTTTCTTCCTATTCTAATTTCATTGAAATTGAAGTCGATGACGTCACACCTTAGTCCGTTCCATCTTAAACTATATCGAAATCTATTTCTTTGTTCTTTTTATCATTTCGATTTATACAAAGTTAGTTATCTGTATATGTTTATATATTTTTACGTATAAGATTCACTCCTAAACTAATTAACCGATCATTGGGAAATTTGGAACACAGCTGCTAAGCGTAAGGGTTGGGAATGTGGAATATATTTAGTTTAATTTCGTTTTATTGAAAGGGTCAGCGTAGGGTGTTAATCTACAATAATATTAAATGTTACTTAAAATATGAAAATCGTCTTCTTTAAAATGTGTATGCGTACGCAATGCTTAATTTTACATAAGAAAAAACGCTTGAAACGTATATAATCGCTAGTAAGAAAACAATGGAGTCGTCGACTTCGACGACTCCATTGTTTTCTACAGGCAATTACACGACTCCATTGTTTCCTACTAGCAATTATTAATATATACATTTCAAGCGTGTTCTTCTTAAGATTACGTGCGTAGAACTAATTAGATTTTTACTCGAAATTGTTCTAAATTTACTAATATTTAACAAAAGCAACAGGAAACAATATTTATCGCCTATACACGATTTTTTATCGTATTATGTTAATGGGGTTATATTATATTTTAACCGATATCCGAGTGTTCAATCAAGATTCTCCCCTACCTCTCAAACGTTGAAAACATTAATTTTCCTCTCCCCAATTGACCATTTGACTATGTTATAGTTTATCTGTATTGTGGTTTTTTCTTTGTCTTCCTGGATTCCAGAACAAGAATTAATCTTGTCTGGTGGAATATCCAGCTAAGTGATGTTACTTGATGGAACATCATTAGGAGAAGGGGCACCATTTCTTCGTTTAGGCCAGTTTATAGCCGTGGCAAGTGGATGTTATTTGGGCTTCGAGTACTATGTTATTTTGAATATTTGGTCAGGGTTTACTTGTAGAGTGAAGTAGCTTCATGTCAGGTTGTCCTGACAAACCCTTGTACAGAGAGGCCGAAAACATTGGAGGATGGTGTCTAGTAGCTAATTCAAACTAAATAGGAACAGCAAAACACTTTTCACCTAGGTGAGAAAAACATAAATTGGTTCATTAATTAAAAAAAAGCTCCGCTTAGAATCATGGCGAGTTTTTGTTATAAGATGTATGATTATATAAAAAGTTTATATGCAAAAAAAAAATCCGCTTTCTTGGCATTTTTATGTCTTACAAGCAAAACACTACCCACCATTAGGCAGCTATTAATCTAGCTCTAACTATTCTATTCAAATGTATAACTTACTTTACATATCTTTAATATAAATATATTGCAATTTTAAAAACTAATAGTTTTCATTTAAGTTACCATTCCTTGAAAATTAATTAACAATTTTTTAAGAAAGGTTTTAGTAATTTATCATTTTTTATTTAATTGTATCAATCAATTACTATTAATATCGACGAAACTATTGCATATATATAGGAAAAATATGCCAATAAAATTACAAATGAATACAAATATTAATTTATGATGAACTGATTAAAAAATAGCTATGGAAATTAGGCATACAAATAGCTGTGTTTGGGCCTTTGATCTCTACTATATATACAGTATTTCAAACGACTATGTTGTATTATTGATTTGAATAACAGTGAGTCGTTTTAGGTGTGATAAATGTTCATGGACTATGAATAGAAACCTGTTTTATTAGAATAAAACATGTAAACTAAGTGATAGAAAGATAAGACGGTTCGTATAACTTATCATTCAAACGTTGGTGCTTCAGTTTCAATTATAAAAATAGATTCCGAATGAGAAACTTTTCACAATGCCTGGAATTAACATATTTTTCTTTTTGTGTGACTGACAAGCATAACCTTTCCGAGACAATTTAATTCCTAACTAGCTGTTCCTACCCGGAAATCATTTTATTTTTTTATTTTTTATCTGTTTGCACATTTCTTTAACTAAAGATGGACCACTCTTATTATATTTTTCAATTTAAAAGAGTTATCCCCCTTGTTAATTTATATTTTTAGGTGATATTTTTAAAAAAAATCATATTAGCAGTTGTCTGGCCCGGACTAAGTAATTAAACAAAAACTGTAGCTAAGTACGTTATTATATTGCCAATAACATGGTACAACAATAACAAATGAAAATTGGGCAGTATGAAGCAAAGTTTGATTTGCCAGCTTAAATGACTTTGAAAATAACTTTATAGGTTAGATGAGAAAAATTCATTATTAGTGAATAACTTTGCTGATAACATTTGACGTATTTGATATACATCGCCATTTTGTTTTCTTGTATCTAAGTCTACTTCCGGTCTATAGATTCCATTTCCGGTGGCGATTTATAGCAATACATACGATTAACTCTTTTACATTTCTTTGCATGAAGGACATTTTCTTTTTACGTAGACAAACAATCGAGTTAAGGTATTAAGCGTTCCGTTTCACGGTTCTTCATTATTGTATACTTAAAATATATATTTTAATTATTGTATACTTAAAATATATATTTTAATTATTGTATACTTAAAATATATATTTTAATTATTGTATACTTAAAATATATATTTTAATTATTGTATACTTAAAATATATATTTTAATTATTGTATACTTAAAATATATATTTTAATTATTGTATATTTAAAATATATTTTTTAATTATTTTATACTTAAAATATATATTTTAATTATTGTATACTTAAAATATATATTTTAATTATTGTATACTTAAAATATATATTTTAATTATTGTATACTTAAAATATATATTTTAATTATTGTATACTTAAAATATATATTTTAATTAGTGTATACTTAAAATATATATTTTAATTATTGTATACTTAAAATATATATTTTAATTATTGTATACTTAAAATATATATTTTAATTATTGTATACTTAAAATATATATTTTAATTATTGTATACTTAAAATATATATTTTAATTATTGTATACTTAAAATATATATTTTACTTATTTTATACTTAAAATATATATTTTAATTATTGTATACTTAAAATATATATTTTAATTATTGTATACTTAAAATATATATTTTAATTATTGTATACTTAAAATATATATTTTAATATAGATAGTTTATTAGGAGGCTTTAACAATGCGGAAATATACCGGGAGTTGTAAGAAAAAAAAATTAATAACATGCGTTTCTTTTAATTTGATCTTACTTGTTTCTAGCTTCCCTCCCCCTCAAATACTAAGTCTTATGTGACACCGGAATTTCACTATATTTCTAAGATATGACCCCTTTGTCAAGTGTCTCGATTTCTTTTCCTCGAGGGCCTCCCTGTCACGAGCGTATATTCGTTGGTCGTAAAATTGCTGTTTTTAAGGATCGATGTCCAACTGTTGCATAATACAATATATGTAACATTTAGATGTTATATGTATTTGTAATTCATTTGTGCTTAATTTGGACTATATTTATTTCCTGTATTTCGACTAATTAAATTTATGATCTTGTTAAACTTGTGTGTAAACATGCAAGTAAAATAGGTTCGCAACTAATGCATGTAGAAATTTTTCATTAAGAGTTTAGGTTCAGATATTAAGTATTAATTGTAATCAATCTGCTAACGAATATACGCACGTCCCCTGAGTCGAAGAAATAGAAACACTTGACAAAAGAGACATATCCCAGAAATATCGTGAAATTCTGGCGTCACTTAAGACTCTAGCAATCAAGGATGAAAGCTGGAAGCAAGTAAGATTTCATTTTTTTTAATCGCATGTTATTAGGTTTTAGTCTTACAACTCCCTATATATTGATCTAGTGGTCTCCATCAATTCGCTATTTTGATACTGTATTGTAATACAGCTTCCTATTCCAGTAGCTTTTTTCCAAGAACTGCAGGCTTGTGGAACTCTCTTCCTGCTGACTGTTTACCTCCTACCTATAGCCTTGGTCTGTTCAAAACTATCTATGTTTATTATACGCAATACTTTAAGCAAACTACATCACTATCTTTTATTTTTTTGTTTTCTCTTTACTATTTTTATGACCATCGGGAAGGTCCATGGTATTCTGAACTTTTCATTGCCGTCCAGTATTTGATGAAAATAAAATACGTAGGACAGTTACTCTTTCCAATGCCCCTTCAGGAGGAGCTAGAGTTATCCCCATAGTAAACTAATTTCAAAGTGTAGTATCTGTTTCTACCTGGCCTTTTTTGGCACAGGGATCTGTCTTTTGTCTTTCTTAGGCTCCGACCCGTGGATCAGTATAATGGTTCTGTTCGCTCATAGGAGGTCATCCTCCAAGGTATTAACTCCTCTCATGGAAAAGGGGGTTGATTTATTGCCAGTTGCCTATGGCGCCTCGGGATATGCCAATGAGTCCGATCACTCTCTCCACATTTTTAGGGTGCAATGCCTAATTTGTAATAATTTATCTTGTTGCAAATAAATAATTCAAAATGCAGTATCTGTTCTTGCCTGTCCTATTCTGGCACAGGGATGTCTTGCTAAGGGGGCGACTTGTGGATCGGTATGACCGAATAAGGTCATAGAAATTCATCCTCCAAGGCATTACCTACTCCTTTGGAAGGGGGGTATTGTAGGTCACCTTGTTGGTCCTTGTTGGAATGGAGATTACTGGAAATTTTTTATGTTCCAGACAAGGCATGAAGCCACTTGATGTAAGGAGCCAAAAAATACAACTTCAAGGTAAAAAATTAGCCAACGATAAGTGTTAGGTGGATTAATTCCGACCCAGAATACAGCAATTCTTTCCCCTTTGTCAGAAACATCGCTCATGGAATGTGAGAACTACAGGACAAAATAAGGGAAGCGAGAGTTACGAGGCTGCTGAAAGTAAACCCAAGGTCCACTTTCTACTCTCCTTATATTGAGGAGACTTTCTATCACCTCAGATTTCAGGGAAAGCTACCAGTCGTTACCAGCAAGAAGTCACTGGTAACAGCTGATGTGAGGATTGCAAGTATGACAATAATAATAACCTGTAATGGACAGAGCTTATCTCCCCGACATATGCGACATAGGATCGCCTGTGTCGTGCATAACGGCTACGCTAACTGGAATTCAATGAGACAACTTCGAAACAGGCCGTGAAATGATTGAAATTGATGATGGTTAAAAGATGACGGGTTCCCAAACCTGTTAATCTTACATAACCCAAACATGCATCTGAGGACAGGGAGGATACAATGGCAATGGGTTTGGCAGACTTAACGCCACTCACGTTCTAAGAAAGTAATAAAGTACTAGTAAAAAAAAACATCCTAAAAATCACAGCCTAATTGATACTCTCACAGACTATGGTTTGGTAGTTTGGTAGTTTTGTTTTACGGCATATCAACCCTTTTTGGGTTATTTAATGCCGAATCTGGTCATTATAGTAAAAGTTTTTATGCTTCAAGTTCTTTATATCTTCAAATGTTTAATCATCGTTTTTGGTTTGGTAGTTTTGTTTTACGGCATATCAACCCTTTTTGGGTTATTTAATGCCGAATCTGGTCATTATAGTAAAATATTTATGCTTCAAGTTCTAAAAATAAAATAAAAAAGGGGAGGGAGAAAGGGAGAGGGGCTGTTGTTTTTGTTTTTGGTTTTGTAGAACATAATTAAGTTTTACAAAAAAAAAAAAAAAAAAAAAAAAAAAAAAACTCAATGTAGGTGAATTTCGTCTCAGGGAGCCACAGGGCAGTCTGATCTGGTATCACCAGCACAGACTATGTGATCGGCTATGCATACTTCAATATGGAACCACAATCACCCATCTCACCCCCAGCTATGGGTTAAATAGCAACTTGTGTTCAGTTAATCGTGTACAATGAATATACTACTTATTCGATATTTGTTAGTTCAGCACTCGACTAACTGCACTTCGACGTGTGATATTGTTTCTGTTTTCTCAAAGAATGTTCAACTAAAATCTCACTCTTTTATCACTAGCAATATTTACATTTTCTAACCTTTTCATTTAAAATAATAATGATAACACACACACGCACACGCACACCAAATGGTCATGAAAGGTCAAGGAGGATGGAAAGACCTCCACTGGAAGGTCGCTGAGAGCACAGAAACCTTGAGAAGAGTTATTAACACTCAAATTGCAGAGAAAGCTAGCAGTGGTTGTGGGCGAGAAATCGATGGTAAATGGCTGTTGCGATAACGGGATTTATCGAAAGAGACGGAGAGTGCTAGAAATCATCGAAGACTTGTTGTCACTCAGATCCCAGGGAACACCACTTGTTATTATTTCTTATTGTTGTGTCTAAGAATATGACGTTTTATATTCTGGACAAACTAATATCTTCATCAAAACTGCTAGAAATTTGTTAAAAGACAGGCAGAAATTCAACTTTGAATGAACAAAACAGGGTCTGGTATTTATCTCCTTCCCACCGTGGGGATTGTAGGCCAGCGTACAGGGGGTGGTGCACTCTGGTTCTGCAAAACATGCCTGAGCAGCCCTGTCGGCATTCCCTGGCAGCGGTGCCTCAGGCTGTTAGCGATGAGTAAACCCCCAAGACCACCGTGGTCACAAGGGCTAACTCTCCGTTGAACCGATTATCAATGACGTATCCTCAACTCGTAAGCTTTGCGTCTCAAAGGAAGCAGAGGCTAATGGCAGCTATTTGAAATTAAATTATAAAGAAATGTCTTGCAACCCAAAGTTTGTCTGCGGTTTAACAAAATCTAAGGACCACTTATCTGCGTTGTCTACATTATGACGTCTGTTCAGTGAGACTTTTTCTGGTAAAAAGACTGAAATAGGCTTTTCACCTTTCCCCGTCAAAGTAAGTGGCCAGTGATTGGTCAATATGCGTAGTGTCTTGGAGACACGCAATGAGGCGATTTAAAAGACAGGAGAGGTAATCTATTTACATAAAAAAACAAGGGAGTTAATCTACTAACATAATGTACTTATTTTGTATAAAACTAATAAAGTTTTGTTTCTTAATCTTTTTACATTTGAGGTCATAAAAGGTCAATAGATATTATTTTCTACTTTCTCTATTTCTACAGGTTGTCCTGTCCATGGTTCGTGCCGCATCGCCGCTCCGTGTCATTGCCGCACCATGCAGAAGTATCCATGCGAGAACAGATGCAATAAATACGCCATCTGTATCTTCAGACGGTACTTCACGGCTTCCTGTCGACCGGGATACATCTACGATGCCAACTTAAAGAAATGCGTAATTGGAATCTGTCGGAAATTTATTTTCCCCCAAATACATTGAAAAACAGAAAACATACAAAAAAAAAACTAAATCATAATAATAATAATGAT
>OY744519.1:26399012-26426512 GCA_963556195.1 Sepiola atlantica | reverse complement strand
GTGTCGATATCCACTTAACCACCGCCACCTCCCAAAGGTACATCTGAGGAGACCAAAGTAAGGTCGAAATAGACTATTATGTGCACAACCGAAATGTGCATCTAATTCATCTCATCTTCAAATTTATACTTGCTCTGCTTAATTGAACATCGAGCTCTCTTATTCGGATTCCTACTGAAACCATTCGAACCATATATATATATATATATATATATATATATATATATATATATATATATATATATATATATATATATATATATGTGTGTGTGTGTGTGTGTGTGTGTGTGTATGTGTGTGTGTGTGTGTAAGAGAGTAGTGAGGGTATTTCCACTATTTGAATGCATTGAAAATTTTTAAATTATAATTATTTAGAGACCAGACATAATGCGGATTTTTTTCTAAATAAACATATTTATTCATTTAAAATTCCTATTTTTGACTATATATACATATATATGAGGAATATTAAAACCTTGATTATTTCCTATCCACGTAAATGACAAACTTCGTTTCTATTTAAAATTTGGACATTTGTTGACAGTCTTTCATCTGTCTACATAAACTAACACCACGAGAGTCGATTCTATGCATAATGGCGGCTAAATCTAAACACAAAGTTACGTAGAGAAATCCGAATAAAGTGAAACGCAACTGCCTGTTCGATCTATTTGCCGGTTAAAATTTAAGAGGGGACTTATATTAACTCTACACCGTTGGATGAATCTACGGCCCGTTTTTTTTTTTTTTAAGATAAAGAACATATTTTTAATCCTGTCTTCGAGCTATGATCAAAGTGTAGTACCTCTTCTCTCCTCAAGCAAAAATAAATTTGTTCAAAATATTAATTCAATTCTCGTAGTTGTGAAAAGATTAAAAAAAAAAAAAACACTCACACACAGACGCACATGAAGTTGTTTCACAATTTTATGAATATAGAGATTAGTTTAGAGATATTGTGCATTTAGAAAAATTATTACGTCCTATAAGGTGGTTTGCTTTTTCCCGTTCCGTTTCGAATGAGAATGCTCGGGACGTATATTTAACCTGGCGTGACCGGTTGGTGCACAGCCAAACCCAAACAATCCGTGATGAGGGAAGTTGTGTCCCGCAACCTGAATGAATTTCTGATGATCTACCCATTTATTTATCATGTTAATCCCGGTTATTTGAAATATAAACAGATGTTATTTTTTGTAAATTATATTTAAATTATTTTAATTTTCTAATATAAAAGAATAATAAACAACAAAAATCAATTGTCGTGTTTTTATTGTGTGTTAACCATAAACAAATGCAAACTGGGGACTCTTTTGTATTTTAAGTTGCCAAATAAACCATAACTCTTTTTTGAAAAGGAGACAACTGAGAAACATTTTTTTTCTTGCATTGTAGTAGGAAGGGAATATATATATATATATATATATATATATATATATATATATATATATATATATATATATATATATATATATATATATATATAAATTATTTATTACTTACAGACATCGATGTTTCATGCTAACGCAATCTTCAGTGCAGGAAGTTAATTCTCTACGGTCGGCGGGCTCGATCACAAATCGCCACTGATTCGCAGTCAAGAGAGTTAACCCCTCGGCCATAGGGAATTAGCTAATAATTAAAGAGGAATTTAACTTTGTAAATAGCGAGTCGGCGGCTAATTTACACGAGCAGTTGAAAGTGATCAACAAACTGTGTTTGGATCTTGCATATATATATATATATATAGGATCAAAATAAACCAAAGTGAAAACTTTTAGTAGATGGAACCTATTGTGAAAAGGATTAGCTCAATATACGGGATAGAGCAATAGTAGAGATATAAGAAAAAAGAGTGATAAATATGCGACGATTGTCCAAATTTATTTCAAATTTCAATTGTTCAATGCAAGGTTGTCAGTAATAAACTAGTGTTTATTTTTCTTTCCTTAAGCCAAGGCTTTTCAAAGATCGAAATCTTATCATCAGAGGAGAAATACAGATGGATAAGTTGGCTTTCGAAAAAACCAAAGTTCAAATATTTGAAAAATATGAGAATTATTTTTAAAAATTATTAAAATAATTTTTGTCAAAAAACGTACTGAATGAAAAGAAAATTTCGTGAAATAGATATACAATTGTCCGGGTGGTAAGTTTCCGTTGAAAAAGTTCGGTGAAATTGTAGAAAGTGAAGAAAAACACTTTACATGGGAGCAGGTTGGAAAAGGTGCTCAAAAGTAGATAAGTCCAGATGCATATATATATGTGTGTGTGTGTGTGTGTATATATATATATATATATCACGTTGACACACCGGTTTCCGTTAGATCACCGAAGTTAAGCGGCGGCAGGCCTGGCCAGTACTAAATGGGTGACCATTTGGGAATACCAGGCGCTGTATGTGCTCTCTGCTTATCTAGGCATTGTTTCCAGTCGTCCTGTATTACTACTTGCCATTGAAATCAAGCAATGCCGACTCAGGAGAGCGGTTGTCGAGATTGCGCAACCCTTGCAATTGTCAATTCACGTGCGGGCCGCCGCTGGCGGGGCACTCATACGTCGAAAATCAACGGGAGAGAGTCCATATATATACGAGAAAGCTGATCGATGTCAAAAAATAAATTAAGTTTTATTGACGGCAGACAACGAATTTGTAGAAATGGCGAAATATGCAGTTACTGGTAAGAAACAGTCTCGTGCGAAAGTTTAAAAGAAGAATGGCGACTTGATATCAGGAGCAGCTCGTTAGATAGTGCATTCGTCTCTCTGACATAATCCCAAAACCGCACCATCCATGGAGGTGACGATGGTCACATGGATAACGACACGGACTGTTCGAACCCAAGTTCGAACCCAGTCAATTCGATAATACCACTTTTACTTGGGGAGGGGGGGGTCACAACCATTACGTGGACTCTCCTGAAAGAATGTCGACAAAAGAATCAAACCCGTCAACAAAGTTGTACCATTCTGATTCATACGAATTTACTTTACCATCTATGCAAGATGCAACACCACCAGCATCTCAGAGACTCTTCTTAAAAGGAGACTCCGCTGGTTTGGTCACGTTTTTCGGCGCCTTGAAAAAGAATTCATCCACGAGTTCGTAGCCCCAATCGCACCCGCCGGAAGAAAGAAGCGCAGGGGGGGGGGGGCATCCGAAGACTTGGATAGGAATAGTGAGGAGAGACATGGAGCTGGTGGCTGGCCTCGTTTTTGGTGTTCGACGCTGGAACCGGGAATGACTGAAGTATGCCAAGGACTCAGCTGCCGATCGGCGGGGGTGGACTGTCTTGACGCGAGAGGCGGTGAACTCATTTTGAGCCGACTCACCCCCCCCCCCCAACCCCGTTACAGTTACTGAATGCAGGATATCGTCTGCTTTCGATTGAGGTTCTCATCTTAAGGCCACAGAAGCCAATTTCCATCTAGACGTTGTTGTGCCAAGCCATGTATATAAATATGTACAAAATGTAAAGCTGAACCAGACCTGACTGGCCCTATCCAGTCCAGTGCATCTAAAGAGGGAGTACGTCAATTTCCAACATCGCACTACGCATCTACGAATCTGTTTTGTACTTCAAAAACTGAAGATTCAATTCCCACCGGTGCCAGGGGCGATAACTTGAAATTGATTCAAGGGTCGTAACTATGAATATACTAAGACAACATAGTGAAACAAGAGTTATGCGTAATTTGAGACCTTAAAACACAAAAGAGACAAACTTTCTAGCACATCTAATTTTGCAATTTAAATTGTGAGTTAACGTCAAATTAAGGGGGATCCTAAAACAATGTATTATCGTATAAAACTGTAGCAGTTATATGATTACGATCTATTTGCTTTGGCGCAAGTTTGTCCTTACACACTGAGTGATTGGTACATTATCCAATCAGAACACTGCGCGTGAGAGGCACTTCCGACGAACTGTTGTATACTGTTTTTCCCCCGCTTTTTCTCTAGTCGAATGTTTTGAGGTCAAGCTGAACAGACGGCTATGCTCCTCTCTCGTCCCAAACAAAAACTTGGCGTGCGTGAGACGAGTGGACTCCAAACCCAACCAATGATACGAGTATACGGGCCTACCGACTCAGCGTGCTTTTGTATTTCTGCCTATGTAACACTTTCCTGGTCCCTGACTGTTTGTTGATTAAACCATGTATGAATAAAACTGATTTAAAATATAAAGGGGGAGTTTGTCCTTATAATCAAACTAACGGTAACCCATTTTTCTTCTTACTAAACGAAGCCTACAGGATGGGCATCTACTCAACACCTCTTTCTTACGGGTTTTACTATTTATGTACAACCAATTAAGGCACGATTAAAGAACGGCCACTGGCGGCTGCTGCTGCTTCTCTTGAAATCTAGGAACGTCAGGAGAGCAACCTTTTCGTCATATTCAAGGCAATCTGTACCCGTCACAACTTTCACCCATAACGATTATATAAAATCAAAAGTTTATTTTTAGTAAATTCTCGATTTTTGTTTTAATATTCCCTCTTAAGCTTGAAAAAAAATTGTTTATTTTTCGACTAAATTTTAAATAAAAACAAATGACAATTTTTTTTTAAATTTGAATTTTTTAACACAATAACAAATCTACATAAGTAAAACCATAATTAGAAAATTTGGGGATGGCACAGTGGCTTAGTTGGTATCGACGCGGACTGGGTGTGCCAGGTTCAAATCCAATCCATTCCACTCAAACCCACATGACACTTGTGTCTAATCTCCTGGAGGGGGGATAAATAGAAATCACATTAACACGAGTGGCCTCGGCCTTGATAAAGTGATGGTTTCTGTTTTATCATAAAAAAAAAATAATTAGAAAATAGTCGTAAAAAGTAAACAAACATTTTTTTCAGGCGTTATAGTGCAATAGTAATAACAAATCAAAAATACATTTTTGTAAGAAAATAAACAAATTTTTTTCAAGCTTAAGAAGGAATATTAAAAAACAATCGAGAATTTGCCAAAAATAAACTTTCGATTTCATGAAATTTGTGACGGGCAGAGATTGCCTTGAATATGGCGAAAATGTTGCTCCGCTGAGATTTCCAGAGAAGCACCACTAATGGCCGTGCCGTTGTCGTTCCTAATTGGTCGTACATACATAGTAAAAGCACTTTCTTACATTATAGTTGGTTCTCCTGTCTTCTACTTATAAATGGCGACATCCCCCATCTCTTACAAACCCATTATGTTCAAGTAATAAAAAAAACAGTAAGTTATAACAAGTTGAATCGTAAACGCTGAAAAATCATCACCGTCTAAAAAATATTTACAAAATCGAAATACATGTTTCATTATTTACGAGGTTATCTCCCTTGTGGCATAATACGAACAGAGTTATTTCCCTTTGCATCTTGTTTATCGGCCATGTTGTAAATCTAAAATTGCAATACGATACGGCGTTCTTGGATCAACACAATGCGGTCTCAACGGTCCCGTCCACATTGGTTGACGGGATTCACTGGTCAGGTTTCAGCAATCAAGGCTTTTGTCTCTTCTTCTCTTCGTCGTTGTCTTCTATTTCTCAATAATCACTTTTACGAAAGTTATTAAAACAAAACAAAAAAAGCATCGACAAATTCAATTGAGCTGTAAAAATCATTTGAGAGTTTTATTTGTTCTTCAGAACATATATGCACACACATATTCTTTTTCATATCTGCACGCACATATTCTTTTTCATATATGCACACACATATATGCACACACATAAAACAACCTCCACCTTCTCACATTGCACCATAAATTATATTTTCTTTTGTGTTTCAGAATATTATTTCCTTTGTAGTGTTTCTCTCAAGAAACCTATAAAAAGCAATACCCGTCGCATTTTCTTAAAATGGAGAGATAACTAACTTTTCCCCTCCACGTAACGTGGACGGATAATTAACTATCTTATACCACCACACTGGTGACCTCCGACGTGATTTGAAACGTAACCTTCTGCCACAACATCGTTAACCAACATTATCTGTCAAATTAACAAAACTTATAAAACAGTGACCTGGTCAACAAAATCAGAGTTCTCCACAGATCCAACCCAGCGCACCTTAAAAGGACCCAAGAACACCCCCCCCCCCGCCCGCTCCACGCCTTTGGCCGGGGAGTCGAAAAGAAGGGAACACGTCAAAACTCACGTGCACGCTCCCTCACCTCGCGCACATCTACACACGCACCAACAGAACATAGTAAACCTTCGCATACTTACACAGTGTCACATACGCATATTACTCACACACGCATATTCACACTAACAAATATAGAGACATACACATCCTAGCCCTCGTGTCTGATATTTACTGAACATTTTCTTACCAAAAACATGAGTTTTATAAACTTTCTCAAATGAACATTTCCTCACTAAAAATGACTTTTATCTTCTTGTAAACTTATAATTATATAAATGTTTTGTTATTGTATCTGGAATTTGATTGGCCCCACCTTTTCTTCTTCTCTAACCCTAACCCTAACCCTAACTCTCTTTCTCATATACATGATGCTATTGGTCTAAGTACTATTATGGCATGTGTTCTTCAGAATTGTCTGATCTATTCCCTGCTTCTTTTGTTCCAGCTCGTTGGACTCTTTGGTCTAGTGGTCTCCATCAATTCGCAGTTTTGATACCTCGTTGTAACACAGCTTCATAGTCCAGTAGCTTCTTTCCAAGAACTGCAGGCTTGTGGAACTCTCTTCCTGCTGACTGTTTTCCTCCTACCTATGGCCTTGGTCTGTTCAAGGCTAAGGCCAATAGACATTTCCTGTCTTTGCAATAATCATATTTCGTTCTTGTTAACTCCTTAGATACAGTTGTCTAGAGCGATTTCCATAAAAAAATTTTTTTTAAATATTTAATAATGTTTTTCTTGATATTTCATTCACAAAACCATGTTCATATGTTAGATTCAGGGTTAGGTTATACATTTACAGTTTGCTGTTCAACAGAAAAGACATTTCTTTTTTCTTATAATAAAGGAATGGGTTAAGCAACAACAACAACAAAAATCTCCGAAAATTATTTTAACCATATTTCAATTTTAAACAAGAGCTTTCGTTGTGCAATATTTTCAACTTCAAAAATGATTTTTATAAATATTAATGCAAAGGTTTGGCAATCAGTCAAATTCCGTTTGTTTTTTTTTATTTTTCATAGACCAAAAAGGATGTTTGCAAATGTACTCGGCTCAAATATTAGCAATTACTGAATTACCGGACCTTTCCTCCGTGGACCTATCAGAAACCAAAAAGTTCTCCTTCAGAAAAAAATACATGGCGATACAGTAAACAAAAAAACCAACAACTCACATTGATAACATCTCCATTCAAAGAGAGACTTAGAAATTGCTATCTAGAAAGGATTAATATACAGATATCGGTTGTTTTTCTATGAACGAAACGGTTCCGTAATTGTACCGAAGGCTTTTGTTTTGAAAAAATGATTAGTCAGGTGAATAAAATCTTGGCCATTGTAATGTAGCATCATATTGTTTACTTATATATGCTCCGTTGTTAACAATGATCAAGCTTTTATCTTTAAAAGGTTGATCTATATAAAAATATAAAGTATGCGTAAAAACATATATTCCCACATCTACCTCTCTCTCTCTCTCTCTCTCTCTCTCTCTCTCTCTCTCTCTCTTTCTATATATATATATATATATATATATATATATATATATATATATATATATATATATATATATTAAAATATATATTAAAAATCTTTTTCAAATTACTTACAGCGTAAAACTAACTGCAGTATTCACTTAGACAACATTCATTTGTTGATACCTATTCCATGGAAGCACGTAATATCAGTTTCTCTCTGAGTCTTCCACCAAATATTAACAAACGACACAAGTTCATTGTTTCACTTTTGACCATCCATACATATCTAACATTAATCCAGCATTCGTGTTTTCATTTTCACGTTAGTTATTCTTCTTTTTTATTTTTTTGTGGAGGGGGTATTTTACGTCAGACGTTTTCTTTGCTTCTTTACATTTACCTATTATAACCCTCTTTCTTTCTTCATCTACGCACACACACACTCTCTCTCTCTCTCTCTCTCTCCCCCCCCCTCTCTCTCTCTCTCTCTCCCCCCCCCTCTCTCTCTTCATTCACAACAATTTATAAAAAAACGTGTTTACATTTTAGCTGATTTAAATAATCGCAGTAGGCAATAGTACCTTAGAGGAAATACACATTAAACACCTACGTACAATTTTTCTGGTCACATTCGATTTGAATTAGCATTCGTCGATTTATATAAGTGTATTTTTATTATCATGATTATACGTCAGTTACGTATAACGTTCCTTTGTTTAATTCACGACAGTTAAATATCAGTTTCTCTACGAGCTATCAATTTCGAACACAGACCGGCGTAACATTTAAAATCATTATTTTCGTCTACATTTTCCTATTCATCGAACATTAATTGATATAAATCTATACCGAACTAATATATATTATTTCATAACTTTTTTAGATACTTTCTTCGACGCTAAAACTTCTGCTGATATTCAAAAAAGATATTGCTTTCTACTTTTCTAAATATACTTCAACTTTAAAGTGCAGTAGCCGTTACTTTGTCTTTTCTCTTCTAAGTCAGTCAACGATAAATCTTTCTAGACTGCGGCAATTTATTTTATTACTTTCCTTCTATTTAACTATTTGTCAATTTTACAAGAAAATTTTCTAGGAGATGGATTTAACATTTAACATCATCATTGTATAACTCTCGTGGAGAGGCAACCAATTGGCAACAACATAGTCAATAGTAAAAGTGCAGATTAGTTAACAGTCGATAAATCGAAAACAAAATAACCACAACAACTTCCTTAAATCAATCGCCATATATTTAAATTACGGTCAGAGTTAGACGAAAGATCGATTTTCAATATTGATAAATTCAATCTCCCACCAAAATGGGCGCTACGGATTGAGATAAAAAAAATGCTTCAATCTAGAAGTATTTTTCCTTCACTAACCTTGGAAACCTTCACGCATATTCTTGGATTATATTTCCTGTTTGTTTGTTTTTAATTTATTTATTCTACTTTTTATTTGGTTTTATTTGGTCGAATAAACCGCTACTTACAATCGTAGAGGGGTGGGGGCATTCACCCAAAACATAGCGAAATCTACTTTGTTTGATTCAAAACATCGATAAATCCTACTTTAATCACCTAAATTATAGGGTTGTTTTCAAATGCTTTTTGACGAATTAATACTCTAATACTTATATTTTTTTTAATTTAATTCATATCTATCCCGAGCAATGCCAGACAAAGGTCCTGCTAGTATATGTATATATTACTATTTCATGATAATACAAAGGTTGTACGTGAGTAAAGGTTAGTATTATACAATAAATCCACACATTTTGCCTGATGATCTCCTGCAGAAATGAAACACAAACGCCTCTGTGTAGCTTACTTGCCATAGATATATTTTCATACTATATATATATATATATATATATATATATATATATATATATATATATATATATATATATATATATATATATATATATATATATATAAGGGAAACACCTGTACCCAAACTGACGGTGTTTCTATGGGCTCGGTCCTCGGACCGGCCTTCAGTCATTTTTACATGGATGACCTCGAAAATAAAATACTTAATAAATTACTAAACCCTCCATTTACGCCCGCTACGTTGATGATATCCTTATTTTAGCAAACAATAATGATGAGATAAAAAAAACTACAAGACATTTTTCAAAATAACTCCGTACTTATATTCACTCATGAGCTTAACGTTAATAACAAAATTCTATTTTTAGATGTTCTCATTGCGTCTAACAATGACGCATTCATCACTTCTCCCTATAAAAATACCTCTATTAAGACATGCATTTTAATTATAGAAGCGAATATTCATATTGATATAAAATTGCAATGGTTAAAAATATATTGAGCTACGATGAATTATAACTTATAATTAAATTAATTTCTTAAATAAAAAAAATACCTGATTATTTTCCGTAATTTTCGGTGTACGCAAATATTTTTCAATAACAGATAAGTATTTCATAAAGTCTTCCTGTCATTTTATTTTCAACTGTCATATTTTACAACCTGTTTTACATACACAAGCACAAAAAAGAAAGAATTCAATGTAATTATAAAATTCAAAGTGACGTTTACCTAAGGAAAATAAGCACAGACTTTCACAATTTCATCAATTTGATAAACTTATTTTATTCAAGGGAGGCTACTCTTGTTTTAAGTTGCTCCCCTTGGTGTGCTAACAAATGTCCAGTCGTTTATTTGCTAATTTATGTTGTCTATATTTATTTGGCGTTTCACAAGAGTCCTTTAACTTTCACTTTTTGTTTCCCGCTTTTTTGTTTGTTTTTGTTTTAACTATACGTTTTTTTCTGTTTGTTTGTTTCTTTCTTTGTTTCTTTGTTTGTTTGTTTGACCAAATTAGGTAATCATTAGAATTGACGGCAGAATTATTTTAAAGGAAATACATTTGGGAAATTAGCCAAAAACAATTTATATGGGTTTACCTATTCATTTACGTTAAAAAAATAATATATAAATGATATGCCTTTAAAATTATCGTAAATATCGATTCTGAGCGAAGTAGCAATCTTTAGTCAGAGGAAACGCGGTCCATATCGCTAAACAATATGGCTACTTTTCTCATAATCAATTTTTACAGGCTTATAACTTATATTATATATTATTTTTTTTATGAAAATGGAGTTTGATTGGTCATCGTGTAACCAAACCACCTCGCAGGGGATGCTCTCCGCAAGAAGAAAGAGATGTTAATGTTTGACTGCTACAATGTCTTTAGTTAGCACTTGCTAATTGGTGACCCTTTTTATTCTCAATCATTCTTCCATTTTCATAATATGCCTCTTTTTAAATATTTTCTTCATTCGCCATTTTATAACCATTTATAATTAATCGTCAGCGTGGTTCTTGGCAATTTCCAAAGGCGCGACCGTCGTCAAACCGCGATCGAAGCCAGGCGCCATGCTACAAACTAACCAATAAAAAATGTTTTCTTTATTTTCATTTCAAAATAATCTTTTTTAAATCGAAACATAAGTTGAGATAAGTTATCTCCCTTACTTTGCCCCCTAAAGTAAAAAAAAAAAAAGAAAAGAAAAAAAGAAAGGCCTAATCGAGGCGCGATATCCGCATCTGATATATAGCTGTATGGATGTGTATGCGCATAAAATTACGTTTTCTTTCAATCAACGAAAAGATTAGTATTCAAGAGTTACTTCCCTTACACTAAAAGCTAACAATAATAAATGAATTATTATTATAATTACAGTCTTTGACAAGATAAAGTTTATTCTATATCATAACTGATCATTAGCCGTATATCTGTCTGTTACTCACTTACAGGTTCCCAAACTACGCGACAGAATTTTGTATGAAGTATCCATGGGATGGCGGGTATGTTATATGGGTGGGGTGTAAAATACTACTACTACTACTACTACTACTACTACTACTACTACTACTACTAATAATAATAATAATAATAATAATAATAATAATAATAATAATTATCGCACTAGGTCCATCAAACATTACATTGACAAAACTGCAGAAACACCGATATGCTGATTGTGTAATGAAAGGGAAGACACCTTAGCCCATATTGTATCTGAATGCCCTATGCTAGCACAACATCAATATAAAAAAATGGAGATACGACAAAGTCGCTCAGGTACTACACTGGAATATATGCATACTTTATGAATTGGACCACAATGAGAAGTGGTATGTGCATAATCCAGAAGTGGTACAGGAGAACGACAATGTCAAACTTCTTTGGGACATGCGCATACAAACTGATAAGGTTCTTGAACATTCCAAACCCGACTTAATCTTTCAAAACAAAAACAAGAGAACTTGCTTGATCATTAATATAGCCTGCCCCTTCGACACCAGAGTGCAAAAGAAAGAAGAAAAAAAATTATTAATAAATATCAAGATCTAAAATGGGAATTAGTTAGACGATGGAAATGTAAAGAAGTCAAGGTGATCCCCGTTGTAATTGGAACGCTTGGAACCATAACGAAAAGCCACCATAAATGGCTTAAACAGATTGATGAGACAATTTCTTTCCCAATTCTGCAAAAGGATTTCCTGTTAGGAACGGCGAAAGTGTTAAGGTACAGCTTAAATGTCTGAAGTCAAGGGAATTGACTTGGTGTTCAAAAACGAAAACTCCAACTAAAAATATTCAAAAGTTGAGACTACTATGAAATAATAATAATAATAATAATAATAATAATAATAATAATAATAATAATAATAATAATAATAACAACTGACTAAGATAAGAATACAAAGAGGCATATTCTAAGGAGACTCTCTGTCACCACTACTTTTTATCATAGCCATGATACCACTCAACAATATACTTAGGAAATGTGATGCCGGATACAAGTTTACAGACACAGAATAAACAATAAACCACCTTATGCATATGGACAACCTGAAATTATTTGCAAATAGCAAAAAGGAACCTGAAAAGCTGATAAACTAGACCAGAATTTTCAACCAGGACATTCAAATGGAATTCGGAATGGAAAAGTGTGCACTGCTAGAAATTGATGAGGGTATTTGCGAACATGGTACTTAAGAATATTTGGGAGTTCTGGAAGCAGACACTATCAAATCAACAGACATGAAAGAGAAGATTGGAAAAGAATACCTGACAAGAACAAGAACACTCTTAGAAACTAAATTATATAGCAACAATCTAGTAAAATGAATAAATACCTGAGCAGTATCACTAGTAAGATATTCTGGTCCATTCATAGACTGAACAAAAGAAGAACTTAGGCATCTTGACCAGAAAACTAGGAAACTAATGACGATGAACAATGCATTACACCCAAAGGATGATATCGACCGGCTCTACGTGAAAAAGACTGAAGGGGGAAGAGGACTGGTAAGTCTATACTTACCAGTCTTCTTCCCCCTTAAATTTGTGGATGACACAAAATAAGAATTGGAAAAACACATAACCCAGAACACAGAAAGGCTGATCACTGCAGCAAGAGCCATCGGCAACATGAACAAGACAGGGAGCAGAGAAACTAGAAACAAAAACACTGGAAAAGAAAAATAGGAAGAGAAACAGCTATATGAACGATTCATAAGAATGACAAGAGAAGAGACCCACGGAAAAACACTTGGACATGGCTTCTAAAAAGGTATTGGGACAGAGAAACAAAATTGCTACTGACAGCTGCACAGAACAATGCAATTAGAACAACCTATATCAAAGCTAAAATAGATAAAACGCAGGAAAACAGTAAATGCAGACTCTGTGGACAAAAAGATGAAACGGTGAATCACATCATAAGTGAATACAGCAAACTAGCCCAAAAAGAATACAAGAACAGACACGACTGTGTGGGGAAAGCAGTACACTAGGAACTATGCAAACGACTGTATTTTGAACATGCAGACAAATGGAAAACAAAAGTCACAAAATCCTCTGCGATATGGAGATACAAACAGATAAACTCATTCAAGCAAAGAGACAGGATGTCATAATAATGAACAAGAAGAAGAAAACTGCCAAATCATACATTTTGCCGTCCCAACAGATAACAGGGTGAAGATCAAGGAGACAGAAAAATGAAGCAAATACACGGAACGTGTCAAAGAACTGAAAGGGATATGGAACATGAAGAAAGTCAGCATAATACCATAATAATAGGCTCACTAGGAACGGTCCCGAAAAAAACTAGAAAAGGACTGGGAGAAATTGGAATCAAAGGGAAGACTGAGACTATACGACGGATGATAAAAACAGCTGTAATCTTAAGGAAACTCCTTGAATGCAGAAACCAACCCACATAAACTATGAACGCTAACCAGTCATATGGTAGTTGCAATAGAAAATTTTTTAGAACATAGGAAAGTACACGACCACATGAACTCAAGAGAACTGAAACTGCAAGAAATTTCATAAAATGCTCCCCCTCAAAAAATAATAATCTGATGGCACCAGCCTCGGCCGATACCACACAAAATACTCGTAACGGGTCAAGTTGGATGGAAAGATCGAGGAGGAAAAACACTGACCAAACTTCCACTGAAAGAGTACTCAGACCTTGGGGAGGCTTATTGACACCCAAACCCCAGAGAAGACCAATGGTTGTTGCCAGCAAAAAGTCAATGGTAAATGGCTGTTACAATAACACAAAATTATTTTCAATGGTTATCAAAAATCTGGGGAGACTTGTTGTCACTCAGACTCCAGAGAACACCACCAGTTATTATCGGTGAGCAATCACTGATGATGACCTGTGTGAGAACTTTGGCTAACAGAGCGTTGGTGAAAATCCAGGAAGAGTCGGCATCAGGATCCGACGTCCTCAAGTCATCCCTACAAGCAAAGATACGTCAGGCGCAGAACCACAAATCAATGTAGCGACAGTGGCAATGTTGCTTCTGCGCCGTTCCCTTGAGTGTTCCAGCCCAAACCTTCCCTGACTTTGCATGCAATCGCTGAGCCTTGCTGCTCTCAGTGTTAAGGGTGAAAACCTGCAATCTTGCAGATTAAAGAATAGCTGCGACCAACGAGGAGGACTTCATGCAGACCAGACAATCCTGAGACACGAAGTCCAACTCGATTAACAACAACAACAGCAGCAGAAGCAGCGAATGTTGTTTTTACATATCGACTCTCGATTGGACAAAATCTCAAATCAACAGTTTCTTTCTACCAATCAAAAGTGTGAGGATATGCACTACCGAAATTTTGCGCATAATATAAAAATCCAAACACAGCATTTTTCTTCCTCTTTCTTTCCTGTTTTCTTTCCTAGACAACACGTGCACATAACACAATCCCCTCAAAGACCCTCGACAGGTGCAATAAGAGACAGACACAAACTACTAAACATAGCAACAGCATATACACACTGCTAACCTAACTCATATACACAATTCAGACACATCCTTTCTCACTAACAAAACAGGCACACTAATCTACACGCACTTCTAAAATGACTATCCCATTTACACAAACTGTCACACGTAAATGCAAATTCTCCCCTAGTGCTACCAGATCAGGCTGTCCGAAGACACCAGCTTCTTGACTTAAAATGCACAAAACATTGATGTTATTGTTTTTTTCCTTTCCTTTTGTAATACTCAATCATGTTCTGCAAAGTTTTGAATAATATCACAAAAGATAGAAAAAATTATACTTCGCCAGTGTTTGCACTCACTATTAATCTAGATATATTACTAAAATATTCACATCAAATCACAGAATTACAACAGTAATTTAATTTTTCGGTAAAATTGCAGTATAGTTAACAGCCAAGAAATCATAAAGAAAAATTAAAAACAACAAATAATTTATAGGAAAAGTAGAAGTAGAATTAAATTATCTATCGTTCCGTATACTTTTTACGAGTGGAAACTGTTTTGAAGTTTTTCTTTTATTTCAGAATTTGATTTCTATGATCCTGTTTCTTATCGAAACATGAAAAACAACATGAGACCAAAGTATTGGCTTTACCTCGTTAAACTAAGGCGATTAGGTGAGGTTTCACGAAGGTCTTTGTTTGGAGGTAGGGCTTGCTACTCAGACTTAGGATTAGTGGTAGGGTAAGTATTATGTTCTTTTTACTATCTTTTCAGTATTAATTTAACCAAAGGCCTCACGTGGTCTGCTATCTTGCTTTTAGTATGATAATAAGTCACATTGTGACAAGTATCCGCCGGCCCCATGAGAGTCAGGAAGACTCCGATAGTGTACTAGTATGCATTTAGTGAAAATGCTATACTGAGAATGAGCCCTATTAAATGGAGCGAGGGTATGAAACTAGTGTGAATTTTGCTTAAAAATGGAATTATCAGAGCAACAAGACAAGCTGCCTATGAGTCTGTGAAAACCTTGTAACCTTTCATGATCAATTTCGTAGGAGGATCCAGGAAGATTGACCAGCTGTTCGAAAACAACAAATGAATTTTTGTCGTTTCGTTTTATTTATTATCATTTTTCGATGATAAGTCTAAAAACAACCCTCTCCGATAAACAGAGTTAGAAGGATTTAATTAGTTGTGACCAGACAAAGAGAACTAAAATTGTCTTAATGCGTCGTGGGCAAGCTAGAGTGAGAGAGAGAAAGGAGAGGACGAGAGACAGAGATATCAGCCACAAGCTTTTCAATAAAAGAGGATGGGGCTTCCACGCACGTCAGTAGAGTAGAGTCAGAGACACAGAGAACCGGACAGAACCGCGAACAGGCACAGAGAGAGACTGCTCCCCGACCATCGCCTTGCCGGCTGTAAAAAGGAACGCATGCCTGCCCGACTTAGAGAAATTCTTTTTATGGTCAATTAACAGCCACAATTGTCGCTCAAGCAGAGAAATAGTAAGAAATCGTTTTTGTTGAACAAGGAAGTGTAATTTAGACTCTTCCTATTTTTGCTTTTACCTTTCGTCCAAAGAAAACAGACAGAGTGAACTTTCTGAGTACCGAACAGACTTATTTTGTATCCAACCAAGTGTAAATTGATATCGTAATTTCTTTTGTTGAATGTCATTATTCATTTTTTTTTTGCCCCTTCCTTCTGCAGAGATAACCGATTACTGTCCGCCCTATGATTGCCTGTCACAACGTGAGAAGTGTGTTAGTAACTAGACAAGAACCCTCGACATCGGCGGCCTTCATCCAGACAACAAATTCAACAGATCAATACTCAGTGACCGATCGATCTCGGGAACAGCGAGATTTGTGACATCATCACATCGTCCGACAAGCGCAGAGAGTTGGAGTACATGAACATCGAAAACCAATTTTGAAAAAAAAAAATCTTATAAAGTTTCAGCACATTAAAATTATACAGGTCAATAGATAATTAAATTCCACTGCATTTGGTATAAGTTATTTGTTGTTTTTTTACCAATTTTTCATACATAAATTATTATTATCATTTCTGATGTACAAAAGAAAAGAAAAATACTCATCCTTGACTTTTTATTATAGCGTGAAGGATTTCTTTCCAAATTCATTTCAGGCGATGGTTTCTGAGGTGATTGTCTGACTTACTATTTGCTTTCCCACTTCCCCTCACCACTTGAAATGGTTTCATCCAAAAAATAGAAAAAGGTGCGTGTTTTACTTTCTAACTTTTGTGTGATGGGATGTGGAAATACATATATATATATATATATATATATGAAATGAAAAAGGAAAAACCAAAAGGATTTTTTTTTTTTTTTTATATATATTCATCAACGTTTCGTCTTTATTTGTAAGACTTCTTCAGGATAATAATATTGAGAAAAATGTCATGCAAGTACGTGAAAATATTGGGTTGACATAATGGGTTGATGGGAAGAAGTAGTAGCCACTGCTGGGAGCAGTAGGACCGAGGTCCGGGCTTAGTGAAGTCAGTAGCATGGAATGAAATAAATGTGGATGGTTCTGAGCGAAAAAGTGGAGGGGTGGGGGTGAGTGGGAATAATGTGGATGGCTGTGAATGAAGAAGTGGAGAGGTGCGGAAATATATATATATATATATTGATTATTTAAATTCCAATCACTAAAAAATTCAGTATTTATTTTTTTTGCAACAGTAAAATTGCCGATGGTTTTACAATTGTTTCGCAACGAGCAAAATGCAGCTATTAAATGCAATTACTCGCAGTTCTTCAGAAACCACAGTGAAAGACATTCACAAGATTTTATATTGAGCACAAAGTAAAATTTCAGATACCCCAGATTTTTATGAAATTCTAACAATAGGTATTAGATATCAATCAATAAATATTTTTCAAATTTCAGTTTCTTGTGAGTATTTTAAATAGTTTTTAGAGACCATAATATCGACACAACCTTTCATTTTTAAATGTTTCAGATTTGCATTGAATTTTATCCATGGTCATTGAACACCAATTAAGCAAGATTCCTTGAATTTCAATTGTTTATTCAGATCCCTTAAGTTTAAGCCTTAAATTTTAAATATTTTCTCGAATTAGAATTGGGTACTGGATTTTGATCAAAATTAGAATAAGTATTTTAGACATAAGGTTTAATACAATTATATCTTGATTTTAATTTTCATAAGGAGACATAAAAGTGGTGCAAAACTGTTCTGTCAGTGGAATTAATTTTACCCATCCTAGGACGGGTTTTTTGCTAATTCATTATATAAAGGGAAGTGTGTGTGGGTGTGTGTATGTATGCGTGTCGAGCTAAAAATCTCCAAACTCTACAACAAATGTCTTGCTGAATCTTGCTTCCCGGATAGCTGGTACCAGTCTTCAAGAATTCTGAAGATGGAACTGACCCTCAGAATTATCGCCCAATCAGTCTACTCCCGCTTTTCGCTAAAATCTTTGAATCCTTAATCAATCTAGCGATAGTCTATCACCTCGTTAATGCTAAACTTCTTTCTGACCATAAATATGGATTTAGGCAAGCATGGTCTACTGCAAATATCCTAACGGTCATCTCTGAATGCATATACTATACATTGGACAAGACAGGTGAAGCTAGGGCAGTAGCGCTTGATATATGTAAGGCTTTTGACAATGTCTGGCATGAAGGGTTTCTCCTAAAACTGCACTCATATAGTATTACATAAATGCAAGTGTGCCCCAAGGATCGATCCTTGAACTTTTATTGTTCCTGATTTTCATAAACGACTTTCCTGATGGGTATATTTACTGATGACACTATGCTCTACTCTCCTCATGTGGGTAAAACGGACGCGTACATATCCGAGACAATGGTTGAATCCTTAGAAAGTGACCTC
This sequence comes from Sepiola atlantica, assembly GCA_963556195.1. NCBI lineage: Eukaryota > Metazoa > Mollusca > Cephalopoda > Sepiida > Sepiolidae > Sepiola > Sepiola atlantica. The sequence continues at coordinate 26,407,696 of OY744519.1, read as the reverse complement.
CACTCTGTAGTCGAATAGGGTCATAAATGGATGGTAACATTTAATGCTGCTAAGACAAAGCTTTTTTCCTTCAACAACTACAAGAAACCTCTGCAACCACCGATTGTCATGGCAAATACCACCCTACCTGAAGGTTCATCATTCAAATTCCTTGGCCTAACTTTCACAGATAACATGAATTGGAATAAATACATTGAAAACATTGCCAGGGCTGCTGCAAAAAAGGTGGGCTCCCTCTACCATTCTAGTAAACTTCTCACACCTGACATTATCCTATATCTCTACGAAGCCACCATCCGCCCATGCATGGAGTATTTTTGCCACATTTCCTACAGCTGCCGGCCTTTGGAATTCCCTGCCTCCTGTTTCCCCGACTATACCGACATGCAGAAATTTAAAACTAATGTGAACAAACATCTATCTGAACAGCTCCCAATTTACGATGATCCCCTAAACTTTCACTCTAATTCTCAGTATGTTTGATAATGGCCCTATGGGAATGGACGTATCTGTTGGGAATCGTTGATTTGACTTGCGCGAATTAATGCGAGGCAGTCGAGTGCAGAACAGGGCTTGTTCTCACAGTCAGAGCTGGCAGACGTGACAAGGTTAGGTGTGACGAGACCCCAGATCAAGGGTCAGTCTACACCTGCGAGAGGCTCTGTGACTTCGCTGGCCTTGCGTGGGAAACAAAGGAATCTGTGACGTCACTCGTTCTCATGAGAAGCGAGTTTTTAGAGTCTGATTTGGAAAGCGAACTTAGAGGACGTGCAATTCACAATGTAAAGATAAGGAATATTTCCCTTCAGGGAAGACAAGCGCGAGAATCCTTCACCCTCTCTATGAATAGTTAAGAAAACATTAATAACTAACTACGATAAAGTAGGATTTGCTCTCTTCCTCTCTCTCGACGAGGTGAATGACTCCAGCTTGCAATAAAAAGAATTAAATTTAAAAGAGGAGTTTGTCTTCGGAGTGCATCATGGCTTTTATTGCAGACAACAGACGACAGCAGAGAAGAAAGAATTCATTCACTGGACGACGCGACCAACCCTCTACACGATGAGTATACGAAATGCGTACTGCCGCGGTCCAAGCAGGAGTAGCTATGTAATAAGTAGCCCTTACGTATACAGTGGCAACTTGCCTTGTTTGGGATGAACTCAGTTAAAAAAAAAAAGAAAAACTACCAACGAAACACTCACAAAGTTCGTATATTCTTGATCAGCATTGTCTGGAATGAATAATATCTAAAATTTAGAGAAGAAATAGCCATTCTTTGACCCTAAACTGCCACCGATTTCGTCGGGGGGGGGGGGATTGTTTTGTAATTTTCAGGTACTAACTAAAGGGAACTAACTCTGATTTTTTTCAAAAAGTTATTTTCCTTAGGCCGACTCGAGTAATCTATAAAAAGTGTATGTCAAGAAAGAATAATTGGCTGGCCGAAGAAGAAAGATGGGGTGGGGAGAAGGAAGGGACCGGGTAAAAGAGAGATAGTAGCTCTGCTAGTATATATATATAAGCAGACGTGGCTAGTCATTCCTCCATATTATCAATCGATTCACGCCTTTTATTGATTTATATTAAAATCGAATAAATCATTATGTCATGTTATATCTGCGTTTATTGGTCCCCCGATTTATAAAATCGGGGGACTTATGTTTTGAGGCACGTCCGTCCGACTGTCCATCCGTCCGTCCGTCCGGATTTTTCTCCACAACCATCCATTGAATTTCTCTGAAATTTTGCATGAAGTTGTAACTTTGGTCAGATTAGAAAGTGACATTCTCCGATATTTGAAAAAAAATCTGGTTAGCCCCCCAGGGTGTCAAAAGGCCCTGAAATGGCAAAAAATGAAATTTTTTGCCCCATAACTTTTCATCCATCCATTCAATTTCTCTGAGACTTGGCCAAAATGTGGAGGCAATTGTTCCTAATAGAAAACAAGTATCGCTCACCTTGGAAAAAATCTGGTTCGCGCCCCCAGGGGGTCAAAAGCCCCCAAAATGGAAAAAAATGACTCTTTTCTCCCATAACGTTTGATCCATCCATTCAATTTTTCTGAAACTTCACCAAAATGTAGAGGCAATTGTTCTGGATATAAAATGAGCATCCTTGACCTCAGAAAAATTCTGGTTCGCGCCCCCAGGGGGTCAAAGGGGGTCAAAAATGCCCCAAATTGCCCAAATTTATTGCATTTTACACTCGCCACATCGAGTCACATACAGAGAGGGACCCCGCATGCGCGGCTTGTTTATAATTCAAAATATTTTCCATTTCTCATAATATTTACAGTATATTTGGTCTAATACTGTAGTTGGGAGGGCAAACAATGAATATTTGAACCCGGGCATCACCAGGTTACCTTGAACGTTACTCTGTGCTGCTGCTGATAAAACACTCAGTTTTTTTCCTCGCCTGTCTTGCCCCCTCCGTCTGTTAAATGCACAAAGTGACCGACCGAGGTCAACTGTTTCATTTTTTCGTGCCACGCCGTCACAAGCACTTAACGGCTTTCAGCTTTTGATTATAAAGTTCCGTTTCAATTCTTAAAAAAAAAAATAACAAAACGTCATTTCAACAGTTTTTTTTACCCCTTTAAGTAAGAGATCAGACTAACTTCATTGGACCTCCACTTATATATATTTATAAGCAAAATTAAATTTTTCAACACATTGTGGACATTTTAAGTAGGATGGCCCCTAGAGTAAATGTGGTATTGTGGTGACTGCAATGATTCTAGCTAAGAGTAGGATAAACAAATTGAATAAACAATAGATGACCGACGAACCCCATTATTCTCCACACTTTTGATGGCCTTGTGCATAATTTATTCATAATTTAAATTGTAATTTTTATATTTTTTGCAAATAAATAATTCAAAGTGTAGTATCTGTTCTGTTCTCGCTCAGACGAGGAAAACCCTTCTTGACTGGATCACTATTTATTTTTGTGTCATCCAGAGTGCCCCTTTGGAGAGAGGGGGAGCTGGATATTCCCCACATAAAAATCCGACCTTAAGAGGCAAAGAAATAGGGGCGAACAAATTCATGTTTAACTGGTTGGTACTTGTCAGTATATTCCATCCTTTTGAAGGGGATGGGTTTATTGCCTGTCGCCTAAAGCGCCCTCAACCGCGAGGGAGTAGGGACAGGCACTGGCGTAGCTAGGGGGGGGGGCGAGGGGGGCGGGCCGCCCCGGGCGGCACACCTGAGGGGGCGGCATTTTGAGAGGGTAAAAATAGAAAGTAGAGAAAAAAATTAAAAAAAACAAAAGTTAACAAAAAATATGAAATTTTATACTATAATTTTATATAATAATAAATTTAAATGAGAACATTTGAAAACCTGAAAATGTTATGAAATGATAAAATCATTTTTATTTACTTTTTTGTCGTTGTTGTTAAAGTCCGAATTTTCGCCAAATAACATGGATGTATCAAGGAGAGAATAGTCCGATGTAGTTTTCTTTTCTTTGTCTTCATAATGTTATTATTAAGAGGGCGAGCCCTCTGAAAAGAAAATACGTCTTGTATCGGTGCTTTTTTAAATCCGTGTGTGTAATCGCTCGGTTTTCAGAAATTTGTTGTTGTTAATAACGTTTCAACTCTTTTAAAAATAGTTTTAATATATTTTAAACAAATGTATTTATGAATGGCAAATAAGGCTATAAATTTATTTTTTGTGCGAGAACTGTCGCAAGGCATCAAGTCGGTTGAAAATTTACAAACAGATTTTTCGCGCCTTTTTTTCGGCAAAGTTATCAATGACTCTATCAAAATTCACTTCCTCGACAAGTTCCCTCTCTATTGAGAGGATAGCCAAGTCTGTAAGTCTTGTCTGGCTCATTGCTGATCTAAGGTAGTTTTTTATGAGCTTCAGTTTTGAAGAAAGAGTGCTCACAGCTAGCAACGCTAATAGCTCTGGTGAGGAAAATTCTCAGCAAGATCACAATATTAGGGACGGAATCCCCAAGTTGGTATCTTTGTATAAAGTTCAAAAGTTCAAGAGGTCCATCGATTTTGTCTTTTTCTGAAGCTTTTACAACATACTGTAACCTCTTCTTTTCAGCAAAGAATTTCTCTTTTTCTATATCTTCGTCAAATCCACCAAGCTGACAATCATAATTATCATCAAGCAGATTTGACGGTATAAGAAAAGCGTATTTATTTGCAAGATTGTGAACTTGTTGAAATCTGCAAGATATTTCTTCAGTCAATCTGTCTATGACAGACAGCATTTCCCGTCTCAACTCAGTATCAAAACTCAGCGCTGCATCAGTCAATCCTTCACCATCCATTCGTTTCTTTTTGCGAATACGACGCTCCATGCTTATCCCCATTTCAGAGCAGAGTGTTTTTGACTCGTCTATTGCAGTGTCCACTATCTTTTCTCTATTCTGAAGAAGGAAATCTTTCAACGCCGTCAGCCTGACAGAACTTTGTTGCAGATCCAGCCCTTTTTTTTGAAGATATTTCTGGGCATCATTGATTTCTGGGAGAATAGTTTTCCAAAGGTTCAGAAATAAAAGAAACGGAAACGATAGTACCGAGTTGAGAATTAAAGATGCATCTGATCTTGTGGTTGCATTTTCTCCTTCTTCTGTGAGCTGTTCCAGGGCAATGACGACTTCCAATATTGTTTTTATCACAACATCTACAGCATCTGCTCGACTACTTCATCTAGTATCCACAGTCCGTTTGATACTTAGACCGGTCAACTGAATCAAGATGTCCCAGCGATGTGTAGATGCAGAAAAGAACGAGAATAACCGGTCCAGTGTGCCAAAAAATGTAACAGAGTGAACCGCTACTGAAGCTGCATGTACACAAGCCAGATTTAGTGAATGGTTGGTGCATGGCACAAATAGAGCTTTTGGGTTGATTTCAGAGATTCGTTTCTGCACACCCGATCGGTGACCTGCCATAACAGCGGCATTGTCAAATGCCTGGCCAATACAGTCACCAATCTCTAATTGTACACAAGATCTAATTTTAAACAAGACCATTGCTATATTCGCTTACGGCCGTTTGCCATTTTCGGCTCTCATTATGCTCAACATTATGGGAGCATTATAATAAATACGTATTTATTTTATAACTATATATGTGCATATATACATATATATGTGCATATACACATATATTTATACGTACATATACATATATACATACATACGTGCATATATACATATATACATATATACACACACATACACATATATAAATACGCATATATACATACATATATATGTATATATATATATATATATATATATATATGGCTGGTTTTAATTCTTGAACAAAATTTCCATTAATTGAGAATAAATTGCTTTAATTCATTTCAATCACTAAGTTTAAAAAATGCAAGCATTAATTATTTCTGGAGATATACTCAGTGACCGGCTGACCTAACAGGATAGGGCCAAGCCTAGGCTTCGGCCAAGCACCAAAAAAACAAAATGACCTCAGAAAGATTTCATACTTAAAGGGGAACTTTCATATAATTTTTTATCGAATAGGTGCGAAAAGAAAGTTGGATATTTGGGTGTATATACACCGACATCAAAGAGGAAATAACATTAGATGCGAAAGTTTGAATTCATTAATTTTATTACTGTCCAAACGTTTGTTTTTGTAGCATACTTTTTATAACTCCTTGTAAACTTTACAATTGCTAGCTGGGGGATCGGACAAAATCACCCCGGGCAACCCCCACCATCTACTTAAAACAAAAGGAAAACAGATAAAATCTCAAATGAATAAAAAATATTAAAAATCAGTTTTCATATTTTAATTTTAATTTAATTGAATTTAGGAAAATTAGATACCGTAGAACTAATTTTCGCAAGGTATGAAAATTAAGAATAATGTTAACTTAATAATAATGGACCAGTTTTCCTACCTAGCAAAAAATTTTCCATGGACGAATTATCCATGGGCGAATTATCCATGGACGAATTTTCCGATCACCCAAATGCCGGGGGGGGGGCGGCAAATTTTACTACCGCCCCCGGGCGGCAAAAGGTCTAGCTACGCCACTGGGGACAGGACTATCTTTTGTACCCGATCTAGGGTGTTTTTCATTTTGAGGCACTTGATTATTCACATTTAATATACCTTGTGTCTAACTTTACATCATATCCCTTTGATGTATTCGGTATATTACGTCATATTTTTTTTTTTTATCTATTTGTTATATCGCGTCGTATTTGTGGAGGATGACTGTTCTGCCAGTCGCACGATTCAAACCACAGACCAAAATCCCCTTTAACTTTCAAGTCTATACTTGCGGTCAACCCAACAGTCATGGGGAAAGCGGGGAATTAAAGTCTATTTATGGCTATAAAGCAGACATATTTAAGTAGTCTGTCATAACAGTATTCAACAATCCAGTTCGACGGAACTTCGCATTATGCATTAATTGGAAACCTATTTTTACTTCTCTTGTGTTAAAGGGGCTATAAACAATATTATGATTAATGTATTTTTTTTAAATTTTCAGTATTTACTTCAACAGTGCTTAATACATGAGTAGAACTTAGTAGTAATATAAAAATACACTTATGGCATGTGAGTTACACAGAAACGTTTGTGTTTCATCCTCACGGGGAGTTCGTCAGGCTAAATAAATCTTAAGATTCGTTTTATAATTAAGTAGTGTTCGTTACAACCCCCAACCAATAAGAATGCTTGATTTTATTACCCTCGTTTCCAACACTTCCTCTCTATTCATTTCCATGAACCAATTAATTTTCACTCCCCTTTTAATGTTTTTTACTAGAGATGGCTTTAATTTGTTTAACCTACTTTAAATGAAGTGCGCCGACACCTTAAAAAGGGAGGGGAAATTTATTGGTAGATAGAAATAAATAGGGAGTATGTTTGAAAATCAATGACTGTAATTGTTTGGGGATTGGAGTGAACACTTATTGCTTATCAAAGGGATTGTACAATGTAAATCCATGCATTTACTCAGACGAATTAATTCGGGTGTAAAACACAAAAGTTTCTGTATAGTTCACTTGCCATAAGTATATTTCTATACTACTACGAATAAAACTCTATATCCCTCATTCTATTCTCTTTCTCATACATACATCAGTACTTATATATATATATATATATATATATATATATATAATTATTTATAAATAATATTTACAAATTAACCCATATACACATGTGTTTCATGTCAAACCTGCAATCATCAGTATGGGAGGAGACAATCTCCACCGGTCACACGATTCGAACTGCAATACGAAAGTCATGTTTGATTCAGTAGTCGTAGCACATACAGATGTTTCTACCATGCATTGATGTAGAAATGGGAGAGTAAATGAACATCTAAATGGCAAATATATATATGCAACATCGCTCTGGGTCCTAATTTTTGTAAATTACAGAAAAAAAATAAAAGTAAAACTAAACTATTTGCTTAATATTGTAATATGACATTTTAAAGTTCATTTGAGGCCAAAATGAGACTAAAAATACTTATATCCCATGTGAGGTTCGAACTTACGGCCTTCTTATGTAAGTATGGCATGCTTACCGACTGAGTCACTGGAGCAATTAGGAAATGGCAACGCTATTGACTACAAAAACCAGAACAGGCAGTAGCTGATGTTTTGCTCAGAGTTCTTTTTTCTTTCCTTCTCTCTCTCTCTCTCTCTCTCTCTCTCTCTCTCTCTCTCTTTGCTTTCTCCTCTTTCTATCTCTCTCTCACACACACACTCTCTTTCTCTTTCTTTAGGTTACATAATGGATGGATGGATGTGAAGAACAATTAAATCAGCTATTATGGATTTAGATCAACGTGGACCAGTGCAAGAACTTGACATGAAAATCTGGGGAACAAGTTCACTCCCAGACTAAAAATATAAACAAGCCTGAATTCAGGTTAGAGATCAGGGAAAGGTCAAACAGGTGTGTTGTGACAGGTTCAGTGTCCCCCTTGAAGCAATGACGTCACGATATTGATGAAAAGAAAGAAGTTTTTTAGTCAGTCCGTTTTTCTGGAAACATGGCGCGCAGATATAAGATTGAGATGTAATTTAAAAAAAAGGAATGTGGGAATTTAATTCCTAAAAGAGTTGATAGGGACTGGTCTGCCCCCTCTTCTTTTCCCCGTAACGAAGTAGAATTTGGTGAAGAACAATTTGGTCTCTTTCTCAAATTATGAGAAAATCTCTCTCAAATAAAAACTCAGTTTAAATTCGCCTTTTTCTTCTCTGCATGAAAAGTTTTGATTACAGACACTAGACGATGACAATGACTGCGAAGTGCGGCCCACTACAACGATAATGACGGCGAAATGCAGCGCACTAGACGATGATGATGGTGGTGATGAAATGCAACACACTACGATCATGATGATGACAGCACCGGACGTCAGTATACGAGAATACTGAAATAAGTGACGATTGATTTAAAAGGAACTGGTTTTAATAAACGACAACGTAACATTTACAGTCGATGTATGTCAGCCACTTATAAAAAAAGGAGGAGAACAGAGAGGAATAGCCAATGAAAACGGTTGAAATATGGATTACTACCGGTGAATCTGAAAAAATTGCCTATTATAAAATTTGTTCCCGGCATTATGGGTTACAACTGGAGGACTTCTAAGTACAAGGGTAAAATTTTTTCCGTCTTCTTTTATTTATGACTAATGCAAAAT
>OY744519.1:26184012-26396512 GCA_963556195.1 Sepiola atlantica | reverse complement strand
AGGGTTAGGGTTAGGGTTAGGGTTACGTTGCATTTTTAGTATACACGGTTAGGGTTAGGGTTAGGGTTAGGGTTAGGGTTACGTTGCATTTTTAGTATACACGGTTAGGGTTAGGGTTAGGGTTAGGGTTAGGGTTAGGGTTAGGGTTACGTTGCATTTTTAGTATACACGGTTGGTTAGACTTGATGAAGCGAAAAAGAAAGAGCAGTCACAATGAAAAGGTGACATTCAAACTTTTTGCGATAACTTTGGTTGTGTTCATAATAAAGACTCACTACTTGGCCCATATTGTAGCCAATGAAGTCCCGCATCTTATATGACCTCCATCTTGATCTTGAAAAGTTAAGTCGTGGTCGAAATTTTGACGAAATTTCAACTTCCGATTTTTTAAAATTTGGTGTATGGACCTGATGCTCTTTAGTAACAGTAATCACCATGCAAAATTTCAGCCTGGTCAGATAAAGTTTTGGAGTTATCAACATCTCCATGGCATAACATCAGGAATTCTTTGAACTCTCTCCTGTGGAAATTTCTAGACGTTTTTCTAAGTAAGTCAACGGTAACTTCCCTTTGTTGAAAGGTCAGGGGGGGCCTACGTGCAGGTCGAAATTCATATGGATATTGCGTAGGTGTTATGCTGTGAAGGCCATGTTGTGTCACGTGATTTCTGTTTTTAGCTATGATGCAATTTGTCGTGTCTGGATATATCGGCGCGAAATTTAATCAGAACAGACTCGCACACCGGAATGACAAGACATGTTAAAACTGTTTCTCCGTCCACGTGGGGACGTTAAATTCAAGAACAGATTTAGTCGTTGAAGAGGACAGATGTTAAAACTGTTTCTCCGTCCACGTGGGGACGTTAAATTTGCAAGAATTTCTACTTGAAGAAATTTAAGAGATATGATATCTCTTGGATGAATTACATGTTGTTTATGAAATATTTTCCCCTCGGTCAAGAATATATCCTTGGGAAGTTGTTTCAAGCCAGATACTTGAAATAAGGAGATGAAGTTGAACGAGATAGCTCCGGGAACGAAATTGCCTATGTTGAAGAGATTGGCTCCCGAGAAGTGAAATACTTTGCTGTCGAGAAGATTCTAATCAGAGATTAAGAATCATAGAGATTGATCGTCTTTGCACACAGATCGATGTGAGATATTCAACTGTGCTAGTTGAATCAGAACATTTGCGCGTGATCGCCATTCAAGACGAACGATGGAAAATAGTGAGTATTGTGTTTATTTGAAATGTGTACTGTTCTTGTGCCATACATATTGCATCGGATTTGCTAAAAGAAAATATTGAAGAAAAAGAGGAAGATAAGAACTTTCTGACAGACGTTTGATAAAATAAAAAAAGAGTTAATTTTATCGTGGAAATTATGTTGGACTTCAACACGGTTTGTTAATTTTATTTCTTTTGATTGTAACTTTGGTGTAAAGAAAAAAAAGAGACTTTTGATTGATTTGTGAGAATACGGACTTTATAGTAAGTTCATGTTTTAAAAGGATTTATTCCTTAACTTTGATTGTGTCAATTTTTGTTGTATCTACCTTAATGTTCAGAGATACTGATGTTGTATTTTTTTTATTCTTATTTTTTTTGCATGTTATCCAGGAATAATTTATTTATTCCAGCTTTGGAAAAAAAAGCAGTCCAGGCTATCTTTTTTTTGTAAATAAAACTATATTTTAACTTTTACGAACATCTTGTATTACTCCTTTCTTTATCTCTTGTTATAAGTTTTTTTATGATAATTGTCCTAGATAACATGACCATCGTTTAGAGCGGTTTTTCGTTAACGACACGAAAATTCCGACATTCTGCTTTTTTTTGTTATTAACGGCCATTCTTTTTTTGGTCCCATTTTCGTTTTACAATGGACGTATTGAAACGATATACTGGAATAATATCTATTTCTTTCTATTAAAAGCATTCTGCTTTTTCTATCCTAGATTCGTTTGGGTGAACGTATTCAGATGATGTGCTGGGAAAAATCTAATTAATTTTCTTTCTATTAAAAGCATTCTACTTCTTGTTTCATATTTCGCGTGTTGGAAAAAATACTCGAAAATGTGCTACTAGTTTGGATTGGGTTTCTTCTATTGCTATTTTTTGGTACTAAGTCAATGAAGGAACTTACTTCAAGTTATAATCTCCTTTCTCCCTTTGGCGCCTAGTTGCGTGTAACAGACGTGTTGCGCGGGATTTGGCAGCCCATTCATTACAATTAAAACGTAGTCAAATACGAGATGTTCAGGTTTTAATACTGTTTTAAGCTGACTGCTTTTTTTCTTTTTCTTTTTATGTATTTTATGTGAAAATTGCATTTTTGAAAGTGATCGCCATTTTTGTCCGCCACGTGGAGTCATTTTTGTGAATTTCCCGCGTATTCTAAGTCGCCATTTTTGTGAACTGTTGAATGTTGGATATTGAATGATTTTTGTGTAATTATTTTTCCCTTGAGAATTTTGCTTTGACTGACAAGTGGAATTGTTAGAATTACATTTGAACGAATTTGGTTAACTATGGTACAGCCTTTTTCCATTTTTTTTGTAGGAATCTTACTTAGATAATTTTACGTTGTCATTTTCCCGCCATTGGGAAGGCGTTTGGCGCCTATTTTAGGTTAGCCCACACCTGATCGCCATATTGTATTTTGTTCATAATGGCGTCTACCCCCACTGTTAATCTCCTTGTAGAAAGGCGAGATATTGTAAAAATTAAAGTCGATACTATTATTGATGTTCTTGGGGGTGGCGAGGGGGAGAACCGGGAATTTGTTTCTTCCCAGAAGGTTAGGGTTAAGGAACTCTTTGCGTCCATTGATTCGCTCAATGAGCAGATCACAAGTGCCTATATTGAGAGTGAGTCTCGCGAAGAGATGTCTGAGAACTGTAGGAGCGAAACGTTATATCGTATCCAGGTGGATCGACGTTTCAGCGAATTGGAGAGCATGTGGAAGGATGAGGGCTCCCCACATAATGGAGAAGGGGAGAAGTCTAAAGCGTCCCTTTGTGGTGTGACACCAAAACTTGTCTGTCCTGTTTTCGACCCCATGAGTTTGGAACGCGACAGATTGGCGTATCTCAACTTCTCGAAGGAGTTCGAAAATTGCGTGTCAAATATACCCAGTGAGTCCATGAGGTTGATTATTCTGAAAAATCACCTCAGGGGCTATGCCCACCGAATAGTGGGACATCTTTCCATTTCGGACGCCAACTTTGAGGCAGCGATGGAGATCCTAGATAGAGAATTTTTAGATAAAAAGTTTATTGTAAACTCTATTTTTAAAGATCTCCATAGTGCTAAACCTCTTGGGGATTCAGATACTAACTCGGTGAAGAGCTTTCTAACTAAGGTGAAAGCTCAAATATACGAGCTGAAAAACTCCTTTGGTATGGATTTTCTAGAGGAGGAGGCCCCCGGCAATCTGTTGCTAAGTAGCATTATTTTTGAAAAACTTCCTATTTCTGTGAGACGGGAACTGATTCATACCGTCAATGGTAATTACCCATTTCTGGGAGATATCTTTGATAATTATTCTGAGGTGTTGCGCACGTTGGACATTGTCAAACCCAGGATGGTTAAAACGGTAAAGCCCGTCGCCAAACCGCGTTCGTCTGGTTCCTTTAGATTCAGGCCCGCTAGTGCTGTTAAGAAGCCCTCCACTTTGGAGAACTTTTTTGTAAAAACTAAACCCAGTCGACATAAGTGCTTCCTTTGCAGTAGTGACTGCCATATTGCGTACTATTGCGGGAAGTATCCCTCTCTAAGGGATCGGTTACAACGATGCCAATTGGCTAAGTTGTGTACCCGTTGTACTAGCCCGTTCCATAACGCCGAGGCGTGCCCTGGTAAAAGTGGTCGTCTCCGCCCCTGTTGGAAATGTAAAAGTTGCGAACATGCAGGTGCGTTATGCCCTGACTTTGACAAGTCTCGGCTGGATACTAACCCCTGTCTCCAGGTGGGAGAAGTGAATCTTCTCCTGCCTATAATTAAAATTGACGTGGTCAATAATGGAGTTGTGGAATCTTTCAATTGTCTGTTGGATTCAGGAAGCCAGCGCTCCTATTTGTCTGATGTAGTTCTGGACCTATTGAATTGCCGTTCTATGCCTGTAAGGAGAAGGGACTTCTTTATTAAGACTTTTCTCGGAACGGCCAGAAGGAGCCTAAATGAACTCGAGTTGCGGGTCAAAGTGCCGAACTCTGAGTGTGTTATACCCTTTTTGGTGGACGAAGGCTTGGACCTTCAGTTTCATGTCAGGGGTCTGTCTACTGCTATTGAAAGTATTATTGCGGGTGGGGGGAAATTGGCTGCCGACTTTTCAAATGTTGAAAATGATTATATTACTGTACATGGTTTGGTAGGTGTTGACCTACTGATGTATTTGGGACCCATGAAGTTGTCTCCCTTCATGAATGGGTCTGTTTTTGAGTTTCCTCAAGGAATTGTGCCTTTTGGAGATATGTCCAATTTTGTGAGTCCTGTTATGAAGAAAACGGATGCCTCCGTTGTTGGCGCGAATTACAGCCAAGTTGTGTCCGAACACTCACGGTGTCTTATGACACATGTTTATTTTGTGCTTGAGCCGAAGTCTCAATATTTCGACCCTTTCGATAGTTTTGTTGATTCTTCTGTGGAAAGAGCCGTGGACAAGCTCTTTAGTTTGGAAACACTAGGAGTTACTGAGAACTCTGTAAGTGATTATGACAAGAATAAAATTGATGCCTTTCGCAGTTCGATCTCGTACCGAGACAGTTGCTACTATGTTAGTTTGCCATGGGACGAGGGAAAGTTGCCTTCTGTTCCTTCCAACCATCAAGTGTCGTTGAATGTGCTTGATAAGGTTGTCACTCGTTTGACGAGGCAGGGTCTATATGAGGACTACTGCCAGGTTTTCTTAGAGCAGGAGAGGGAGGATATTATTGAGAGAGTGGAAGTGAATCCAGAGGATTTCACTCATTATACTTGGATTCCTCACCGTCCGGTTATTAAGGCTAATGGTCAGAGTACCACAAAGATAAGGCCGGTGTTCAACTGTTCGTTGCGAACAGGTGGACATCCCTCTCTAAATGATTGTGTCTATCCGGGAATTAACCTTTTCACGGATATGCTAGAGTTATTGTTGAAGTTTCGTATGGACCGTTATGTCCTGTTGGCTGACGTCCGTAAGGCCTTTCTCATGATTCGGTTGGAAACCGAAAGAGATAAGAATCGGTTTTGCTTTTTTGTGAAATTGAATGATAAACTGGTATGTTATCGTTACAAAACCTTGATTTTTGGGTTTGTGGCCAGCCCATTTATTCTCAACTTCGTCATTAGACATCATGTTGAAAAATACCCTCATAGTTTATGTAGGGATATGCTTATGGAAAATTTTTATGTGGATAATCTTATAAAAACTCACAATTCACAGAAAACTTTGTTGGACCTATACCTGAATGCAATGAGTATCATGCAGGATGGTAATTTTTCATTAAGGTCCTGTAATTCCAATAGTGATGTTTTGACCACTCGAATGGAAGCTGACAAAAGTTTTGTCACCCATGATTCTCCTCTGGAGAGGGTGTTGGGTTATGAGTATGATCCTGTGCAGGATAATTTGCAGGTGGCGGTCGGTTCCTTGGATGTGCCGGCTGATACAAAAAGGGACATCCTATCGCAGAACTCTTCCATATTCGACCCTTTGGGGCTTGTTTTGCCTGTGACTATCAAGGGAAGGGTAATACTCAGTGAGATATGGAAAACTCAGGTGTCATGGGATCAGAAGATACCGGAGAGTTTGCAGCTCACTTGGAACAAGTTGTTTCCTGAGTTGATGAATCTGCATAGTGTGAGGATCCCCAGATGTGCTGTTGATTCCTCTGCGCCTGCCACGTTAATAATCTTTTGTGATGCTTCACAACAAGCCTTTGGCTTTGCGGCTTACATTTTCCAGTATGGGGCTGCTAAATTAATATTTTCCAAGGCTAAGGTGGCTCCTTTGGCAAAGAGAACTTTGCCGTCACTTGAGTTGATGTCCGTCTTTTTGGCGATGAAATGTATCCCTAATCTTTTGAAGGTGTTTCAAAAGGATGTGGTCAAGAAAATGGTGGTGGTGGTTGCGGTGGACGCACAAGTCGTGTTGTCCTGGATTCTGTCCGAGACAGTTGTGACAAAGAGTATATTTGTCCGAAATAGGTTAAAAGATATTCGAGTGGGAGTGGATAAATTGTGTGAACAAGGTTTGGAAGTGATGTTCAAGTATATGAACACTTCTGACAACCCTGCCGACCTGATCACCAGGGGTATTTCCTTGGCAAAATTCAAATCTCTATTGCCCTTTTGGTTATCGGGGCTGCAGTGGCTGGTCGGTGAGAATTTTAACTGGCCAGTGTATGATTTGAACTGTTTGAGTTCTGACAGTCAGAGGTTAGTGCTGACTAATGCCATCTCTGTGGTTCCTGTGATTCAGGAATTGTCACCGGTAGTGGATTTTAAGAGATTTTCTTCTTTGGGAAAACTCATGAGAGTTTTGTCCTACGTGTTTAAGTTTGTATTGAAGTTGCGGAAATCCATGAAAGAACCAGGCCAAGTGGCCAGAATTTATTTGATTAGGTTGGAGCAGTCTTTGCTTCTTCCCAGGGAAAAGTCCTTTTTGTTGAACCCCTCAAACCGTGAGATTCCTCCGTTGGTGGCGAAGTTGGATCTTTACCTGGATGATAAAAGCTTGATAAGGTCTGGGGGAAGGATTGGTAAATCCAGCCTTTACCCTCCGGAAATTTTACATCCGATTTTGTTACCTCGAGGCAGTCATATAACTGATTTGATTGTTATGGACTGTCATCTCAAATGTAAGCATTTGGGTATTGCAGCTACCCTCAGCAAACTCTGTTTGTCAGGTTTCTGGATACATAAATCCAGGCAGACAGTGAAGTCGGTTATCTCTGCCTGTGCTCTGTGTAAAAGATACAATGCCGTATCTTTCAAATACCCCAAGGTAACCAATTTACCTAAGCACAGAGTTAATTTTGTGAAGCCCTTCAACCATACCGGGATAGACTTTACTGGTCACTTGTGGGTTGAAGATGAAAGGGGACCGCAAAAAATGTATATATTACTTTTTACGTGCTTCAATGTGAGGGCGGTTCATTTGGAGTTAGTGGGTGACATGTCTACCCACTCAGTGATATTATCATTGGTGAGATTTTTTAACATTTATGGGGTGCCTTCCCATATATACTCAGACAATGCTAAATCATTCGTTGCTGGATGCGGTTTGATAAGGCAAGTGCTGGTGTCTGACGAGTTCGAAGAGAAGTTTAGTACCTTTGACATCAAGCACCAGACGATACCTTTATATTCTGCTTGGTTCGGCAGTGTTTGGGAGCGTCTTGTTAAGACGGTGAAGGTTTGTCTTTATAAGTTAGTGAGTCGGCAGAAGTTGGGTTATTTTGAACTTCTTTCTGTGTTGTCTGATATACAGAATGCCATTAACTCACGTCCTCTAACTTATAGATGTTCTGGAGATGATGGTTTGGATATTATATCTCCAAACGCGTTTATTCGCCCGTATTGTAATAGTGCTGTTTTTATAAATTCTGAAGAATGTTTTCTTGAGAATTCTCCTCCTTCTAGGAGTGACCTTTTGGAGAAGCTGAAACAAAGGGATCTTCTCTTAAAGAAATTTAAGGTTTTATGGTACGAAGAATACCTGCTCGGCTTGAGAAAACTGAGTGGTGATCTGTACCAATCTGATTTTGGTGATGTCATCGCGATAGGCGATGTGGTTCTTGTTAAGAACCCAGCCAAAGCTCGCCCATATTGGTCCTTGGGTAGAGTGATAGGTTTGACTCCAGGTGATGATTCTCATATTAGATCTGCCCTGATTAAGAAGGCAGATGGTTCCTCTCAGGAACATTCTTTGAGACACCTTTTTCCGATGGAGTTGTCGGTTACACATTCCCATCAGGCCTCGGAGGTTCCTGATGTGGTCCAGCCGAATGTTGCTGGAGGAGATCATGCCTCGGCTTCCAATTCTAGACCCATTCGAACTCGCAAGAAGGTGAGTGAACGGGATGATGATTATTTGTGGTATTGATGTGTACATGAGACATGTATAAACATTGTACATTTTTTTTCTTTGTCGGGAGAGTGTGGAAATTTCTAGACGTTTTTCTAAGTAAGTCAACGGTTACTTCCCTTTGTTGAAAGGTCAGGGGGGGCCTACGTGCAGGTCGAAGGTCATATGGATATTGCGTAGGTGTTATGCTGTGAAGGCCATGTTGTGTCACGTGATTTCTATTTTTAGCTATGATGCAATTTGTCGTGTCTGGATATATCGGCGCGAAATTTAATCAGAACAGACTCGCACACCGGAATGACAAGACATGTTAAAACTGTTTCTCCGTCCACGTGGGGACGTTAAATTCAAGAACAGATTTAGTCGTTGAAGAGGACAGATGTTAAAACTGTTTCTCCGTCCACGTGGGGACGTTAAATTTGCAAGAATTTCTACTTGAAGAAATTTAAGAGATATGATATCTCTTGGATGAATTACATGTTGTTTATGAAATATTTTCCCCTCGGTCAAGAATATATCCTTGGGAAGTTGTTTCAAGCCAGATACTTGAAATAAGGAGATGAAGTTGAACGAGATAGCTCCGGGAACGAAATTGCCTATGTTGAAGAGATTGGCTCCCGAGAAGTGAAATACTTTGCTGTCGAGAAGATTCTAATCAGAGATTAAGAATCATAGAGATTGATCGTCTTTGCACACAGATCGATGTGAGATATTCAACTGTGCTAGTTGAATCAGAACATTTGCGCGTGATCGCCATTCAAGACGAACGATGGAAAATAGTGAGTATTGTGTTTATTTGAAATGTGTACTGTTCTTGTGCCATACATATTGCATCGGATTTGCTAAAAGAAAATATTGAAGAAAAAGAGGAAGATAAGAACTTTCTGACAGACGTTTGATAAAATAAAAAAAGAGTTAATTTTATCGTGGAAATTATGTTGGACTTCGACACGGTTTGTTAATTTTATTTCTTTTGATTGTAACTTTGGTGTAAAGAAAAAAAAGAGACTTTTGATTGATTTGTGAGAATACGGACTTTATAGTAAGTTCATGTTTTAAAAGGATTTATTCCTTAACTTTGATTGTGTCAATTTTTGTTGTATCTACCTTAACGTTCAGAGATACTGATGTTGTATTTTTTTGATTCTTATTTTTTTTGCATGTTATCCAGGAATAATTTATTTATTCCAGCTTTGGAAAAAAAAGCAGTCCAGGCTATCTTTTTTTTGTAAATAAAACTATATTTTAACTTTTACGAACATCTTGTATTACTCCTTTCTTTATCTCTTGTTATAAGTTTTTTTATGATAATTGTCCTAGATAACATGACCATCGTTTAGAGCGGTTTTTCGTTAACGACACGAAAATTCCGACACTCCAGATGCTGGATATCACGTATTAGATATGAAGCAGAGGTATAGACACCATACTCTAACAGTGGTCTGAAGAGGGGGACATAAAGTAGGAGAAATATTTCAGGAATGAGTTTGTAGAAAAAACGTCGAATGAGAAATAGAGTGCTCCTTGCTTTGTTTGCAGCCTGAATGCAATGTTTAGATGGCTTGAAAGACGAGTCGACCAGAAAGCTAAGTCGAAGCAGGACCCTTAAATAAAACTTATTTTTTAGCATAAAAATACACTTTACACTTCTCAAAAGAATTTTTTGTCTTTCGCTCTTTTGCTTTTGTATAGTTTTCGTCAGGAAAAAAATGGCCAAGATTATCTTCCCTTCTACACACGAATCCACAAAGATTTTTTTTTGTATGGCCGCCATGTTGGAAATTAAAAAAATGACTAAATCAAAAAACTAGTAAACTGTCTTTTTTCTATCTATCTATCTATCTATCTATCTATCTATCTATCTATCTTCTTTCATATCTTGTACTCATAAAACCTTATGGGTCTTAATTGTTTGTTTGTTATGTTGTTTGTATTCGTGGACAGTGGATGACGTCACAAAAAGAGATGACATTATCTTGTTTGTCAACGTTCATATGGTATCATCATCATCATCATCATCATCATCATCATCATCATCATCATCATAAGAGTCTTTTTATTTCACTCCTGGTGGAGAAACCCCTCCCTGGTTTATTTCCACCTTGTTTTATCCCTGGCTAGGTATAGCCAAGTAGGATCTAATTGGCTATCAAGGTCGTCTCTCAACAGAGGTTTTGGCTTTTCCCTAGGTCTTTTCCATTGCCTCGGGGTCGATTCTGTCGTTCTATATGTCCAACTGTTGTCTGTACATCTCGAAAGGTGACCTGCCCATCTATGTTTTACCATTCATATGGTAGTGATGATGTCATTTACTCCAGTTTGCTGTCTGATCCAGGTGTTTCTTTTTCTATCACATTAACTATCACGCTTAATTCTGTGGAATTGATGACAATTTAAAGTTATGTTTGGAAATTCCAAATTTTAGCTGTTGTTTGTGGGAGAAACTTATGACGACATGTCATTATTTAAAAGTTTGTAATTATTTAAAAGTTGGTCATTATTTAAAAGTTAGTCATTATTTCAAAGTTGGTCATTATTTCAAAGTTGGTCATTATTTCAAAGTTTAAATGTCAGTATTTAAAAGGTTATATTTGGAAAACAGAATCCAGATATTAGCCGAAATTTGCTTGTGAATATTTGGGCACAAGGACTCATATTATTTTCTGTTTAGTCAAAAAAGACTAATTGTTTTGAAGGATTTGTTGAAAATATCTGACACAAGGATCCAGAATATTTTCTATTTAGTCAAAACGACTAAATTATTTAAAAGATTTATTGAATTTAATATTTGTTTATCCTTTGAATAAACAAATATAGAAGAATTGAAGTCATCAAATTAACAGAATAAAAGTTTGCAGTCCAAAATTGACCCTTTCGGTCAATAAATTCACATTGAAAACTAAGAGAACTTCTCATTGACTATTACAAAATATTTTTAAATTATTATTTAAAATCAATATTCGACATCATAATGTCGATTTTACTTGAAAAGGAGTAAATTAATTTAACGTGGGCACAGAGCGTATCCACGGAGATGAAAATCAGATGTTGACAATTCAACAAAAAATCTTCATCTGACGAAATAATTTCAAAAAGATTTTATCGTTAAATTTGTCGTCTGTGTTTGTTTACTTTTTAAAAACTGTTGCATCACTCAAATTGACCACTCACATAATGACCCGAAGGCTACCCCTGAAATGGATAACAATTTGTCGTCTTCTCAAAACATTTTAACCGTGCATTTAATAACAAGTTGGATCCGTTAAAAAACGAATCTTACAAACATTTATTTTCACTGAGCGTTTTTAATTAAAATGAAACTCTTCTATCAAAAAAGGAAAGAAAAAAGACAAATTTCTCCTTGATTCTATATCATGAGAGATTCGATAGAAGTAAAAAATTAAAAAATTAAAAAGAAATGGCCATACCATTTTTAATAGTATCCTAACAGAATACACACACACAAATTAAAACATCTTTTTCCACATCAAAAACAAATACCAACTTAATAAAATTACAGCCAGCAATAATTCAATTAAAGTATCAGAATGTATATGGGTAAACCCGTAACCCTAAGATACTCAAATAACATTAAATTATATTTCTTGCATGGACAACAAGAAATAACAGATTTAACTGTCTGTCTGGATTTATTGATCCTATAACCAACCAGATACAATTTACAAAGGGTAGCGACAATACCCAAATACTTGGATTTCACATGATAATCCATTACAATATTTAAATTACAAACCAGATGAGGTAAAACTCTGGTTGAAAGGTCCAACACGACATTTTTTTTTGCTTGAGACAAATGAAGATTGTATTAATCTCATTACATATATCCTGGCAGATAGCATAGGATAAAATGAAGATTCCTTTAAAACATTTACAAATTTAAATATAAGAGTAAAAACTCTTAAGAGTCTAGACAAAGAATATTTCTTCATGTCTAGTACAAAAACAACATCTGAAATAGTCAAAACCATCTTTTGACTGTCCGAAATTAACACCATTTAAATTACTGGTAGGCCATTGCATTACCCCACAGGACAACCAAAGAGGGCCTTAAAACCAGAACTGTAATACAGTCTGAAATTTTGAAAAATAATACTTGTTATTAAATCAACATTATCTCTAAAAATGTCTCCATTACACTTAAAGGCAAGTTAAGAGTTGGGAATCCATTATCAAATTCCCTTAAAATTTAAACAAAACTTCTAGTTCAATTTGTTATACAATATAAGTTACTTAAACAAATAACTACAAATTTCCTACTCATTTAAAGAAAAAAAGCTCAGTTCACAAAAAGCAACTTTCCGATCACAACAATATACAAGCAGTTTAAAAGTGCTAAAATTTTCTTTCGACGCTATATTTTTTATATGACATATGAACAAATATGCATGTCAACCTTTCCTTTTCTTTTCCTTTTTTTTCTCTTTATTTTTAATAAATTTTCGATTCATTAATATACAAGCCAACTTTGTCTTTTGTACCCACTTACATTTTTTATTGTTAACAAAGAAAAAAAGCTTTGAATTTTTTCACCATTTTGCATTGTGCCACTATTAGCTTTTCTATCACTGCATTATTAAGTGGCCATTCATTGAACACTTTCTGCTTAATGTTCATCGTGCAATTTGCCGTTTGATTTCAGGCATGCTATCAAAGGTGAAAATGTTGAGGAAGTTGACAACTACATCTATCTAGGGAAGATGGCGAAAAGTGACGCTGATATCATATTGTATACATGGCCCATATTTTAGCTAATATCATTAGACATTGGCTGGGATCGAAGTGTAGTATCTGTTCCGATGGATACTATACCCTATAGACCGGTACCGTCTTGACCTTCGGGCCTTGATTCCGCCGGTCTGTGGGTTTGTCCTGTGCTGTTCTAGGAGGTCCACCCTCCTAGGCTTTGCCTTCTCACCCTTTGAGAAGGGGTTAGTTTATTGCTAATCGCCTGAGGCGCCCTATTGGGGAATGCCGACGGGGCTGCCCAGGCATTTTTTGACGGTTAGAGTGCTCTTCTTCCTCTAGAGTGCTGACTTATCAAATCCCACTTTCCTGACCTTGTGTCACATCTTACCGCTGTGGGAGAAAGATGAATGCCATCATTAGGCATCGTGTATACTAGATGACATCACACTGGATGATGTAAAAAAAAATTATGTCATCCATTAAAACAGAGGGTGAAAAAGATTCTTTATGACTTCACAAAAGAATGACGTCATCCATTACAACAGAGAGAGGGAAGAAAATATCCTTTATGATGCCATGACATGATTATAGGTTGATTGATAAGAGAGTAATGAGAGAAGGGAGAAAGCTCGGTCTTTTGGTCGGGATCAAAGTGTAGTATCTGTTCCGATGGATACTACACCCTATAGACCGGTACCGTCTTGGCCTTCGGGCCTTGATTCCGCCGGTCTATGGGTTTGTCCTGTGCAGTTCTAGGAGGTCCACCCTCCCAGGCTTTGCCTTCTCACCCTTTGAGAAGGGGTTAGTTTATTGCTAATCGCCTGAGGCGCCCCTATCGGGGAATGCCGATGGGGCTACCCAGGCATTTTTTGATGGTCATAAGTGCTCTTCCTCTAGAGTGCTGACTTATCAAATCCCACTTTCCGACCTTGTGTCACATTTTACCTTGTGGGAGGTAGATAAAAACCGACAGAAGAGAGAGAGAGAGAGAGAGAGAGAGAGAGAGAGAGAGAGAGAGAGAGGAGGGAGAGAGAGAGAGGGGGACTAAAAATCTACTATCAGACATTGTATGAAGTACTATTGTAATATTTGGTCTGTTGAATCTCTGTCCCATTTGAATGTTCTTGATAAGGTTCAGAAACGCATCTATAATTTAACCCTTTCTTCTTCTCTGCACCCTCTCTCCCACAGACGTGATGTTGCTAGTCTCAGTCTCCATTATAAGTATTATTAAGGCATGCGGTTTTACAGAATTGTCTGATCTATTTCCTGCTTCTTTTGTTCCAGCTCGTTTAACTTGTTGGTCTAGTGGTCTCCATCAATTTGCTGTTTTGATACCTTATTGTAATACAGCTTCCTATTCCAGTAGCTTCTTTCCAAGAGCTGCAGGCCAGTGGAACTCTCTTCCTGCTTTTCCTCCTACCTACAGCCTTGTTCTTTTCAAAATTAAGGTCAATAGGCATCTCCTGTCTTTGCGAGAATCAGCTTTCGTTCTTGTTAGTTCTTTTCATCAAGTGGGTTCATGCCTTGTTTGGAATGATTTCTATGCATTAAAAAAACGAATAATTATTATCAAGAAATAAATAAATATAATGACTTAAAAATGGATGACGTTATAAAGGATGAATAATAACTTTTGGCAACTTTATAGATGGATTAGGTGGCCCTGACTCGTTGGGTCGTAGATCCAATGGGTCACGAGTCTTCTCGAGAGACGAGTTATACATCTCCTACCCACAATAGGAATATGTGACTCAAGATCGGAAAGTGGGATTTGAAAAGCCAGCACCCGAGAAGGTGAGCCCTTTGGCCATTAAAAATTGCCTGGACAGCCCCGTTGGCATTCCCCAGTAGGGGCGCCTCAGGCAGGAAGCAATAATCTTACTCCTCCCCAAAGAGGGGAGGCAAAGCCTGGGAGGGTGGACTTCCTAGAACTGCACAGGACAGACCAAAGTACATCAAGCCCCGAAGGCCAAGACAATACCAGTCTATAGAGTGTAGTATCCATCGGAACAGATACTACACTTTGATCTTGGCCAAAAGGCCGAGAAAGAGACGAGACTAGATGACAGGTATCTAGTCTATTTATATACTACTAAAATTATGTGGATATTGCTTGTTATCTTGTTTTTTTTATATCCTGTTTCTTTGTCCCCTTGTACACTGAATGACGTCACGAAAGGAGGTCATCATCGACTTAAAAGTCACTGGTCGTCTATGTAGACAGTGACTGTTTCGTCTAGACACAGAGAGTCTAGTCTACTACTAAAACTCTATGGATATCGCTTGTTTATTATCTTGTCCATATTTATTCACATATAAAAAGAAAAATACATGCAAAAAGAAGGGGATGGGGACAGACTGGTTTTCTCTAACTTT
Organism: Sepiola atlantica; assembly: GCA_963556195.1. Classification (NCBI taxonomy): domain Eukaryota; kingdom Metazoa; phylum Mollusca; class Cephalopoda; order Sepiida; family Sepiolidae; genus Sepiola; species Sepiola atlantica. Next base: position 26,381,355 of record OY744519.1, on the reverse strand, counting down.
GACTGACTTTTTAACTTAGCTAGTTTTAGACCATCATTCAACAAAACCCTACTTAAAACACATACATAGAATATGAAGTGTGGAGTTGGAAAACTACATTTTTTTTATCTATATAATAAAGCAAAGTCGATTTCCCCCTATTTCATTGGCTATTATAGCTTTAGAACCAAAAGTTTAATATGCTAATCTGCTCCGCCAGCCACTTAGGTCAATTTCTGATGCGTATTTTCAGAAAATATGCGTTTATTTCGTTTTCTTTTAAAATTTCTTACATTTTTCTAGGTTCTCCCAATTAAGTCATTTTCCCTTTTGCACTAATATCTACTTCAACAGCCCTCACAGTCACCAGGGACTTTTCTTAATCACCGCAATTATTTCATATTTTCCTTCCATATACTTCACTAGATTTCAAATCTAAATTACAAACGTTCTCTAGAAATACACTTTCATTATTTCAGACATTCTGACTGTATATTCCATATACTATTTTATACATTCCGGATTATCAGAATATATTAACGAACAGCTTGCAGAGTGTGTCGAGCAATTCAAAATGGTGGCTTTTGCCTGACGCCTAATTTACTTCATTTCTCGGTTTCGCGTAAGTAGTTTTTAATAATTTAGGTGACTAAAATAATTTAGGTGACTAAAATAAGCAATAACACTGTTGTTGTATAACTTAACCAGACTTCGTGTCGGAAGTTTAGATTACTATTCTAAATCATCAACCAGAAAATGGAAATTCTAACTGGGTGGAAAAAAGAACACACAATTATTTTTTTAATTCACTGTCTAATTTATGGAGTATTCGCGAATACATACATATATAAATATTAACACTACCTGTGCGACTACAGATTGAAAAAAATAAGCAACAAATCGGCGACTATTTTAAATCACCAACAAAAAAATGGAAGAATCTTTCCTAGATTAATTAGTTGAATGCAAAAAGGTGTAAAAGAACCGTAAGTCAGTTGGTTTATAAGAATTATGTTGTTAATTAACAAATATATTAGAATTTTTTTAAAACTTTTTTAAGAGTTTAACATTTTTTCATTGTTTTTTTTATTGATTTTGAAAAAACAATAAATAAATACATTAAAACCAGGCTTTGGAACAGTGCTCTTATTTACTTGCCTCCCCACAAGAGAAAAGTTAGACACAAGGTCGTTTTTTAGTGCGGGTAAATCCAGCTCCCCGAAAAGAACCACGGGATTGGAGCAATACTAAAAATTGCCTCAGTCTAGAAGGGTCTCTCCTTCACTGACCGAAGACAGAACAGATGAAGTGTAGTGTCAGAACAAATACTACACTTTGCTCTTATTTTCAAAATCCGTTAGATCAGAACAGAAAAGTCTTTGAAAACCTCTAGAATTTAACTTTTCGTGCCCTATATAAAATACTAACAGGGCTACCCGGCAAAAGTGTAACATATTTGTATTAAAACTTCTTCTATCTCGCCCTGCCCCCAGTTTCGCCCTACCCCTCTCCGCACCCTCTTTATTTTCCACACAGCCCATTTCTCTATTTGGACATACACACACACACACACACACATTTATAGATTCCTCGAGAATGAGTCGGTGCAAGGGAAATAACTCCTTGAAAAAAATCAGAATTACTTCCCTTTAGTAAGTACATCAAATGGCTGGAACATAGATCCCCCCCCCCCCCCCGACAAAAGCTACGGCAGTTTAGAGTCAAAGAATGAATATTTTTTTCTAAACTTTAGATATTATTCGACTGGGGCAACGGCGGTCAAGAAAATACTACATACCTTTATATAATATATTACGAATATACATAATATTCTGTGATTTTTTAATTTTAATGTTATTGTAATTGTTATTTGGGTAACCATTTCTATTTACGGCATAAACTATTTAAAGGAAATACTGTCGGAAAATTAATCAAAAACAATTTATTTGGCTTAACTATTCATTTGTGACATAATTGCATAAATAAATTAATATTTGATAGAAGTCGTCTATTAAATATTAATTTATTAATGCCAATAGATGACAAATGAGTAGGTAAAGCCAAATAAATTGTTTTTTTACTAATTTCCCAACAATATTTCTGATTATTTCTAATCAATATAGTAAAGATACAAAACAAAATAAATTACATTTTGGGGATTCATTTATTTATTTGTTTTTTGGGGCGAAATTGATTTTAAATTGTCCCACTAAAACCACGGCTCTTCTTTTATTTACCTTTTTAATACTGAGACGTCTTCTTTAAAAACATAAATATGTTGGATAATGGCCCTATGGGAATGGACGTATCTGTTGGAAGTCGGGTTTGATTTGCGTGAGTTAACACGGGTGCAGTCGAGTGCAGAACAGGGCTTGTTCTCACAGTCAGAGCTGACAGACGTGACACGGTTACCGTGTGACGAGACCCCAGATCAAGGGTCAGTCTACACCTGCGAGAGGCTCTGTGACGTCACTCGTTCTCGTGAGAAGCGAGTTTTTAGTTAGTCTGATTCGGAAGGCGAATCGAGAGGACGTGCGATTCACGATGTAAAACTAAGGGAAATATTTCCCTTAGTGGAAGACAAGTGCAAGAAATCCATTCCCCCCCCCTCTCTATGAATTGTTAAGAAACATTGTTAACTAACTACGATAAAGTAGGATTTGCTCTCTCCCTCTCTCTCGACGTGGTTAATGACTCCCAGTTAAAATAACAACTCTTGTAATAAAATGAATTAAATCTAAAAGAAGAGTTTGTCTTCGGAGTGCGTCATGGCTTTTGTTACAGACAACGGACGGCGTGGTTCACGGCAGAGAAGAAAGAATTCATCAACTAGACGACCCGACCGCCCTCTACAAGCAAGGGAGAAATCTAAGGTATGCAACAAATACAATCATAAGCAACAAATGATCCATGGTTGGGGTCTAGAATTTATTGGGTTGACCTACTTTCCCGGGCAACGCCTGGCCACAGGTTAGCTAGTATCCAATATAAATGAATATATATATACAATGGAAAAAAAGTCTCCCCACTTAATAAATGTGGCAGATAAACCTTTAGTTCTTGATGTGCGGTTGGTTAGATATTTGGATAGAAGAATGTAACTTGGTAGAGTTAGCTATGTCTGGCCGCATCTGACTGAAATAAAATATTGAATAAGAAAAGGGTCACCATCTTCCATAAATAAGACAAACATCTCCACTACTAAATATGTATCAACTTTTATTCAACACTAAAACATAACGAGAATTGGTTGGTAGTCTGGCTTTTGTCACTAAACAAATGCTATATCATTGAGTTGCATTTTAGCTGGTCGCTTGTTGCTAAGCAACAAGAACAGGATAGCACATCCTATATACCAACGATCAAAACTGGAACTGATTTGAATCGTATTTTTGGTGCAAAGCATCGTTGAGTTGAGGTCCATTTTAGCTGGTCGCTTGTTGCTAAGCAACAAGAACAGGATAGCACATCCTATATACCAACGATCAAAACTGGAACTGATTTGAATCGTATTTTTGGTGCAAAGCATCGTTGAGTTGAGTTCCATTTTAGCTGGTCGCTTGTTGCTAAGCAACAAGAACAGGATAGCACATCCTATATAACAACGATCAAAACTGGAACTGATTTGAATCGTATTTTTGGTGCAAAGCATCGTTGAGTTGAGTTCCATTTTAGCTGGTCGCTTGTTGCTAAGCAACAAGAACAGGATAGCACATCCTATATAACAACGATCAAAACTGGAACTGATTTGAATCGTATTTTTGGTGCCAAGCATCATTGACGCATATTGATGTCAAGTCTGCGCAAAGACGTCCTAACTCAGATGCCGTTATAAGTCTAGGTGTGAGTGTGCATGTGGAAAGCCAAACCACAACTCAATCTAACGCATGATACTGTGCGTACATTTAAACAAAATAGGTCCCTCATGCAACTGCTACAAACCGATTTGCCGATCAAAATGTTGATGTGGGCCCCTTAGCGTTATTTACATTCACCTCCTTAGAAACATCGAAGGGTGACAGACATCTCTGGCTAATTAAACTACATGTCAACTAATTAGGGGAAGAACGGGCCTAATGAAACCATCCATGACGTCATAATAGATTAATGGTAGTTGTCAAAAGCTATATATATAAAGGAAAACTACTTTATTAATTTACGTGATTTTTTGGTATGTTGGAGGAATCACTATTAGGAAGACCGGCCATTGAAGCACTTGAAACAGTGACTGTATCCTCTACTGTACATAGCATCAGAGATACTGATGTACGACCGTTTGACCCGAGGAAGGCGATGAGAGACCTGTGTCAGGGCCTCAGCATATCCGGGGAAAGCTACACCATAACTCTATGTGAGGATGCTAAACCCTACTCCATCTCAACACCACATCGCATACCCTTACCATTAATGAAGGAGACACAGAGAGAACTCAAGCGGATGGAAGAGATAGGGGTAATAAGCAGGATTGAAGAGCCCACAGAATGGTGCTCCCCCATAGTGGTAGTGCCAAAGGACAACGGAATGATCAGAATATGTGTTGACTTTACAAAACTTAACACACATGTCAAAAGAGAACTGCATATATTACCGACAGTTGACTATGTGCTAGCCCAATTGGATGGAGCCAAAGTCATGGCCAAGTTAGACACAAACAGTGAATATTGGCAAATCCCATTGTCACAAGAGTTCCGCAGACTGACAACCTTCATTACTCCATTCGGCAGATTTCAATTCAATCGGATACCATTTGTGTTAGGGATAACTAACGAAACGATTTATCTCCCTTGCATCATTTCGGTAAGGTTAAGAGTTATCGTCCTTTCAAATGTAGTCTTGCTGAGAGTGAAAAGAAAACACAGACCATGGATCAGACTGTCTTATGTCAATCGCGTTCAGCGGCCAATTAACTCATTATTTTATATTGTGTTCAGTTGTAATAAATTTGTTAAAAGTTTATGCTGATATTTTATCCATTTTTCTTTACAAATATTATTGATTAAACCTAAATTACGAGGTTTACAGAAATTTGGAATCATGCCAGCCAACAAGATCTTTCAGAGGTGGATGTCAGCCATACTGGAACAGCAACAAGGGGTGATTTTGTATGCTGGGTGATATACTGGTACATGGAAGGAGCCAAAGTGAGCACGACACACGGTTAAAAACCACATTAAAGAGAATTCGAGCAGCCGGAGTAACCCTAAATCCACAAAAATGTGAGATATCTAAAACGTCACGAAAGTTCTTAGGACATATCCTCAGCACTGATGGCCTAAGGCCTGACCAAGACAGGGTTTCCGGAGTCTACAACTTCCCAGTGCCAAATAATATAACAGAAACTTGCAGATTTCTGGGAATGGTAAACCAAATGGGGAAGTTCATCCCAAACCTAGCAGAAATGACAAAGCCGATACAGGACTTAGTGAGCCAGAAGAACGTGTTTGTATGGGAAAGCGAACAAAAAAGAGCCTTCAACTCCATAAACAAAGTCTTGTGTTCGGCGCCAGTTCTGTTATTGTACAGTCCAACAAAAAGAACAGTAATATCCACAGATGCTTCATCTTATGCCCTTGGAGCAGTACTCCTACAGCAGCAGGAAGATACAAGATTGCACCCGGTAGCATATGCATCAAGAGCCATGTCAGAAACAGAAACCCGATACGCTCCGATAGTGAAGGAAACCCTAGCTATAACCTGGGGATATGAACGATTCTCCGACCACTTCATAGGGTTGGAATTCACAATCGAGACAGACCATAAACCGCTCGTACTTTGACTAGGCTGTAAAGATATCAGTGAATTACCAGCCAGAGTACCGAGATTCCGCATCTGCCTCATGAGATTCATATAAAACTCAGGTAATTAATTTAATATTACACACTTATTTTTTAACACCATATCTACGTGTAGGATAGAATATTAAAATTTATTGATTTATTATTTGCTGCAGCGTACCCATCCCCATCTGCGGTACTGACCTGTTTTCTTTTCTACTTTCTGGCATCCATCTTAGTGAATTACACACAGTCGGACCTTTTCTTCTGTGTCCATTTTTGACAAGGGGAAGATTTTCCTGAAATATCAAATGATTTCTAATCATCCGGCATCACACACAGCTAACACCATACTTGGTGTTTATGTAAGATTGAAAATAAAAAATAAATAGATAGCTGTAAGACCTCTCCTTCGAGTTTTTTATTTTATTTTTGTTCTTTCCAGCTTCTCATCAATCCGGCTCTATGCATTGCCTTCAGCCATTTTAATACATTTATTACAAGTCCCAGCAATGCTTAAAGCAAACTACCATTCTCTCTTAACACAAATTAATATTTGTACAAATTTACACAGTGGATAAAGTTTCCCTGTCATCGTTGCGAAAACCAGACGAATGTATTCAATAAAAATTTGGCAGTCATTTTGGGAGCTAACCGCTTCAATATATATATATATATATATATATATATATATATATATATATATATATATATATATAAACACGGAATATTTTGTATATTCGTAAAATTTATATATAGGGTACGAAGTTAAACTACTGAGTTTTTTTGTTTTGTTAAGGTTTTTTTTTTTCAATCTAGCGGGTTTTGAAAAAATCAGTTGGCAACACTTGTTCCCCTACAGGGTAACCAATTTGTTTGTATTCCCAAATGAACCACCATTTTTAAATTCAAAAGATGTTTCTTTATTTTTTTGTTTTCAGAAGTAATCTTAAATTTCCCCGTATTGCCACCTCGGACTTTGGGTTAGTGTCGGAGTTAATGAAAGGCATTTTTTATGGTCTGTTTTTTTTTTTTTTTTTAGTTTGTGTGGAACAAAAAATAGACAAGAAATACAATTTAAGATCCACAGTCAGTTATCTGATCTTAACTTTGGGTGAAACATTGAAAACTAAGCGAAATAGGCTAGGTATTCCAACGGTCTCTATAGTACAATTGCACCGACCGCGTGATGGCTCTGCTGAAACGCTGAGATGTTTTCAGCTTAATCAAAAAGAAGGAGGGGGCTTGGAGGATGGTGACACTGAAAGTAGGACAGGGGAAGGGGGTAAATGACAATTAACATGGTGAATGACTCACGTTAGACACACTTGCCGAGGAAAGGGGTTCGTCATATTGATCACATCTCATGTGTCTCTGTGGGTGTTTTTTTTCTTCTCGTGATTGCGTAACTTACACAATGAATTAATATTCTCTTTTATTTATTGACTATTAATCGGATATTTATTGAAATCAAAAATGAAATAGCGTAAACAAATGATTTAATTACAAAATTAAATCCACCATAATGCATTTCGATTTCTTCATTAACAAGGCAGCCATTTTAATCTTTTGTTAATAGTTCAAAAGAAAAGACTAAATTACTTTGGATACCTCCTGTAATTTGAAAAAAAGAATGGAACCATTTAAACTGTCTAATAAGAAGTCATTTAAACTGGCGTTAGATTCGTAGCAAATCCTCATGTATTAAAAGATTGAACGTTTTGGAAGCTTTTGCAACCAATAATTTTATAAATAGAGATTGAAACAACATTTGGAAGAGCTGGATTTTCCCTACATCAAAAATCGACCTTTTGTGTAACTTTGCCCTCGCGGGGAGTCAGGTAAATAGGAACATTACCTTAACAAAACATCAGTTATCTCTATCTATATAAAGTTATGTATTTGTTATTGTTTTTTTTTTACTGGCGATAATAACAGCGTTTGTATTTCCTCTTCCTAAGCGGTAAAGAGTCATGCAGGAGATTGCATTACGTCGCCCGTAACAGGACTTATTTTTATTTATATATATATATATATATATATATATATATATATATATATATATATATATATATATATATATATATATATTCTATGGTAAATGCCAGTATACTGAAATCATAAGCCCTTAAGGGTTAAGATGAAAATTCATATACACTAAATATACAAAAGCAAGGAAATTCCCAAATTTTTACACTTTTATTGTCATTAAGTAAGGGTATGACTACATATCAACCAAACCATTTCATTATCACTACAGTATAAATATCTATGCATGAGTGGATGAAGTGTGTGAGGTGCACTGAAGAAAAATTCCTACCAGTAAAATACATAGCCCTGTTGTGGTCGCATACCCTTAATGACAATAAAAGTGTACAAATTTGGGAATTTCCTTGCTTTTGTACATTTAGTGTATATGAATTTTCATCTTAACCCTATTAAGGGCATATGATTTCAGTATACTGGCATTTATCATGGAATGTCACTACTTTTGTAAAGGCTATGCCTCAATACAATGGTCATTTTAAAGGTTTTTGGGAATTTTCTGAAAAACTAAGGTATATGGTAAACTGAAATTAAAATGCCATCAACTAGACCCTAGAACCTCTATCTCTGCCAAAAATCAGCTGAATCCATCAAATAGTTGATGAGATACAGGGTGGCACATACGTACGTACGTACGTACACACGGATAACACAAAATCATGCCTGACCTTTCTGGATCTCTGGGTTGCCTTGACTAATGATGCTAAAATTCTACACACTTATAGAACCTATAAAAAAAAAAATTTGTGCAAAGTTTTAACTAATTTGGTTTATTGGTTTTTGAGTTATGATTGATCAAAGAAATGAGATTTCTAGCATAGGCCGGTTTTGAAGTCTATTAAGGGATAGAGCGCTCTCGCGCCTCCCTTGATTTTATTTTTTCATACATAAAAGTAATCAATGGACACGTGTTTCTGGCTATCCAGGCGTCATCAGCATGGCTAACTTAGACAAGGATCGAACCCATGACTACATTTTGGGTTCGATCCGTGTCTAAGTTAGCCATGCTGATGACAGCTGGATAGCCAGAAACACGTGTCCATGGAATACTATTATGAATGTATAAAGTTAGGTATTTGTATATGATTATATATTTGTATATACAGGATTCACTCCTAAACTAATACACGATCATTATGAATTTTGGAACACAGTTGCATAAGGGGTCCAAATGTGGGCTATATTTAGTTTAATTTATTTTTATTCAAACAGGATTTTTACTTTATTTGCATAAAATTAAATTAAACTTGACGGAATTTTCAGGGTCGTCACCGAAATTCGTTGGTTGTTACCATAAAAAAAAGTGGGAATAAAAAAAATAGACAAAAAGGGAGCAAAATTAAGAAAAACATACCCAGAGATGTAATTCAATATGGTTTATTAGTAACAAAAAAGTACTAGTTCCTGCTTTTGATTCCCAAAGCAGGGCTAAAACAAGTTAACCCAAGGTAACAATTAACAGGACCGGCGGGACAGTTATAAAAGTGTGTGTGTGTGGGGGGGGGCTCTCCTAAAAAGTGTGGGGGGGGGCGGTTAAACACATGCATATATAACTTCATTATTGATGACCGTAAAGTGGGTGGGCCAAGTCAAAAAGTGGGTGGGCTTGAGCCCCCTCTGCCCCCCCCCCCCCCCGGTGCCGCCGTCCATGATTAAATTAAAATAAAAATACAATGAAATGAGGAAAAAATGGAGTCTCTTCAAAAGACTATTCCCAAAAAGGGGCTTGCCGTTTCAGACGATAATAGGAGAAAAACAAGTTACTCCAATAAATATTATCGTCCCAAACGACGCCAAAAATATCAGGGTGGATCGAAAGATCCGTACAAAAAAGATTATTGCCTTTGGCAACAATAAATACCGGCGATAAAAATAAGGTCTCGCCTTAACAACAAATATACATAAAAAGAGAAGAAAACGTCTTACTTGAAAAGAGGCTGAAAAGAAAGCATACAAATATATCAAAAATTGTCCTTAGAAGGAAATCAAAGGTTCCTATTTTGTTCCAGTCTCTTTCCTTCTTTCAAATAAGGCCCACAAAGGATAACAGTCTTTGGGATTTCTTCGTCCGAAATCTGCGAATACGATATCCGTTCAAGTATATCGTAGCCGTCTTCCTCTTTGATTTTAAACCCTCAAAGGGTGGAAAAGTTCTTGTTGGGTACTTTAGCCCAAATCCACAATAACAATTATCCTTTTCTAAAGGGTAATAGTCTCAAAAAAGGGGTCCTTCTTCAAAGGGGTTTTCTTCCATATAAAAATGGCCTCTGGCTTTCCCAAAGGGTTTTCTTCCAAAAAAGGGGTTCTTCCAGAGAACGGTCCTTTAAAAATTTAACGTCGAATTATCCGACGGAGACGAGCTCCAAACACAACCACTTCGGAAGCTGTTCTAGCTGGTACTCTCTTCCCTAAAGGTTCAATTAAATAAAGCCCCAGGCTTTAATACCACAAAAAATGGGGTTCTTCCTGAGAACGGTCCTTTATATATATATATATATATATATATATATATATATATATATATATATATATATATATATATATATATTGTTATGCTCAGCCTCAGCCATAACAATCCGGAAGTGGCTCGTCGTCCCTAGGTTCCAATAACACCAATAAAAGGATAGAATGTTCTCCAGTTTAAGAAACCAGGTGTAGAGAGAACAAACAAGCGAGAAATAACACGAAAAAACAGAAATAGACAGGGTAATGGGGTAGGGTTTACAGGAAATGGCAAACGTCTTTTTTTCGAAAATCTTTCTTTTCTCTTTCTTCACAAACTGTTTAGACGAAAGTAAAAATATGAGAAAATGCTTATACAATGTGATCCACTTGTGAACCCCTCACCATTCCCCCCCCCCTAAACTTGTCACTGGTCTTCATCATACTTTTTAAAGTTTTTAGTCGTAATGCTTGAATTATTTCCACGTGTTGATGTGGCCTTGTTCTCTGTTGTTCTGAAGTATGATCCTGTGCTGTTCTAGAAAGTCTACCTTCCCAGACTTTACATTCTCGCCCTTTGATAAGGGGTCAGTTTATTGACAATTTTTGTGCTCTTCTCTCGGGCGCTGGCTTTTCTATCTAATCATCCTGCCGTGGGAGGGAGATAAAACCCATGTGTTTCATCCTCTTACGGGAATCATCAGTGTGGATGATGAGTGTTCTGCCGGTCACACGATTTGAACCCCAAACCCAAGTCACCTTTTAACTGTCAAGTCTGAACCTCTTTATCGATGTGGCCAGCCCAACAGTCATGGGGAAAGAAGAGAATTAAAGTCAATTTATGTCTTTGCAAGCGGACATATCGAGTAGGCTGTCACAACAGTGTTCAATAATCCAATTGGATGGAATATTGCATTAAGCATTAATTTGGCAGTCTATTTTTACTTCTCTTAAAGTGCCGATCCTGCATGAAAAGGGGATGTAAGCAATACTATAATTAATATTTTAAATTCTTATCCATATACACATGTGTTTCACCCTTTTCCAAGATCCGGATTCGGGGGATAACACCACATGCAACAATATAGTAATTAAGAACTGAAGAGTTACATTTATAAGTACATTTATTTTCAGAATGTGGTTTCTGCTCTCTTTGCTCCACTAAAAAATGAAGGGAACATAACTCATTGCCTCTCTTTTATGTTTACTAACTATGTTCCCAATTTCTTAAAAATCTGCCCAGAATTTTGAAAACGTCATCGACAGTTTAATTTGGATTATTTTTAGGACAGAATCTAATTCCTTCTCTAATTACATAGTTGTCTCTATTTTTTCTTTTTCTGTAATTTGTTATATCTCTCTATATATAAAACTCAATGGCTGTATGTATGTGTGTTTGTGTGTGTGCCCTATAGAGAAAAATGTTAGAGAATCTAGATAAAATCTAAAAGTGTATTCTTATGTAAAATTCACCGAGAAAGATAATGAAAGTATTCCAGAATCTCTAAATGCACACCTAAAGGGGCTATGGGGCAGATTTCGTCTGGGTGGATCGATTATTTCAGCTATTTTCAGTTTAATTTCAATTTAATTATGTATTAATTTAAATAGAAAACAATTATTTTATTTAGTAATTTGTAAAACAAACTGCTAAGTCATTCTCGAAAAAAAAATGCAAATCATTCCCTAAAATTCAACCGGAAATGACATCAGAGGGGAGGCTGCGGAGAGGCGGATTAACAATTAATAGACACTAATCCTGGGGAATTTCCGGCAACGGCTTTGATTCTGTCAGTATGAGACGAGTTCTAGGAAGGAGGAGGTTCATTCTACAAGGTTTTACCTTGATACCCGTGTCATTCCTACAACTAATCCGCTAATCACGTTATAGGGAGTTGGAGGGGGCAGGAAAAAAATCAAGTTTAGAGACACGGCCCGTGTCTCTAAACTTTTGATTTTTTGTACAACAGAGGCGCGTCTCTAAACTTTTGGTTCTTTTGTACAAGAGGAGCGCGTCTCTAAACTTTTGGTTCTTTTGTACAAAAGGGGCGCGTCTCTAAACTTTTGGCTCTTTTGTACAACAGAGGCGCGTCTCTAAACTTTTAAGAGTATAAAAGCAAGTAATGTGAGAACAGTGATCAAAGTGATAACTTAATCTGCCAACCAATTCGGTATACAAACATTGGTTTTTGATTCTGCACCCGGGCATCGCCGAATATCTCTGCTAGTACAATATAAATTATTAAAGTCTCATTTAGATGAGGAAATGGCTAGCATACGTAGTGCTATGTTATTTTAAATTCATTTCTATGTCAGCACCACAGAAGTAACTCGCTCCGCTGATTCAATATGTTATTGTATTTGTATTTTATAATTATTATTTTAGTGCTCGTGCATGTAGACATAGTCGTGAAATATGCGAGTTAAAAATAAAATGACAGGAAAACTTTAGGAAATACTTACTTCTTGGCCTTTTGGCCAAGATCAAAGTGTAGTATCTGTTCCGATGGATACTACACCCTATAAACCGGTGTCGTCTTGGCCCTCGGGTCTTGATTCCGCCGGTTTATGGGTTTGTCCTGTGCGTTTCTAGGAGGTCCACCCTCCCAGGCTTTGCCTCCCCTCTTTGGGGAGGAGTAAGTTTATCACTTACTGCCTGAGGCGCCCCTACCGGGAAATGCCGACGGGGCTGCCCAGGCATTTTTTTGTAGGCCAGAGTGCTTAAATTCTCGGGCGCTGGCTTTCAAATCCCACTTTCCGATCTTGTGTCACATCTTACCGCTGTGGGAGGTAGATAAATAAATATTTACTTGTTATTGAAATATATTAGAGTACACTAAAAATTAACGAAAATAATCAAGTATTTTTATTTTGCAAATTCAACTAATATTCGGAGTCCACAACCGCCACCATTTTAGTCATTAAAAGGGAATCAATCAAACTTTTCTTCTAAAATGAAGACGACAAATGGTGTCACTCCATCGTAAAATCGGTAATCTTATGCATAAATTTATTTTATTTTTTATTTTAACTCGATCATTTTTCCGTAATTTTCGGCAAACGCAAGTATTTCCTAAAGTTTTCTTGTCATTTTATTTTTAACTTCCATATTTCACTATCGTGTCTACATGCACAAGCGCCCTTATTTTTTCCCCCACCAAAAATATGTTGCACCTTTGGTTAAAACTTTTAGGTGTCTTGGACTTACATAAAACTGACCAAGAAATTATGGGTGTCAAATTCTGCTCTCTCGGTGACCAGTTGTGTTTACACAAAGCTGTTTGATATTTTTGTGTAGGGTTTTCAAATGACAGTTTGTGGTTGTATTTTTGTTCCCGGTCTCCAGAGTAATGTTAAGAATGTGTAAGAAAGTTAAGTTTGTTTTTAAAATTTTTCTTTATAGAAATCGCTCCAGACAAGGCATAAAGCCACTTGATGTAAGAAGCTAAAAAGAATGAAAGATGATTATCGCAGATACAGGAGATGCCTATTGAGCTTAATCTTGAAAAGACCAAGGATATAGGTAGGAAGAAAGCACTCAGCAGGAATAGAGAGCCACAAGCCTGCAGTTCTTGAGAAAAAGCTACTTGAATAGAAAGTTGGGTACTCTTATAGATGACGCACCATTTTTCCGTTACTTCGCGTTCTGATAGTTCGGGCAGGTTTCGGAAGCACCCGAGAGTTGACGAGGCGAAAACTGTCAAACGCTAAACTGAAACTGGCCGACGATAATAACAAACCATAGCTAAACAACTGTTATTAATTAGATGTTTATCTTTTTTTTGGGGGGGGGGGGGGCAAAGGAAACATTGTTAATGAAATGTTTTGAAATATATAAGATGATTTTGTTTGATATTTTCAGCAAATGTTTCTGTTTGTTTTGCTTTTTTTCAATGTTTTTTAAACTTTTTTCAATGTTTTTTTTTTTACATTTTTTTGCCAATGTGTTTTTTCTTGTTTACATAAACACCAAAATAAATGTTTCTAAGCATTTTTTTCCTTCTTAACGAACGTTTTAAAGCAAATGGGTTTTTTTTTTAATTTTTATTCCATGTTTTTTTTTTTCTTTTATGACAGTTTCTGGATTAGAGTTTAGGGTTTAAGGTTTCGTCTGGTCCAAAAGATTTTTGTGCACTGGTTCTGTTGCTGGCAGAAATCAATTAATCCTTTCGGGAGCTTCAACGAGCTGACAGCGATTATAGAAATTCATTTTTCATTATTAAACACGATTAATTTCTTCCCAAAGTTATCGGCTGCTTGCTGTAGCCTGATTGGCCAATGCCTGCTGCAACCTGAATGATTAATAGTTTCGTCAACTCTCAGAAGCTTCCGAGATCTGTTCGAACGTTGACGACGTGAAGTCATGGAAACATGGTGTGTCATCTATAAGAGCACCGAAAGTTGTATCATAACGAAGTATACAGACAGAGAATGGGTGAAGACCACTAGACCAACGAGTCAAACGAGCTGGAACAAAGGAAGCAGGGAATCGCTCAGACAATTTTGAAGAACACCTGCCATAATAATATTTATAGAAAAGACTGAGACTAGCAACATCACGTATGTGTGTGTGAGAGAGAGAGGGTGCAGAGAAGAAGAAAGGGTGGGCCAAACCAAATTAATCTAGGGATGGTGAGTGTTTTTAGCCTTAGTGAAGGCGAAAGGTGAAATGTTAGCGACACTTTTTTATGTCCGTTGTGATATTTACATATCATCAGACTGAAAAGATTGTGTCTCGTGTTTTCACACATTTACCGCTGCAAATAGAATGACAGTTTGTGTAGTGCAATTCAAGACGGGCAGTAGAACAGTATATTGGGATTCATCAATAGGATTTCTGTATCAGATTGTGTATGCTGGTAATTGCTTGTGTGCGTGTAGACTTCATGAGAGTAGTAAATCGTATGCGTCAATCTAAAATGGCGGACGATTTAAAATGAATTTTTAAGTAAACACGTCCATAACCAAGGCAAGTTTTCAAGTGAATTTCTAAGGTTGTTTTACATCGATTTATGGCTGAAGCAAATATGATCTTTTGGATGAAACGATTCTCTCTCTCTCTCTCTCTCTCTCTCTCTCTCTCTCTCTCTCTCTCTCTCTCTCTCTCTCTTTCTTTCTTTTTCTATTTCTTTCTTTCTCTCTCTCTCTTCCTCCCTCCCTCTCTCTCTCTCTCACTCATTCTCTTTCTTTCTCTCTCTCTTCCTCCCTCCCTCTCTCTCTCTTTCTCTCTCTCTTTCTCTCTCCCTTTCTCTTTCTCTCTCTCTCTGTGTCTCTCTCTCGTTTTCTTTTTCTATTTCTTTCTCTCTTTCTCTCTCTCTTCCTCTCTCTCTCACTCATTCTCTTTCTTTCTCTCTCTCTCTCTTCCTCCCCTCTCTCCCTTTCTCTCTCTCTCTCTCTTTCGTTTTCTTATTGATGAGTCACCACTTATCAAAGCTAACAGCCACTCGAGGATAAGGGATAATGAGATGGATAGTTGAATGATAATGAATACTATAAGAGGATTCAAAATCTCCACACACCACTCACTCATTGAAACAACAGCTGATACAGAAAACAGCAATTCTTTCCCCTTTGTCATAAATATCGCTCATGGAATGTGAGAGTTACGGATCTGTTGAAAGTAACCCTCCTCATCCCCAAGGTCAGCTCTTGTTTTTAGTGTCGTTGGGTGTACACTAATCACACACACACACACACCTCATAAAACAAGCCTAGGCCTACTTGATGGCGGTGCCAATTTAGTTCTCTTTTGATCATGAATGTAATAATACCGTTTTGTTTCCGAATTTTGAATTCTTTAAAAAAATTTTAGTTAAACTAGAAGACCCACCCAATATGTCTCGGTAAGGAATGACGACTCCTGTGTACTCCTGCTCCCAGCCCTGAACTCCACATTACCATTTTTATAATCTTATGTAATTTTCCTTTTTTACTCTGTTTACATTATTTCAATTAATCATTCAAATGATTTTATTGGCAAAAAAAATAGCAAAGTGCAGCAAACCATGTAAAAAGACAGAAGATATTGCATCTATATACGGTCTGAATGTTTGTTCAAAGCGACTTTAAACCTGGATATGGTAGGCATTATCACAACCTCCTCTAGCAGGTTGTTCCCGGGAGCAGAAACATGGACAGAGAAATCTTTTTTTCTATTGAGATGAAAGCGATGGTGGTACATCTTCTGCGGGTGTTGGCGGAGACTGCGACAAGATGTTGGGGTGAAAAATCCATCTAAGGGTAAATTTACATTCCTGTTGATGATGCTGTGTGCCAGAATCAGGTTCCCTAGTATCCTTTGCTGCTCAAATGAAGACAGACTTAGTCTTTGAAGCCCATCACCACACTGGTTGCCAGCCGTTAAACACTGTACAGGTGTACAATATCGTTTTGAAGATAGGGATTTATTTCTTGGCTGGTGTACTCAAGAATAGTCGGTACCGTCGGGTTATGCAGGACCGGCAGGACAGTTATAAAAGTGTGTGGGGGGGGGGGCTCCTAAAAAGTGAGGGGGCCCGATTAAACACATGCATATATAACTTCATTATTGATGACCGTAAAGTGGGGGTGCCAAGTAAAAAAGTGGGGCGGCTTGAGCCCCCCTCCCTGCCCCCCCCCCCCCCGGTGCCGCCGTCCATGTTATGTATAGAGGACGGAAAGCGTCTGTTGTTAGACTTAGAAAGGATCTTCAGATCAGGTTGAGAACCCGCTTGGCTTTGCTCGCCATCTCGATACAATGGTGTGTTATTTTGAAGGAGTTGGCCACAACTGTACAAAGCTCTTTTGCATTAGCGACGAGGTTGAGTGGTTGAGGTGGAAAACGGTAAATCCCAACTTGAAGACCAGGACTAGATTCTGTTGAGAGTATCTTGAAGTTGCTCATAGTTGCTTCTGAGTGATGCCAGCTTTACATCGTCTGCGAAGAGTAGTACCTTTGTGGTAGTAATACCATTTATGCACGTCATATTCCATATGCTGCTGCTCCTGCAACTTTAGGTTTTTTTCTGAAGAAACTACTTTGTACAAACATATCTTAAAAAATAAATTAATTAAATTAAAAATTTTAGACAAGAAGCAAATACCAATTAACTTGCATCAAAATGTTAATTATCTTGTCACCAAGCAAACAATTTAAAAAACGCTCTTCAAAAGAATGGCCCAAATAATATCTCAAAATATCCGGTTTACAAACCTACAATTGCTTAAGGAGTAGATAGGTTCTACCTATCGCCGGCCCTTGCACTCCTTCTTTGTTTATTAGTCAGGCGCAGAGGTAACAGCGCTGGGACGCCTCTAAACACTCAGTGCCTAGCCTTGTTTCCTTACTAGGACAATGAACGCCGTTCTCATTCTCTCTATTTGGGCAACTTGGGGAAAGTTTTTTCGTTAGTAAGTCTTACATGACCAGTCTGGGTCTCTCTTGTTCCGACAGGTTGAGGGTACAGGTTAGACAGCTTGTCTGGCTGCTGTTTCTGACTGATAGGAAGGAGCCCAAACTCTTGGGTAGCGCCAAGAACGGCTGCTCCATCATCAGTTGCATAATACCGTGGGTAGTTGTATGTGCCATGTCGCGCATGGAAAGGGACCCTGCAATTATCTCTGGTGGGCTTTCCCGAGGCCACAACCCCCATGGACCAGGTCGTGACTAATGGACTGGTTGTGTGAGCTTATTGGAACCAAGCAAGTACCCACCTTGGCCAATCCACTCTATAATCAAATCAAACATGCCATTACAAAGAAATAAAATCAAACCTAAACCAGACACCCAAAAAACACTTTCGCCTCCGCCCTTGAGGCTTGCATTCTCAAATATCCGGGGACTTAGAACCAACATCAACGACGTAGAAACCTTTCTCCTGACAAACTCCCCGGATATCCTAGCTCTTAGTTAAACTAACCTCCAATCCTCAATCTCTTCTCACCACTTTGACATGACTGACTACCTCCCACTCTACCGTAAAGACTCTGACAAACACATGCACGGGCTAGGAGTTTATGTTCGGAACACCCTCCCCCTGACTAGAGAACATAGGTTAGAATCAGATGATTACGACTACATGTGCTTTAGATTGACTTTACATCACAACGTTAGTTACTTATATTTCCTATACCGCTCCCCGTCGACCCAGGACTGTACTCTGCTAAACTCTGTCTCTGAAAGCATAGATAGAGCACTCTTAATTGACTCGAATGCCCAGATACATGTATTTGGGGATTTTAATGCCCACCACCGCGACTGGTTGGGATTCTCCAGCCTTACTGACGCAGCCGGCAACTCTACATATAATTTCTCCTTAGCTCACTCCCTCTCTCAGACTGTTGATTTTCCGATCGCATCCCCGATCAAGTGGACCAACAAGCCTCACTTCTAGACCTCTTCTTGACCTCAATACCCGAGGCTTGTGTGACGAAAGCTCATAGCCCACTCGGGAATGCTGATCACGTTGTGCTAATGATACATATCACCCTAAAAAGTCGTCCAAAAGCTGATGAACCGTTGCTCAAAACAAGATACTACAAGCAAGCTGATTTTGAGTCAATTAGAGATCACATCAGTGACGTCCCATGGAGGGAAACCTTCTCACTCCCTGCCAACCAGTGTGCAAACGAATTAACTGAATGGGTCAAAGCAGGCATTGAAGCCTATGTCCCCATGCGAAAATTCTTTAGCAAGCCCCACTCTCCTCAATGGTTCACTTCAGAATGTGCAGCTGCCATTTCTGAGAGGCAACAAGCATTCCGTAAATTCGGCCGCCATAAGTCAACTACTAATAGGCATAAATTTATAGAGTCAAGAAATAATTGCAAGGTCGTGATAGGCGAAGCGAAGAGAAGGTATAATGAGTTAACAAAAAAACGCATCCAGACACAGAAACTAGGTACTCGCGATTTCTGGAAAATCTACAATAGTGTAGTGAATAATGGTCAATCTACGATTCCGCCACTTTCAAACCACAATGATGTCGTTTGCACGGCCACTGATAAGGCTGAACTACTTGCACAGCGTTTCGCTTCTAACTCTACTTTAGACTCAGGTAACCACCCTCTCCCTGAATTACCTTTGCGGACCGAAGCCACACTTGATAACTTGGTCATCACCCCGTCCCAGGTCAGAGACATCATAAAAAACCTTGACACCTCTAAAGCTTGTGGGCCTGATCTTATACCTGTAATAGTAATAAAGAAATGCTCTGCTGAACTGGCCCCTGTCCTCTCCAAACTCTACAATAAATGCCTAGCCGAATCTTGCTTCCCCGATAGCTGGAAAATTGCCTCTGTGGTACCAGTCTACAAGAGTTCTGGGAATAGAACCGACCCTCAGAACTACCGCCCAATCAGTCTACTGCCGATCTTTGCCAAAATCTTTGAATCCTTAATCAATCTAGCGATAGTACGGCACTTAGTTAATGCTAAACTTCTATCTGACCGGCAGTATGGATTTAGACAAGCACGATCTACTGCAGACATCCTAACGGTCATCTCTGAACGCATGTATCATACACTCGACAAGGCAGGTGAAGCTAGGGCAGTAGCGCTTGATATATCCAAGGCCTTTGACAAGGTATGGCATAAAGGGCTTCTCCTGAAAATACGCTCATAAGGTATTACTGGGCAACTACTTAATATAATTAGATCCTTCCTAAACAAAAGAAAA
The DNA here is from genome assembly GCA_963556195.1 of Sepiola atlantica. Taxonomy (NCBI): domain Eukaryota; kingdom Metazoa; phylum Mollusca; class Cephalopoda; order Sepiida; family Sepiolidae; genus Sepiola; species Sepiola atlantica. The sequence goes on along the minus strand of OY744519.1, from coordinate 26,361,459 downwards.
ATCCAGGTTGTCCTCGATGGCCGTTCATCTAAGCTACATGACATAAATGCTGGTGTGCCCCAGAGATCTATTCTTGGACCTTTGTTGTTCCTGATCTATATAAACGATCTCCCTGATGACATAGTGTCTGAGATTGGTTTATTTGCTGACGACACCACACTTTACTCTCGCCATGTTGGCAAAACAGACGCGATCATATCTGAGGCAATGGCTGAATCTTTAGAAAATGACCTCCAGGCTGTAGTGGATTGGGGCCATAAATGGTTGGTAACTTTTAATGCCGCAAAGACTAAGCTCCTTTCCTTCAACAACTACAAGAAGCCTCTCCGACCACCGATTGTCATGGCTAATAACACCCTACCTGAGAGTTCATCATTCAAACTCCTTGGCCTAACCTTCACAGGTAACATGAATTGGAACACATACATTGAAGACATTGCCAAGGCTGCTGCAAAGAAGGTTGGCTCCCTCTACCGTGCTAGTGGACTCCTTACACCTGACATTATCCTGTATCTCTACAAAGCCACCATTCACCCATGCATGGAGTATTGTTGCCACATCTGGGCTGGTGCATCATCTACTAGTCTCTCCCTCCTTGACAAAGTCCAAAAAAGAGTCGTCAACCTAATAGGTCCCTCACTGTCAGCTAAGCTCCAGCCCCTGTCCCATCGCCGCAATGTAGCATCCTTATGTTTGTTTTACAAGTACTTCAATGGATTATGCTCCGATGAGTTGGCTACTCTGGTGCCCCCTCGACGTAAATTCACTAGACTAACTCGACATTCTACTAAATCTCATTCATTCACTGTGGAGATCCCCAGATGCCGGAGAGCATTCTACTCAAATAGCTTCTTTCCTCGTGCTGCTGGTCTCTGGAACTCCCTCCCTGCCCCCTGTTTCCCCGACAGTACTGACATGCAGAAATTTAAAACTAATGTAAACAGACATCTCGCTGCTCAGATCCCAATTTAAGCTGAACCACCAATCCTTCTCCCCTTTTCCTTTTTCTCAGTAGCCCCTTACTTTTACAGTGGCGGCCTGCCTTGTTTGGGGTGAATCATGTTAAAAAAAAAAAAATAAATAAATAATATCTCAAAGAACCAAAAAGTAAAGCAAACCAAAATCTAAAAATCAAACATAAAACACTCACACATTATTAATAGTCAAATCCCACACTCTACAAACACCTTCACAAAGAAGAAACATAGTAAAAACTGTCTGAATCGAAAAGGGGGGGGGGGGGGCAGTTTGACCTGAGATGACCTCATATATACAGATACCTTATTTTACATGAAATATTAGTGGGAACACTAGCGAAGCATCATTTTTTTTTGTCGTCATTTTTTATGGAAGGTATAAAAGAGTTACTTTTTAATCATCCTGTATTTTTCACATTTAATAATATATTAAAAATAGCATCAGCAATAAATAGAAATTCAGAATTAAAAACTGAAATATTTGGTGCTTCTTTAGAAACGTGGCCGAGACGAGATATGAAACGGGGGGGAGATAATTCAAACGACGAAATATGAAAGAGCAGATAATCCAAACTTTTTTGGGGAGGGGAGATTATCGAATTTAAATGCAAAAAATAAAACTTCTGGGTATACGTTAAAATTAAATAGATTTATTGAAATAAATCAAACATCAAATAAATAAACCGGTTTTAATTGAAATGTTAGGGTTAGATTTGATTCCCCCCCCCCCCCAAAAAAAAAGTTTTGACTTATCTGCTCCTTTCAAATTTCGGCCACGTTTCTAAAGAAGAACCAAATATTTTCTACTTTTTCTAAATTTTTAAATGATGTTACCGTACTATTTTGTTTCTAGCTTTTTTTTGTATTTTTATTTTTTTATTTTTTTCATTTAAAAATTTTATTTATATATTATTTTTTTTTACATCATTAGTTTTGACAATGTTCATAATTGAACAAAAAAAAAAAATTAACTTAAGAAAAAAATAATTTCTAATCCTAATTTCTTCATTTGTATTATTCAGACTACTATTCTCATTTTAGTTGTTATACGTCAGATGCATATTGACCTGAGATGACCGTATAATGGTTGAAAGGTCATTAAACACAAAAAACATCTTTATTTATGCCATCTTATTACTACTACTACTACTACTACTACTACTACTACTACCACTACCTATATTACCATTTTTATAATTTTTTATAATTCTTAAGCTTTCTTTTTTTCCCCTGTTTATGCCATTTATTTATTTACCGCCTATGCTGCCACTGGTTTGTTGCTGTTGTTGCTGTTGTTGAGCAGATCGGACTGCTGTGCAGATCCCGTGAAGATCTCCTAGTTGGCCGTAACTATTCGTTATATCTGCAAGATTGTAAGTTTTTACACCCCAACACCTAAAGCAGCAGGGCCAAGCGGTTGCATATGAAGTCGGGGAAGGTTTGACCTAGAACATGCGAAGGAATGATGGTTGGACATGCAAAGAAGCAACGTTGATATTCTCATGCCACGGATCCTGATGTTGACTCCTCCTGGATTTTCACCAGAGCCCTATTAGCTGAGTATTGATTTACTCCTCTCCAGGAGTTAGGCACAAGGCCAGTTTTTATCTTACTCCCACAAGTAAGATGTAACCCAAGGTCGGGTCGGGAAAGTGGGGTTTAAAAATTGCCTGGGCAGCCCCGTCGGCATTCCCAGGTAGGGGCGGCTCAGGCAGTAAGCAATAAACTTACTCCTCCCTAAAGACGGGAGGCGAAGCCTGAGAGAGTGGACCTCCTAGAACTGCACAGGAAAGACCCATAGACCGGCGTAAATCAAGCCCCAAAGGCCAAGACAATACAAGTCTATGGGGTGCAGTATCCATCGGAACAGATACTACACTTTGATCTTAGCCAAAAGACCCAGCCCTATTAGCTGAGTAGCCGTTACACTCAGACATTGCCACCGCCCCTACTACAGTGAGGAAGGGTTGAACTTTAGGGACGTGCTGCTGCTATTGCTGCTACTACTGCTACTGCTACTGCTACTGCTACTGCTGCTACTACTACTACGTTAGTATTTGTCGTTTCTTCTTTATTTATGTCATTTATTTATTTATGTCGTCCTCTTACTCTTCTCTTATGCTACTGCTACTACTAACGTTATGGCATGAATAAAAAAACAAAATCGTTAGTTGGTCAAATGTCCTCCTTTGAATAAGAAGCTGGTCAAAAATGTTCATTGACCTAAAAGTTGTGGCTTAAATAATTTTTTAAAACAGGCAAAATCGTCCGTTGGCCAAATTGTCCTACTTTAAATAAAAAGCTGGCCCAAATTGTCCATTGGCCCAAATGATCTGGCTTGAATAATAAAAAAAAAAATCAAATCGTCTGTTGGCCAAATCGTCCTCCTTTGAATAAAAAGCTGGCTAAAAGATCCATTGGCCCAAAAGTTATGTCTTGAATAGAAAAATGAAACTAAATCGTCCATTGTTCAAATAGTCACCCTATGAATAAAAAGCCTTTAGCCAAAAAGTTCTGGCTCAAATCGTTTGTTGGCCAAATTGTACTTTTTTGAATAAAAAGCTGGTCAAGAGGTGTGTTATGAGCTGGAAAGAGCGGATTGTGACTAATGGCCAAAGAAACTCGCCCATCCACAACTTTTTGAGAAACGCACAAGACAAAATACGACAATGGCAAAGAAAGATGACAGACGCAGTAATTAAATTTGTAAATAACAAATAACCAGTTTATTGGACCATAAAGGTACAGGTGGATGAAGAAGGTTGTTTCACCTGCCAGCATCACAGAAAGGGTTGTCATGAAGGGTTTGGTCAGGTTTTTTTATTTTTTATTTTTTTTATTTTACGTAGTTCACCCCAAACAAGGCAGGCTGCCACTGTAGACATAAGGGGCTACTGAGAAAGAAAAAAAGGGGAGAAGGTGGGGGGGGGGTCAACCTAAACTGGGATCTGCGCAGCGAGATGTCTGTTTACATTAATTTAAAATTTCTGCATGTTAGTACTGTCGGGGAAACAGGGGTCAGGGAGGGAGTTCCAGAGGCCAGCAGCACGAGGAAAGAAACTATTTGAGTAGAAAGCTCTCCGGCATCTGGGGATCTCCACAGTGAATGGATGGGATTTAGTTGATTGTCGAGTTGGTCTAGTGAATTTACGTCGAGGGGGCACCAGAGTAGCCAATTCATCGGAGCATAATCCATTGAAGTATTTGTAAAACAAGCACAAGGATGCTACATTGCGGTGATGGGACAGGGACTGGAGTTTAGTTGACAGTGAGGGACCTATTAGGTTGGCGACTCTTTTTTGGACCTTGTCAAGGAGGGAGAGAGTAGTAGATGATGCACCAGCCCAGATGTGGCAACAATACGCCATGCATGGGCGGATGGTGGAACGTCTGTGGTCGAAACATAAACATCACTAAGGTAGAAGAAACAGCTCGATGTGTCTGGTCACTCTCTTCAAGATTGGGTGACCTGTACCTGACCTAATGCGACATTCTTAATATTCATACTATTGTTTTGCACAATATTAATAAAACATTTTTTTAAGGAACAAAATTTAAATTCCAAATGCATATAAAAAGGATGTGAGATAACTCAATCAATAGAATTTCTGTTATATATTAAGTGACCGTGAATAGAACTCGGATAGGAAGTAACTGTCAAGAGGTCAAAAAATCAAACGTGCCATGCATGGGAATGTGTGATAGCCGGAAGCAGGGGAATCATGTAACAGCATGTCGAGACTCTAGAAAAAGAACCAGCCTACTTGGAAGTGGAGTGACACACGTATGAGAATGTAGTTTCTTAAAAAAAGCCAGCGTAGCCATCTCTGTCTCTCTAATTGTGCGAGGGCGAAAAGATAATAAGGAAAAAATATCTTGTGTAAAATTGTCTCTAAGTTGTTGTTTAATTAATTGTAACTGACTACAATCTAGCTAGACACTAAAATGAATTTAATATTCTAGGAAATATTAAATTCACAAGCAATCCTTAGTCGCATGTATATCCCAGTCAACAGAGATGACAATGTTAGTTTTTGCAGGGAGATGTCACCGTCCTCCTACATACAGCACCTGGTATTGTCAAATAGTCATTCATCTGGTATTGATCAGGTTCAATGTTGCTTAACTTTGGTAATCTAATGAGAACCAGTGTGTCAACATGATTATGCCGTATATTCAGAGGAGACTGAAAAGTAGTTATCAGTGAAAGGACATTGTAATTTGTCCTGAAAAGGACAGCATTTGTCCTGAGTCAGGTGAATAGAATACCAGTGTCTGATCAGGAAAGAAGGACGTCAGTTGCTGTGCTTGGTTTATAAGCTTTTAAAGGGGTAACGCATTCCATACCAATCTCTAGGTCAGAGAATACTCAGAGCTGTTGAGATATCCTGAACATGGTACCCTCGAAGTAAATTCACTAGACCAACTCGACAATCAACTAAATCCCATCCATTCACTGTGGAGGTCCCCAGATGCCGGAGAGCTTTCTACTCAAATAGCTTCTTTCCTCATGCTGCTGGCCTTTGGAACTCCCTCCCTGACCCCTGTTTCCCCGACAGTACTGACATGCAGAAATTTAAAACTAATGTAAACAGATATCTCGCTGCGCAGATCCCAATTTAGGTTGAGGAAAGGTAAGTTAGGGTCAGATATGTAATGAGTGACAGAAATATCGTCCAAGAAGAATTGAGTGAACGAGGGAATTCTAGTTAAAACACAGGTTAAGGTGATTGACGTGGCTAACTACTCCCCAAGGGTTGAGCTAAAATAACCGGCAATCAATCAAAACGCATAATGGCAACGTCGAGTGACCCTGCCTAGGTATATGAAGTGGTGCACAAAGCAAATTTTACAGTCAGCCAGAGTCAGAAAAAAGTCAGTGAGAGAAGAGAGAAAGTCACTAACAGACAAAGTTAAGCGCTGCCTGCAATCCAGTTGATACGTTTTTCTAAGCTCGGATTGAAAAGTCGTTTCACGTCGACCGTCCACTAAGTTGAAGAAGTCGCAAATAAAATAATAAAACGAGTATCTAGAAAACAGAGACATGTTATATTTGTGGTAGTAAAACTCTAAACGTTACTTACACGTAGCTCAGCCATGAATGTAAAATGTGCCAACGTTGAAAACCCGATGAAAGGAAATCAACCCGTGATCCATAAAATGAATACACATCCTATCACAAATTATAAACATATATTGTATAAACAACCAAGACAAATTAACAGTACATAACAAGTATTTATTTTATTTTTTTTTTTTTTTTTCACAATATTCTCCGCACAAACGGAGTTATCTAAAAGAGGCTGGTTTTTGTTATTCCGAGAAAGTTGATCATAATTAAAAGTTCAAATATAGCAATTATGAAAATGAAAATAGGAAAGTTCTTTTTCCTGACAGCAATGTTATAATTGTGTCGAAAACCAAATGTTATAATTGTTAAACTTATTTTCACGCGTTCTGCGTGGGTACGTTGCTCTTTTGTGAAGTGACCGTAACTAGTTCAAATAGCAATTAAGAAGGCCTTTATGAAAATGAAAATAGGAAAGTTTCTTTTTTCTTACCAAATACAAGGAAAACAAATGAGACAGCCGTATTAAATGTCACTGTACTTATTATGTGTTAATTTTCAAATTCCTCATTTCCTATTTTTTGATTTTGTGTGCGGGGATAAATTGTCTTAATATGACAGCAGGGTGGGCGGTCGATTTTCAGAGGCATCCGCTCTTCACGTTGGTCCGGGACCTTCTCCTGTGCGGGGATAAATTGTCGGAATATGACGGCGGGGTGAGCGGTCGATTTTCAGAGGCGTCTGCTCTTCACGCTAGTCCGGAACTTTCTCCTGTGCGGGGATAAATTCTTTGAAAGGACATCGGTGTGAGCTGTCTTCTCCAGACGTTCGCTCTTAACGTCGGTTCGAGACCTTCTCCTTTGATTCTGTGTGCGGGGACAAATTGCCCGACATGACAGCTAATTGGGCCGCCAGTCTCAGCCGACCGCTCCTAACGCTGGTCGGGGATCTTCTCCATGGTTTTGTGTGCGGGGATGAATTGTTTGAGATTTACAGCGGTGTGAGCCGTCATCTCCCGACGTTCGTTTTCCAACGCCGGCCGAGGCCCGTCTCTCCAGAGACGTCCTCTCTTAACCTGACCAAAACTCGACTTCTATCCGGGCCGAGGCCCGTCTCCTCAGAGACCTCCTCTCTTGACGCTCACTGAAGACCGACCCCTGGTGGTTCCTCTTGCTTCGACTTTCCTGCTCTCTGTGTATAGCAACAGCATTCCCTCATGTGATTGGTCAAGTCTTCCGCCCACGTAAATGCGTGGGCTGGCTTATGCAAGTCAGTCTGTCAAGCATCCTGTTGATCCATTTTTGATAAACGTCGCCGTCTGCACCCCCTTTCTGTATGCGTAGGGGAACATGAGCCGACAAGTCCCCTGCTCCCTTTTTTATGCTTTATGGGGCAAAATATGTAGATATAACAGACACTACCTCCTTTCCCCATGAAGAAAACTCAAATTCCTGTATCTACGAAGAATATAATATTATCTTAAATGACAAACAAGAACTTTGTTGTGTCTTTGAATTATTCACACTGTCTGTTGATTTCACCATTTTGTTGTATTTTTTTTCTGTCTTCTCCCAATCGACGCGCTTCCATACAGCAGCGACTTATACCTCTTAACTAGACAAATTACAGTATGGGGAATGTATTGTCCAGCTACCAAAGATAAAGGATCGCATAAGCTCGTCGTCTTCGCCATGTTCAACAACAACAAGTGCTAAGACATTATATCATCCTGTGCCGAAGTTATCAGTCGGTAATAATACCAATGTACCCGAGTGCCTACACGATGGTGTCCAGTTGCTAACAGAGTGGGTAATGTCATAACTGGACTGAGGAAGCTTTACTCGGCTAAGAACTACGATTCACCCCTCGGTCTACGATGGCCCTCGGCCAAAGGGCTGAGGATGAGATTAGGAAAGACATTCCCAATCGCAGGATACTACGCAGACTCCTCTGTCATGGTTCAACTGAGGAAAGCCAGTCTCTCAGCATGTCGATGACTTGCCAAGTCAGTCATCCTCAAGGTTGAAGACACTGGGAAGATATCATTTGTGATGTCATAAATGCTGAAGTAACAAAAGGGTTATGTCATCCATTAAAATAGAGACCATAGATAACTCGTGACCCGAAGATTCAAGAGTCTTCTATGTGGACTATACTAGACGAACTGTATGGTTTAGTATACTACTAAAATTCTGTGAATCTTGTTTGCTATTTTGTTTGATCCGTTATGACACAACAAGCAGATGACATCATAAATGGATGACACCATCCATTAAAACAGGTTGAAGACACCAGAAAGATACTTTATGACGTCATAACTCATGAAAATAACATAAGGATGTCTTTATCCATTCAAACAGAGAAAATAAACGATTTGCTGTGACATTTTGGCTCACAAGTCGTCTACACACTCTCTCTCTCTCTCTCTCTCTCTCTCTCGCTCTCTCTCTCTTTCTCTCTCTCTTTCTCTCTCTCTCTCCCTCTCTAATACACAAATAATATACTAAATAAATATAAATAAATACATTCACACATAAATAAATAAATAAATAAATAAACTAGTTATATTATTCCCAACTCTATTCTACACATATTTCCATATATTGCAAAACATATATTGATTAATTAATGAGACATAAATAAAGTAATTAAATAAATAGAAATAAATAATACATTCACACTTAAATAAATAAACTAATAGGTATTATTTCCTCCTTCTCTCTTTTTGCCACAATTTTCGTTTTTAATCAGAATTTGCGTTTACATTCATAAAATATATATATATAATTATTTTTCTTTCTTCTTTCCATTTTAATTCTAAACGTTCAGACTTCCGCCTACACTCCCACCCCCAATATCCACTATCGGCCACGCTCGGTTTTGACACAAATGACCCAGACACTATGTCTTTCCATAAGCTAAAAATAGAAATAAAAATTAATAACGCCCAACTATCACCCCATTTTCTCTTTCCTTTGAACTGTGTAAACTGCTGCTGATAACGGGTTAACCAAAATCGACTTTTTCATTCACCGCCATGTCGAAACTCTAACGTTAAGGCAAATCAAAATTAATGGCTGTATGATTTTTTTCTGCATTTTTCTTTATCCTGAGGAAGTCTACAATAAAGACGAAACGTCAATAAATACATAAATAATATAGTTTTTGGCTTTCCTTTTTCATTTTCCATATATATATATATATATTGGATTGATTGTTTTTTTGGTCATTGAAATGCATCTATAATATATATATGCTCTGAAGATTGTAATATAACTTTATTTAGCTTGCAATTTGGAACATTTCGGATATTATAAAAAGTATATACTTAAATATATTTTTTTGTAAGAACCCATAATTATATATATATATATATATATATATATATATATATATATATATATATATATATATATATATATATAATCCGTTTCTTGGCTAAAAATAACGAATTTCTTCTTATTTGACAAATGAAAAATAGCCTTATGGAAAACATAAAAGCATGTAAAATTATAGGTATTATTATAACTTAAATTTTAATATTTCGAGTAGTCCTCCTCTCTTTATCAAAAAGTGATAATAAATGAATGAAATTAAAACCGTTGAGACCCAGAGGGTCAAGTATATTATCAATTTAGAATTTCCTAATAACAGCCACTCTTCCTCTAGAGTGAAAATTCCCACCTTCCGACCTTGTGTCACATTCTACTTTGTGGGACGTAGATAAATAGGTGATAACAGCCAGTAGTTACGGCTGCTACTGCTGCTTTCAAATAATTATACACGTCGATGGCTTTTGTCAACTACCATTCATCCTTTATGACGCCACACTGCGTTTAGCAACTACAATTTAACCTTTATGACGTCATCCATTTTCAAGTAATATTTATTTCGTGATAAGACAAGCAAACAAGCCAGCTAGGTAACAATCAAGATCCACAGTTTTATTACCGTGACCCGTTGAATCAGTATTTGTTATATCCTCTCCTCTTATTCTTCCTGTCTCTCTACCATCCTCTCTCCCCCTCTCTCTCTCTCTCTCGCTCTCTCTCTATCTCTCTCTCTCTCTTCCCATCATTTTTTTTCTCTCTTTTTATTATTTACGTCATTCACCTCCTCTACTTCTATCAATCGCCCTTTATTTACGCTATTCGCCTTTTGCGACATCATCCAGTATGCACGACGCCTCTTGTGACGTCATCCAATGTGCACGACACATTTTGCAACGTCATCCAGTGCAAACAAGCAAGCAAGAAAATAAGATCCATCTAAGTATATAGATAGAAATACTAGACCACCGTTGGGTCAGTATTTGTGAGAAAAATTACGTACGCGTGTAAATATATTTCCTCTTCCTCTTATTTTTTGTTATTCAAGAATGACTAAAACAAGTCGAATATTGACGGAAATTATCGAGTGAACCCGAACTGCCAGGGGAGATAACTGAGTAATTCAACGCCTCATTTAGTTTCGGCTTTTGAAAAGCCGACAACATAGCAACAGGGAGGTGAAAACATCAGAAAGAAAACGGACTCACGACTCGAAGAAGGGCATAATAACAACCAAATAGGAAATCATTTTTTTATAAAGGAGAGATCATCTTGTTTATATACAGTGGTCCCTTTTTTTTTTTTTTGTCAGGATTGTAATTTTTTTTCTAGAAAAAAAACGAAACGCAAGGCCTCATCTTTATTCAATTATTTTTGTAAAAAATACGGACTTGATTTTCTTTACAAATTACAACAAACCACCTTCTAAAAAAAAAAAGAAAAAAAAGCTGAGTAAAAAACAAAAATGAAATAAGTAAAAGATAGGTAAAAAATTTCCAAGAATACAATCGTTACATCAAAGAGGGGCGTCGTGATTTTTGTTGTCCGGGCTGTTTTGCCCCGTTTTTTTTTTTTTTGTCTGTTTGTTTGTTTGTTTTTCGGCTTACCCCTCCAAAGATGCCGAAAAGTTGCAGCGCCCGCGGTTGTTCGAATCACCATATGATGAAAGAGAAGAAGGTTTCCTTCTTTCGCTTCCCGAATCCCGTTAAAAGGCCCGACCGACGGAGCCAATGGATTAGCGCGTGTCAAAGGTTAAACCCTGACGGATCCAAATGGTTACCCGTCTCTAAATATGTCTACATATGCAGCGAACATTTTGTTACGGGTAAGTACAAACATTATCCGAAAAAAAAAAAGGAAAAATTATTCTTTCACTTTTTATATAAATACTAAATATATTCACTCGGTGTTGCCCGGATTGAGGAAAATAATACAAAATATTGTGTGTGTGTGTGTGTGTGTGTGTGTGTGTGTGTGTTTAAATAAGATTTAAAAATTTGCTTTTAGTCTTCCCTTATTTTATTTTTTATTTCCCCAATTATTCGATTCATAGTAAAGAAAAAAAATCAATATATATTTATCAAAATTAGTTACGTATAGCCGGAGACACACTGACACACAAGATCTTGTCAGCATTTACTTGCCTCCCCACGAGGGCAGAGTTAGACACAAGGTCGTTTTTTAATGTAAGGGAAATTCAACTCCCCAAAAAAGGGGCACTCTGGATTGGCACAAACATTTTAAATTGCCTCCGTCTAGAAGGATTTCTCCTTCATTGACCGAGGACAGGAAAGATGAAGTGTAGTCTCAGAACAGACACTACACTTTGCATTGCTTATTCGCATAAACTATTTAAAAGATTTGCATTCAAAAGTGTGGCGAAAATGGGGAGTCATTGGTCATTCTTGGTCTAAAATAATAGAGTTGTCGGTAGAACCATCTCAGTCACCACAATACCACATTTACTCTAGGGCCATCCTACTTAAAATATTCCCAAATTTATTTGAACTTTTAAAATCTTTTTACTACACTTTGCTCGTCCTAGACAAAAGGCCAAATTATCTGATGGTTTTATTAATTCAGATATCATAAAAAACAACTTCACGTGTGTCCGTGTGTGTGATTTCCTCGCGACTACGTATTAATATTTTTATTTGCTATTAATCGAGTATTTATTGAAAAAAAAAATGCAGAACGAAATTTTCAAAAATCCTATTTAAAATAATGATACTGCTTCAGATTAGGACCCGCGCTAACTTTGACCCTAACCCTGACTCTAACACTAATCCTACCCCTAACGACGGAGTCAAAGCTAGCTCGGGTCCTAATCTGGAGGACCACCAAAATAATAATTTAATTACGAAATTATATCCAACAGAATGAATTTCGGCTTATTGATAAACAAATCAGCCATTTTAATAGTTGGAAGAAAAAATGAATTACTTCGTGACTTTTTGAAATTTGAAGGAATTTGGAAGCCTTTAAAGTGTCAAATACCAAATCCTCATTTAATTTAAAAAAATGAAAGTTTTGGAAGCAATAATTTTATAACTAGGAATTAAAACAGCAAAATTAGTTTTATAGCAATTTGGTTCGATTAATAATTTAAAGACCCAACGATGCCGTAAATAATTGAATTTAATTTTCAAAATCCTATTTAATAAAAAAAAATTGGTTTCTAAAAAAGGCAAAACAAAAATTAAGATCCCATTTTGGCTAGAAACAAAGTGTAGTATCTGTTTTGATGCTACACGTCATCTTTTCTGTCGTCGGTCAGTGAAGGACTCCTCCTTCTTGACTTAGGAAAATTTGATTTTTGTCCCAATCAATCCAGGGTGCCCCTTTTAGGGGAACTGGATTTCCCCACTAACTCCGCGTCGTGGAGAGGAAGGAAGTGACACTCTAAGAATGTGGGTGTGATTTAGAGTTCCGCATAGACTTGTTATTTTTTATTCTTGGACTTAGAACCATATTTTCAGATTAGAAAAAAAAATTGAAAAAAAATCTAGTTTAATTTTTATTTTTACTTCAGTTAGGTCTCAGAAATCTTGGAGCTAAAACTTGATTTCTTTATACGTAGATATCAGATATCTCTACTTCTCAACCCTCGGTGCTGGTGCAGATTAGGACCCAAGCTAAAATCGACTTGGCGTCATTAAGGTTAGGGTCAGGGTTAACTTAGGTGGCGATATTGAATTTTCTCGCTCACACGCCCCTATTCCGAATTCGTGACCGGAGACCGCCATCAATAGACTGCCTCTCCTGCACCAAACGGTCATAATTTTTAAAAAAATAAACAAAAAAACGTCACATAAAATCTTTTTCAGGACAAATTTTATAATTAAAATTTACTGGAATAATTTTTTAAATGAAAATTAAAAATCAAGTAAAAATGGAATGTTTACTTGATTACTGAAAACCACCAAAGAATTAAAATAATAAAGAAAAACTGATTTATTGTTATTTATATATATTTAGTGTGCAATCATTTATATCCGTTTGAAACCGTCTGAATTAAACTTAAAACCTTGTTTTTGACCGTTTGGTACAAGAAAAGCAGTCTACTGATGGCGGCCCACGGCCACGAATTCGAAATCGGGGCGTGTGAGGGAGAAAATTCAATATCGTCGCTTATGTCCTAATCTGCACCAGTACCCAACCCTCGAGTAAGTAAAGCAGTGAAAAACAATAATTTTCCTCTCGTCAATGGACCAATTAGCGCTCGTTCGTAATTGCTGACAACCCGTTTTCGTCACTTTTTTACTGACCAAATTTTATTCTTTTTTTGGTACTCATATAGCTGACGCACCATGTTTCCGTGACTTCGCGTCGTCAACGTTCGGACAAGCGCCCGAGAGTCGACGAAACTATTAACCAAGCAGCTGATAACTTTTGGAAGAAATTAATCGCGTTCAATAAAAAAAAAAATGAATTTCTATCATGACTGTCAGCTCGTTGAATCTCCCGAAAGACTGAGTTTTTTGATAAAAAATAAAAACATTGAAAAAAAAAGTTAAAGAAAACAATATTTGCTTAACAAATCAAACAAAATCATCTTTTGAAACTTTCCGGTGCACAAACAAACAAAAAATATTTTATTTAAAAACATTTGATTAACAATGGTTCCTTTGACAAAAAACAAAGAAAAATAAATATCTAATTAATAACAGTTGTTTAGCTGTGGTGTGTTCGTTCTTTATTTTTATATATGTATTTTAGTTTGGTTTTCTTCGTCGTAATTTATCGGCTGCCAATCTTCAATTTAGCGTTTGGCAGTTTTCGCCTCGTTAACTCTCGGGCGCTTCCGTAACCTGTCCGAACGTTGACGACACGAAGTCACGGAAACATGGTGCGTCATCTATAAGAGTACCCTTTTTTCAGTGTACAATTACCTATCAGGTCGCTAGAGAATTCCATGGTTTTTAGAGAAAAAAAATTCAAAATAATTTAGATTTTAAGACGGGGGATCAGTTTCCTATATAAATTGAACGTAAACTGATCACCCACTTTTTGACCATCACAATTTTTAAAATTCTTTTTCTGTGTACATTTACCTATCACGTCGATAGATGATTCCGGGTTTTTTGGAATCTTTTTTTCAAATATTTTAAAATTCAGGGGAGGGGATCAGTTTCCTATATAAATTTAATGTAAACTGATGCCCCACTTTGTGACCACAAATTTTTACAAAAATTTCCAAACAACTCGAAATTCTCTAGCGGCATAAGTAATTGTATACAGAAAAAAGAAAAAAATTTGGTCCGTAAAAAAGGTGGAAAAAAATGGGTGAACAAACAACAATATGCAACATGGTCAGTTTACATTAAATTTATATATATTAATTTTATATGTCCACCTGTTCAGTTAGAACGAAAAACAAAATAGCTGGTCATGTGCCTTTCACGAAGACCTTTGATAATCGGTCAAAAATCGAAAAATAAATAAAATACTGGTAGAAACACATCCAATAAATGTCACTAATCATGAGAAAATGTTATGTTTTACCAGTATTTTGTTTAATTTTCGTTTTTTGAACGATTATCGAGACTGTAATTTAAACCATTTGTTTACGTTCTAACGTAACAGGTGGATACCAGGTTTGTTTTGAACAAAAAAAAAGCTTTAAAATAAGTTAAAACACAAATAAACTTATCAAGGTAAGTTAAAGAGTAACTTATCTTGCCTGTGGTAATATTTTATTTGTTGACTATTTGTTTTTTCCTCCCTTTTTTGTTTTGTTGGCTTTTGTTAAAAATACCCAAGATACCAAATGTGACCGGTTGATCAGCTGCTGTAGAGTCAGTGAGTCACACTATCATTGCATCGGCTGATGAATCGGTCAGCAGGTTGGGTCACGGCTATCGTAAGTAGTATTTCCGTGAAACCTAAGGTACCGATGGATGATCATAAATATGTCTAGTGTTCATTAAAAAAAATATATGCTCTTGCACAAGTAATTGAGCACTCTTCTTATTTCTCTTATAACACTGAATTGCGCACACACACGCATGCATATATATATATATATATATATATATATATATATATATATATATTATATTTATATATTCTGCTGCCAACTGATGATGATTGTCTTAACAATTGAAATATTTTGGTAGAACTTTTCAATATGTGTTTTTGAGTTTATATTTTTGCTAGTTGTTGATTTGCTTATCCTTTATTACATATATATATATATATATATATATATATATATATGAAGCAATCCAACAAAAGATATAAGCGTCAACTAATATCTTATAATTAGTGAAACATCCGGATAAAAAAACTGAAGCTCAATATACTGGATAGAGCATTAATATTATAATATAAAATGAAGTAATAAAATAAGGTGTCAATCAAATTTTATTAGAATTCAAAGTTCATGCAAAGCATCCTTAAGTCCTTAGCTCATGAGTTTTCAAAGATAATTCTTCTCTTCAGAGGACCATTACCGCAGTTATACTACTACAGGCAATAAAATTACGCTTTGAAAATATATAAAATTATATACACAAATATATAAAAATACATAACATCAAACATATCAATCCAAAAACATACTTTTGTTGAATCCATACAGTCCATCCAGGTCATACAAGTTGAGAAGCATAATCAGGAAGGACATTACTCCAAGATACAAATAGCAGTCCAAATATGTGAAATTGAAGGGGCCGGTAAAGTTATCCAGTCGCGAAATGTGTCCATATTCAATGTTAATGATAAATTATCATTTGATTGACACCTTATTTTATTACTTCATTTTATATTATAATATATATATATATATATATATATATATATATATCATTAGTCAGTATCAAATAGACGACCTTTGAACATTCGGGTCGTCTATGCTTTCTGTTTAAATGGATGCCGTCATCCCTTTGTGACGTCATAAAGGATCCCCCCCCCCCGGTGTTCTTACATGTCTATTTAATTAGAGGACGTCATCCCTTTGTGACACATCATCTCTTTGTGACGTCATAAAAAAATTCATGGTGTTTTACACGTCGAAATTAGATGACGTCACTCCTTTGTGACATCATAAAGGATTCCCCCCCCCCCCCCGATTCAAAATTTCTCTTCTGATCAAGGATAGAATAATACTACACTTTGATCCTAAACCGAAGTCAGACAACCCGTATAAGAGTGTTTTTGATTTTTGATAGGCATGGTAAGTTTTAAAGGAAAGTCAGAAACTACACACCTACAAACCTTAGATTATCATATTCAATGTAACCCCAACCAGGTTATGGTAAAAACAAGTACTGCAATATTCATTCCCTTGGGGGGGGGGGGGGGGGTCACCACAGACAAAATTAGTAAATGGAGGAGGGGGAGTAAAATTCTTTTTCTTTTTTTTTTTCATTCCTACTGTTGTTTAAACACCACTGAAACTAGGTCAAACACTAAACAGTCAGTTAAGTTTTCTTTCTGTCTTCTTTATATTATATTGGACCAGTTGCGAGAGAGGGGTGGGGTAGGGAAAGAGGGGACAATCGGAAGGGGACTTAGAGAAGTGTTAAAAGAAAGACGTGACAATTTTTAAAACTCTCCCAACTGAAAATCTCATTAATCCTTATCCTCGGGTGACTTTTGGCCTTGATCAGTGGTGAACCATTAGTAAAAAAAAAAAAAAAAAAAAAAACAACAAAAAAAACGACAAAACTTTCTTTTTATGTTTTCTTTTAAATTTCTATAAAAGATTTTCAAATCCAATAAAGTGAAAAACATGATTGGAATCTATTTTATTTTTCTTAATTGTTAATATCTCATTTTAAAAAATCTGAATTAAAATAATAGCAAAGTAACTGTGTACATAAGGATAACAGGTAAATTAGTCGTTTCCCAGCCAAAATGGCAAACAAGAAATCGGCTGCTTTTTTTCGACCTCACAAATGAGTAAGTAAACCCAAATAAATTGTTTTGGACTGATTCAAAATCTACCTTAAATTATTTTAAAGGAAATACAGTTGGGAAATTAGTCTAAACCAATTTATTTGGGTTTACTTACTCATTTGTGAGGTTGGAAAAAAGCAGTCGATTCATTGTCTGCCATTTTGGCTGGGAAACGACTAATTTACCGGATAACATTTCGTATACAGTCGGTACGATTTCTGACTGATTCTGCATTTTGTGCAGACTGTTCTGTCCTCAGTCAGGATGAGAAGAAATCCTTCTAGATTGTGGCATTTTTTAATATTTTTGTCTCCAATTCAGAGTGTCTATTTTCAGGGAAGATGGATCCCCTCTCACCCACACACATATTACAAACTGGCCTTAGGTCTAACTTTACTCTCATGGGAAGGAACAAGTAAATACAGACTCAAATAGTTATAAACAATTATTGGTAATCACGTAGTTTCCCGACCCAAGTAATTTTATCAGAAAGGCGATATGCAGTAGTTAAAAAATTGTACATATGTTTTTTTAAAGATTATGACATGCTGAACGTATTGGTGTAAAATCAATTTAGTATTATGTATGAAATAGGGAAAAAAAATCTTTTTTTAATTAGCCGGCACACAGTTTTTAACCATTCTCCGTTACAACTTTTTATGACAACTAGCTTAGGAAACGTCCATCTTGCATTTTGCCAGAAAGAATTGTGTGTCGGTTAATTCAAAGTTTGTTTTTTCCTATTTCATACGTAATACTAAATTGATTTTAACGCCAATACATTCAGCATGTCATAATCTTTTAAAAATATGCAATCTCTGAGCTACTGCAAAGCGTGTTTCGGATAAAATTTCATGGGTCGGCAAACTACATGATTACCCAATTATTATTCTAAGTTTGATTGAAAATAAACGGTAAATTTGAAGATTAACATCCTCTGCTAAATCACCCCCATACAAACATACAAGAATGAGATTCTACTTTTTTGGGGGGGGTCGATTAAGTTTGTGAACACTGAACACCCTGAAAAATTCGGTGGAAAGAAGAAAAATTATTTATGAATTTAGAGTGGGGATCAGTTTCGTATATAAATTTAACGTAAAATGTTCCATCATTTCCGGCCCATTCTAGCTGCTTAGAGTAATCGCCTAAAATTGTAGACCCCCCCCCCCAAAAAAAAAAACAAAAAAAAAACGCACAGGATTTATTTCCGGTAGCAACAAAACATTTTGGTTAATTGCCCTAAAACGCTAGAATGGCCCGGAAATGAGGGATGATTTTAGGTTAAATTTATATGTGAAACTGATCCCCACTCTAAATTCTAAAATCATATTTTTTCCCTTCTTTCTGCCAAGTCGTTTTAGTGTGTTCACACGTAGTCGCCTAAAAAGGTAAAATTTCATTTTATTTTGTTGGAATTGGGGATGGGAGGTGATTTAGCGGAGTGTGTTAATCTACAATAAGATTAGCAGACTCATTCGGTATCGCCTGGGGAAAATGTCGATCCACTGTATACGGTTGATCACATCTCGTTTTTATTCTTATTTTTGAATTACCATAACTTTTAATCAGAATTTTTTAGATGAAGATTGAAAATTTTGTATTATTTGGACTATTAGTCTCATCTTGCGTGTCATATTCTCAGCATTGCTGAAATGCTGGGAATATAACGCGATGTAATCTCCGACTTTCTTCGGGTACATCTTTTCGAATTTGGAAACCCTCTAGTTCCTATTTACTTGCCTCCTCACAAGGACAGAGTTAGACACAAGACTGATTTTGAATGTGGAGAAAATCCAGCTCCCCAAAAAGAGGCACTCTGGATATGGACACAAATAAAAATTTTCTCAGTCTAGAAGGATTTCTCCTTCACTGACCGACGACAGAAAAGTTGATGTGTAGTATCAAAACAGATACGACACTCTGATCCTAGCCAAATGGCCACAGAAGCTTCTAGTCAAACTGGGGAACCTACGGAATTTCCAATGGAACCCTTTATTTAATCCACGGGAGTAGGTTGTTCTCGTTCGTTCAGTCAGCCGTGACCCGGTAGAATTGGGTTAATTTTTATGTTTTTCTCAGTTATTATCGCCTCTAGTAGGGATTGAACCTGCAACCTCCAGAAGTGACTCTCACTTTACAACTGATTTTTGACCAACCGTTACGCCATATGTCTGACTTAGAGATTTCTAAGTTCGACAGAGAGGTTTTGAAGTTCTCGCGTGATAAAGGTCGGAGGTCAGATCGGCCGAAACGTTATGAATATAACAACCAAGGTGACAATAGTAGGCCGAAAAATCCAAAAATATAATTTTTAAATTATAAATAAAATAAAATCACGTAAAAAGGCATCTTTTCTGTTGATGGATGTTCAGCACAAATGCAGACCCCCTAACCCTAAACCTAACCCCCTAACCCCACAACCCTAACGCTAACCCCACAAATATTATTATAAAGAAAGAAAAAAAAACAGTACTTCTATAGCTGAAGATTCATATCGGCTCGAATGTTTCTGATTGCAATTTACGGACCAGACCGGAAATGGCAGTCAATTAATACTAGCATTAAATGAAACAACTTTTTGTATATTTTTCCCTGACTTAAGGTTAGGGTCAATAAACGCCCCCCCCCCCTTCCTCCATGTTAAGAATGGGTTTAATAATTTTCTTCAAATCAGTAAGTGAATCAACTTTAGTTTTATTTATTTATTTATGTTTAGGGAGTTTTTTTTAACTTTTTTATTTTTTAACACTAACCTTTACTTAACCTGGTAGTGTTGTCTGCCTTTTTATATTTTTTTTTTTTTTTTGCGGCTTTCACAGTGTAAACAGTTTGGGCCATTTCCAATTTGTTTCATAAATCGCAATCGGAAACATTCGGGTCGATATGGTTCCCCAGCTATACTAACAAAACAAGCCCAACACAAAATTAATGCCACCAATGGATTCCTCGTAATATTTTACACTGGAAGAGTTGTTTTGGTACTTATACAGCTGAAAGCACAGGTGAAAATCGCAGTTTGAATTAAATTAACCGGAAAACTCTTTGATATACTTACGTATCAGGCAAAAATAGATATCAACACCAAAAATTAGGAAAAATTATCGATTAGAATTTTAATTAAAAATAAAAATCAGTTTTATCGTATTTTGCCAATCCGCCATTGATACGAGCGGAATACCCATAAAGCAGGAGGAGATAAGTCAGTCTGTCCTTTATAATAATAATAATGAATGACGGATCGGCAAAATACGATAAAACTGATTTTTATTTTTAATTAAAATTCTACTCGATAATTTTTCATAATTTTTGGTGAGGATACTTATTTTTTGCCTGATACGTAAGTATATACAAGAGTTTTTTTATTCGGAAATGCGTTTTCATATGTGCTTTCAGTTGTATAAGCACCGTTGTTTGAGCTTGGTATAGGGCTTCGTTTTCAATTGCATCTCTAGACAGAGAGAGAGAGAGAGAGAGAGAGAGAGAGAGAGAGAGAGACACACACACCACATAGTATTTCGATGAGTAAGAATGAAAAACTCCATTTTGATGACTACTCGACCGGAGAAGATACTTCTGAATTCGACTAATTCAGTGGAGGTCTAATTTCAATATTATTGTAGATTAACACCTTCAGTTACCCCCCCCCCCCCAAAACTGAGATTCTACTTTCTTTTCTTTTAGGCGATTACGTGTGAACGTGCTGAAAAACTTAGCGGAAAGAAAACACAAATTAATTTAGAATTTAGAGCGGGGGGATCAGTTTCGTATATAAATTTAACATAAAATAATTCCCCATTTCTGAACCATTCTAGCATTTTAGAGCAGTTACAAAAATACTACTAACTCCAAGTTGCTGCTTGTTAGGGTTAGGTTAGAAGACCATAGCAAATGTTTTGCAAAGAAAAAATTGTTGGGGGCGGGGTGAAATACAGCTTGTTGCAGTTGCATGAGCGAACTATTTTGTATCGGTCTACGTGATCGGCGGTAAGATTAGGATTCGGCTTGGCGACTATGTAACCATCGCCTCTTCACTGCATGGACAAACAACACGCCTCTGTGCAGCAAGATTCATACGCAATGAATCGTTTTGGCACGAAAACCAAAGCACGTGATGAACAGAACAATCTAGTTTGTGGTTTCTCTTCAAGCTGACAAGATGTGCTTTTCCCATTCTCACCCTGCCTCAGCCCTGAGCAGGCAAAATATCAAACTTCGGAATGATATTATTTTGTCTAACCGACATAAATCAGCCCATTGTAGCATCTTCATTTTGTTCCTGTGTCCCCGTGAAATAAAACTTGACATCTATTTAGTTGTGGAGCCATTAGTTATTTCGTTGAAGAAAGGTGATCCCTTTTCTGCTTATGTAACATTTCTATTTCAGTCAGATTCGGCCAGACGTATTATTACTCTTCCAAGTAAGTTCGTCATTCTGATTTTCTTGCCGATTTAAACCCCAAACTATAATTGGCCTTCACATCTAAAAGCTGTATCACTGCGAATTTGATCGAAAGTGTTCTTGTCTGTATGATTCTGTCGCCGTAGAAAGCGTTAAAAATGTCTGCTACAAAATTGACTTAACATCGGTAAGAGGAGACAATAGAAAACGCAGAATAACCGAAACGAAATAGCTCCAGTCAAGAAAATTCAAAAGCAACTTAAATCTTAAACAGACAGAAACTACAACTTTATATATAGAAGAAGTGACTGGGACATTATTGTCGCAAAGTAGGCATTTATCTCCCTCCCACCGCGGGAAGATGTGATACAATGTCAGAAAGTGGGGATTGAAAAGCCAGCGCACAAGAGGTGTGTGCACTCTGGCCATCAAAAAAATCCCTGAGCATCCCCGTCGGCAATCCCCGGTAGGCGGCCTCAGGCAACAAGCAATAAACTAACCCTTTCTCAAACAGAAAATGTAAAGAGTGGACCTCCTAGAACTGCACAAAACCGTACCTCAGCCCGACAGATACAAGGTCATGACCTACGCAAAAATGACCCAATCTCTGTCGGACTGATTGTTGAGGACGTATCTCGACTTGTGCCAGATATTTCTACCCTCACGATAGGTAATTGATGAAGAATACATGGTGATGGAGATGACACAAGTTTAAGAGTTGATAAGGATTGAACTCGCTATCAATGATTTGCAAGATTTGCACCACGACAATCAAGTTTGATTTTGTCTCTGCTTAACAAAGAATTTTTAATGTTTTGAAATTCTTCCAATTTTGTTTTTCTGTTTTACAATCAAATGATTTTATTGTTTTGTTGTTGTGGAAAGTTTGGAATTCACTCTCAAGTGGTGTTTTTATTTTTTTCCTTTTTTCTTTATTTTTCTTTCTTTTTCTTTCTCCTATTTTTCTTTTTCTTTTAACTTATCTTTTTTCTCTTTTTCTTTTCTTTTCTCTTTCTCTCTTTTTCCTTTTATCTATTTTTTCTCCTTTTTTTCCATTTCCTTTTTTTTTCTTTTTTCTTTGACTAGAAACTAAAACACGATAGAAAATATTTTCCAAATGAATTTTGTTTGCCATCATGACTTAATATCCCAATCATATTTATGATGGGTTTTATGTGTTTGAAAATATGGTTAAAAAAGGTTACTTTCCTTTTTTAACTCCCATTCCCAGAGGGTTAGGGATTCATTCGTAAGATGTACCCATTCAATCTGCTCGTTTAGCAATGAAAATGTCATTTCAAACTTAAGCATGGCAGACCAACGATTGGCTATGAAAATGTCATTTCAAACTTAAGCATGGCAGACCAACGATTGGCAATGAAAAAGTCATTTCAAACTTAAGCATGGCAGACCAACGATTGGCTATGAAAATGTCATTTCAAACTTAAGCATGGCAGACCAACGATTGGCAATGAAAAAGTCATTTCAAACTTAAGCATGGCAGACCAACGATTGGCTATGAAAATGTCATTTCAAACTTAAGCATGGCAGACCAACGATTGGCTATATAAATGTCATTTCAAACTTAAGCATGGCAGACCAACGATTGGCAATGAAAAAGTCATTTCAAACTTAAGCATGGCAGACCAACGATTGGCAATGAAAAAGTCATTTCAAACTTAAGCATGGCAGACCAACGATTGGCTATGAAAATGTCATTTAAAACTTAAGCATGGCAGACCAACGATTGGCAATGAAAATGTCATTTCAAACTTAAGCATGGCAGACCAACGATTGGCTATGAAAATGTCATTTCAAACTTAAGCATGGCAGACCAACGATTGGCTATGAAAATGTCATTTCAAACTTAAGCATGGCAGACCAACGATTGGCTATGAAAATGTCATTTCAAACTTAAGCATGGCAGACCAACGATTGGCTATGAAAATGTCATTTCAAACTTAAGCATGGCAGACCAACGATTGGCAATGAAAAAGTCATTTCAAACTTAAGCATGGCAGACCAACGATTGGCTATGAAAATGTCATTTCAAACTTAAGCATGGCAGACCAACGATTGGCTATGAAAATGTCATTTCAAACTTAAGCATGGCAGTCCAACGATTGGCAATGAAAAAGTCATTTCAAACTTAAGCATGGCAGACCAACGATTGGCAATGAAAAAGTCATTTCAAACTTAAGCATGGCAGACCAACGATTGGCTATGAAAATGTCATTTCAAACTTAAGCATGGCAGACCAACGATTGGCTATGAAAATGTCATTTCAAACTTAAGCATGGCAGACCAACGATTGGCTATGAAAATGTCATTTCAAACTTAAGCATGGCAGACCAACGATTGGCAATGAAAAAGTCATTTCAAACTTAAGCATGGCAGACCAACGATTGGCTATGAAAATGTCATTTCAAACTTAAGCATGGCAGACCAACGATTGGCTATGAAAATGTCATTTCAAACTTAAGCATGGCAGACCAACGATTGGCAATGAAAAAGTCATTTCAAACTTAAGCATGGCAGACCAACGATTGGCAATGAAAAAGTCATTTCAAACTTAAGCATGGCAGACCAACGATTGGCTATGAAAATGTCATTTCAAACTTAAGCATGGCAGACCAACGATTGGCTATGAAAATGTCATTTCAAACTTAAGCATGGCAGACCAACGATTGGCTATGAAAATGTCATTTCAAACTTAAGCATGGCAGACCAACGATTGGCAATGAAAAAGTCATTTCAAACTTAAGCATGGCAGACCAACGATTGGCTATGAAAATGTCATTTCAAACTTAAGCATGGCAGACCAACGATTGGCAATGAAAATGTCATTTCAAACTTAAGCATGGCAGACCAACGATTGGCTATGAAAATGTCATTTCAAACTTAAGCATGGCAGACCAACGATTGGCTATGAAAATGTCATTTCAAACTTAAGCATGGCAGACCAACGATTGGCTATGAAAATGTCATTTCAAACTTAAGCATGGCAGACCAACGATTGGCTATGAAAAAGTTATTTCAAACTTAAGCATGGCAGACCAACGATTGGCTATGAAAATGTCATTTCAAACTTAAGCATGGCAGACCAACGATTGGCTATGAAAATGTCATTTCAAACTTAAGCATGGCAGACCAACGATTGGCAATGAAAATGTCATTTCAAACTTAAGCATGGCAGACCAACGATTGGCTATGAAAATGTCATTTCAAACTTAAGCATGGCAGACCAACGATTGGCTATGAAAATTTCATTTCAAACTTAAGCATGGCAGACCAACGATTGGCAATGAAAATGTCATTTCAAACTTAAGCATGGCAGACCAACGATTGGCTATGAAAATGTCATTTCAAACTTAAGCATGGCAGACCAACGATTGGCAATGAAAAAGTCATTTCAAACTTAAGCATGGCAGACCAACGATTGGCTATGAAAATGTCATTTCAAACTTAAGCATGGCAGACCAACGATTGGCAATGAAAATGTCATTTCAAACTTAAGCATGGCAGACCAACGATTGGCAATGAAAAAGTCATTTCAAACTTAAGCATGGCAGACCAACGATTGGCTATGAAAATGTCATTTCAAACTTAAGCATGGCAGACCAACGATTGGCTATGAAAATGTCATTTCAAACTTAAGCATGGCAGACCAACGATTGGCTATGAAAATGTCATTTCAAACTTAAGCATGGCAGACCAACGATTGGCAATGAAAAAGTCATTTCAAACTTAAGCATGGCAGACCAACGATTGGCTATGAAAATGTCATTTCAAACTTAAGCATGGCAGACCAACGATTGGCTATGAAAATGTCATTTCAAACTTAAGCATGGCAGACCAACGATTGGCAATGAAAATGTCATTTCAAACTTAAGCATGGCAGACCAACGATTGGCAATGAAAAAGTCATTTCAAACTTAAGCATGGCAGACCAACGATTGGCTATGAAAATGTCATTTCAAACTTAAGCATGGCAGACCAACGATTGGCTATGAAAATGTCATTTCAAACTTAAGCATGGCAGACCAACGATTGGCTATGAAAATGTCATTTCAAACTTAAGCATGGCAGACCAACGATTGGCAATGAAAAAGTCATTTCAAACTTAAGCATGGCAGACCAACGATTGGCTATGAAAATGTCATTTCAAACTTAAGCATGGCAGACCAACGATTGGCAATGAAAATGTCATTTCAAACTTAAGCATGGCAGACCAACGATTGGCTATGAAAATGTCATTTCAAACTTAAGCATGGCAGACCAACGATTGGCTATGAAAATGTCATTTCAAACTTAAGCATGGCAGACCAACGATTGGCTATGAAAATGTCATTTCAAACTTAAGCATGGCAGACCAACGATTGGCTATGAAAAAGTCATTTCAAACTTAAGCATGGCAGACCAACGATTGGCTATGAAAATGTCATTTCAAACTTAAGCCTGGCAGACCAACGATTGGCTATGAAAATGTCATTTCAAACTTAAGCATGGCAGACCAACGATTGGCAATGAAAATGTCATTTCAAACTTAAGCATGGCAGACCAACGATTGGCTATGAAAATGTCATTTCAAACTTAAGCATGGCAGACCAACGATTGGCAATGAAAAAGTCATTTCAAACTTAAGCATGGCAGACCAACGATTGGCTATGAAAATGTCATTTCAAACTTAAGCATGGCAGACCAACGATTGGCAATGAAAATGTCATTTCAAACTTAAGCATGGCAGACCAACGATTGGCTATGAAAATGTCATTTCAAACTTAAGCATGGCAGACCAACGATTGGCAATGAAAAAGTCATTTCAAACTTAAGCATGGCAGACCAACGATTGGCAATGAAAATGTCATTTCAAACTTAAGCATGGCAGACCAACGATTGGCAATGAAAATGTCATTTCAAACTTAAGCATGGCAGACCAACGATTGGCTATGAAAAAGTCATTTCAAACTTAAGCATGGCAGACCAACGATTGGCTATGAAAATGTCATTTCAAACTTAAGCATGGCAGACCAACGATTGGCTATGAAAATGTCATTTCAAACTTAAGCATGGCAGACCAACGATTGGCAATGAAAAAGTCATTTCAAACTTAAGCATGGCAGACCAACGATTGGCTATGAAAATGTCATTTCAAACTTAAGCATGGCAGACCAACGATTGGCAATGAAAAAGTCATTTCAAACTTAAGCATGGCAGACCAACGATTGGCTATGAAAATGTCATTTCAAACTTAAGCATGGCAGACCAACGATTGGCTATGAAAATGTCATTTCAAACTTAAGCATGGCAGACCAACGATTGGCTATGAAAATGTCATTTCAAACTTAAGCATGGCAGACCAACGATTGGCTATGAAAATGTCATTTCAAACTTAAGCATGGCAGACCAACGATTGGCAATGAAAAAGTCATTTCAAACTTAAGCATGGCAGACCAACGATTGGCTATGAAAATGTCATTTCAAACTTAAGCATGGCAGACCAACGATTGGCAATGAAAAAGTCATTTCAAACTTAAGCATGGCAGACCAACGATTGGCTATGAAAATGTCATTTCAAACTTAAGCATGGCAGACCAACGATTGGCTATGAAAATGTCATTTCAAACTTAAGCATGGCAGACCAACGATTGGCTATGAAAATGTCATTTCAAACTTAAGCATGGCAGACCAACGATTGGCTATGAAAATGTCATTTCAAACTTAAGCATGGCAGACCAACGATTGGCTATGAAAATTTATTTCAAACTCAAGCGTTGCAGACAACGGCTGGACAAACCGACCTTCTCGTAGAGATGGGGTGTCACATGTAAAAAGAATTAAAAAAACAAAAAACAAAAACAAAGAGATAATAAAACAATAATAATGGAAATTCCACAGTTGTATCCTTCATCTAGTTTATTCTATGGAAGTCCGGTGCGAATGCAGACCCCACAATATTAGTGTACCACCTTTGTTCAAACTGAAACATACTTATCAAAGTAATCTGATTAATGAAGTTTCAGAATATATCTGGTTATGGGGGAGGGGTATATCTTCAAACTCTTTGTAGGAATTTGTGATATATTTCCATTTCATGGACGTCCAGCACGAACACAAACACCACAATTAGTGTGCCATTTGTCGACAGAACACAAACACCACAATTATTGTGGCATTTGTCGACAGAACACAAACACCACAATTATTGTGGCATTTGTCGACAGAACACAAACACAACAATTATTGTGGCATTTGTCGACAGAACACAAACACCACAATTATTGTGGCATTTGTCGACAGAACACAAACACCACAATTATTGTGGCATTTGTCGACAGAACACAAACACCACAATTATTGTGGCATTTGTCGACAGAACACAAACACCACAATTATTGTGCCATTTGTTGACAGAACATATGCTAAACTTTGATTCTATCCCAAAGGTCAAGAATGCTATTTAATTAGTTTCACTTTCCACATGGCCATACAATTGAAGTCTACTGTTCAGCACATATTTCCCTATACTGTTCAGATCTAAGCTTGTCTTTAAGACTTGTATTACACATCCATCAGATCATTCTTATATTATTTCTTTCCATGCAACGCATGTCCTCAACCCCCACTGACCAAGTTTAATTTCCATATATCATCACACAGTGTACACATGCCTGATAAACTCTTCCCTTGGTTGAGAGTAGTAATGCTCTGCTGGTTAGTAATGGCAAAATGTCCCTGAACATTCTCCATCCACTCCTAACTCTTGCAATCACACTAGCATCTGTTCCATCCTGTGCTCCAATAATATCACCAAGGTAACAACATTTCTGAACAACCTTAATAGTTTCGCCATCCAAATATAGTTTCTTCACATCTGAGTTCTCATCCATTTTCATTGTCTTAGACTTCTTGCACACAAACTCCACACATGTATTTATATTTTTCCTCCACTTGAATTAAAGTTTATATTTTACTGCCACATAAATTATTCTACTATGAATAACTTTACAGTTTCTTGGACAAGCAACGTTACTAGTACTTTTACTGCTTATGGGCCCAGTACTTTAACAGTTTGTTTATTTGTTCATCGATGCTCTGAAGGGTTTTGTAGATAGCCCCATAACCATATCTATTCTGAAACTACATTACCCAGTTTAGGGTTAAGTATAGTTGGATAAGTATATTTCATTTTCATCAAAGTGGGGAAAACAATATTGTATGGTCTGTATTCATGTTCCAGAAAAAATGAAATACATTTTATTTCCAATAAGCTGTACCTATCTGACGTTGCCTGATAGAGTATTTATTTAGAATTTGTTTTGCTTTCTTTTTTTTTAAACTGTGCCGTTTTGTTTTTTCAAAAAAATAATTCTTTGTTCCAATTAAAGGGTGGTAAATTTGTATGGTGGAATAGAGTTATGTCCCTTTTTGTAAGATGGTGGCTATTTGAAAATAATTCTGACCTAGACAAAGTATTTTTTGGAAGGAATTAAATTGAATTACATTTTTTTTTTATCTTAACGACATGCTGCAAAAGGGAGGTAATCATATAAAATAAGGGAGGTTACTCTCGATTACTTATTACAACCAACTCTATACTTATGTAATGTCGGATGAGAACAGCAGAAGACTTGCGAAAGCTTTATTCTGCTTAAAATAACTGATACATCTGTAATGAAATGTTATAGTTTCATACTTAACAAAAGAGTTCTCCAGAAAGGGAGGTAATCGTAAAATAGGGGAGGTTATTCTTGATTACTTATTACAATGACCTTGTTTTACAACGGACTAGCAGGAATACCCGGCGTTGCCTGGGAATGAATTATGAACTCTATGTTCTCCTACACTCAGCATTGAACCCCGTGTTTGTATTTTTATCAAAATTTATCTACCACTCAACAAAATCGTCTCAACTGCCACCTCTTTAAAATGAGGTGAAGCTGAATTTATGGTCTTGATCGCCAACTTAGACTTAGGGTTAGTGTTGAGGTTTATGAGGGCATTATGCTTCAGAATTATTTAGATGAGGATTGCTAATTTAGATTATTCAACCTTAGCCTTTTGGCTAGGAGCAAAGTGTAGTATCTCTTCTGATACTACATTTCATCTTTTCTGTCCTCAGTCAGTGAAAGAGAAATTTTTCTAGACTGAAGCAATTTTTATTTTTGTCCCAATCCAGTGTGTCCCTATTTGGGGAGCTGGATTTTCTCTACATTAAAAACCGATCTTGTGTCTAACTCTGGGGAGGCAAGTAAATAGGGGCAACTGTTTCATCTTGGGTGTTATTCTCACAACCTCTTCAGTACACTGTATGGAAATCAGGAATCTTTATATCGTATTTCGAACTGAATCCTTTAATCCATGGATGCAGATTGTTCTCATCACATCAGCCATGACCGGGTAGAAGTCTTAAGTAATTTTTATTATTATATCAACTTTTAGAAGACTATCGCTTAGGACTGATTTTTGACTTAACACCTTTATCCGTTGCGCCATGTGTCGATATATTTCGACATAAAGATTTCCAAGTTCAGCAAGATGCACCTGAAGAAGGTTAGAGTTGACATCGGCCGAAACGTTGTGAGAATAACATCCAAGATGCGAACAGTAGGCTGAATAATCCAAATAATACGAATGAGGGCATTTTCTCCACCTAATCATTTGTCAAATAAATGACAGAATCACTTGTTTGATGTTTGCCTGTCCTTACTTGGGACTAGCATGGTTATCCAGCGTTGCCCGGGAGCATCGTAAAAAGTGTTTGTAGCATATTTGTTTTAAAAATTCCTTCTCTCTCCCTTTCTCTCTCTCGCTCTTTCTCTTTCTTTAGCTGTTTCTAGCTCTCTTTCTCTCTCTTTAGCTGTTTCTAGCTCTCTTTCTCTGGAAACTGGAAAAAAAATTGTCGAATTACTACATAATAACATTAAAAATCTGTCTAAATATCGCCCAGCCCATGGCTAATTCTGTTCCTGTTGATCCCTCGAAAGAATGAATACTAAAAAACAAATGTGCCTATTATATTTTGTCCAAGACAATGGTGAAAAAGAATATATCAGCTTTGCTGGTGTGTCTTGTGTAGTTGTTTACTTTTATATGGACACACAGACATATACACACACACATAGACGATGTAAACGTCCTGAATAACTATGGCCTCAATCGAGCTGAATGTGAAAAAAAATCACAAAATATCTGGGCCTTAAGACTGACTTGAAAACAACATTGAAAAAAAATAAAGATACCGGTCGTGGTAAGGGCAACTGACTGTATCAAAAAAAAAAAAAATCTTTAAAAAATATCTAGACACAATCCCTGGAAGACCAAGCTGTAGTGAAGTACAGATAGCAGCCCTAAAAGGCACAATGTCAATCTTTAAAAAAAAGCTCTCGGATATAAATTTAACTCTTAAAGAAATCAAGTGTTAGCCCCAGAAGGGGGAGGCCCCTTGATCTCTTAGAACAAACTGAACTAAAATAATGAAAAAAAACAAAAAACTTTCCTTTGCTAGATGGATTTTTGAGAATACAATGGTAACTCCTGTAGATGATGCGTAATTACAAAAAGAGGAGCGTCTAATGTCAACGTATTGATGCGTTAAAAAAGTAATTATATTATTGTTATTTCACGTTTTTTGTTGTTTTATTTTAAACCAGCAGGGCTACCCGACGTTGCCCAGGGTAAAAGTGTAACATATTTCTATTAAAGCTTCTACCTCTATCTATCCGTCTTTCTATCTTTCTCTCACTACACAAAACAAAGACAGTATGAAAACTGTCGAAAAATAGGTCACTTAAATGCTATTTGAATCCGGGTTGTGTTTTGCACGGTACGCTTAGCGTATGCGCACCGTGCGCATACGCTAAGCGTACGATCTACGAAAAGACAAATAAATTTAAGGACCCCCATCACAGGTTTTGTGTACGTTCTACACAAATCAATGTTTTTTTTCCAATTTTTCGCTATTTCTCGTCTGAAAGATGGCCGATTTAGAAAATAACAACTTTATGGGACTTTCGAGTATCTTGGAAGCCTTTTGCAGACATATAAACATATACACACACATACACACAGACATCTCTCCTTTATATAATAGATGACAGATTATGTTATTACTGCCCCCAATATCTTCCTCAAAATAAAAAAACAAACAATATGGCGACCCATCTTTCTGAAAGAGGGCAAAAGTGTAACATATTTCTATTAAAACTTCTCTCTCTCTCCCCCCTATTTTCCCTTCCCCACTCCTTCTTTCTTCTTTGCCCAACCCATTCCTTTCTCTGGACATACACACACATTTTTATAGATTCCTCAAAGAATGAATCAGCATAAGGGAATTAACACCTAGAAAACAGACCTCACCTCCCCTGATAAAATCTGCACGAGTTTAGAGTCAAAGAATGAATAATTTTTAAAATTTTAGATATTATTCAACCGGGGCAACGCCGATTATGAAAATACCAACTTTGTGGGTGTTTGTTTTGTCGTTTTTTAGTTTTAGCTGGACATAGATACATACGCACAGACAACTGTCCTTTACATTATAGACTAGCAGGGTTACCTAGCGTTTCTCGGTGTCCCCCCCCCATTCCCGTTTTCCCTCTCCCTCTATGCAGCCTAGTCCATTTCATTTCTCTGGACATACACGCAGACAATTCTCCTTGAGGAATAAGTCGGCATTTTATTTCCAAATTAGTACATATGAACATTGAAAAGGGTACCCTTGTCCTTAAAAACAGTATCTGGCCCGGTATCCCCCACTCGATATTCTAAAATAATTTTATTTTTAGCGTAAACTTTTTCAAGCTGTTTACATGTAATGCCCAAGATTTGTTATCCACCCCCCTCCTCCCACCAAAAAGAAAAACCCAGACGCGCAAAATATATTTGGTTATATGCTCTTAAAAATGCTATCTTGCCCGGTAATGGGTGATCATTTTAGATTAAATTTATATGTTAAACTGATCCCTCACTCGATATTCTAAAATAAATGTGTTTTTTGGGGTTTTTTAGAGCCAAGTTTTTCAAGCTGTTTACATGTAATCGCCATGATAAAATTCCCAAGATTTGTTATCCACCCTCCTCCCACAATTTATACCAGTGATTTTTTTTTTTTTTTTTTTTTTTTTTTTTTTTTTTTTTTTTTTTTTACAAACAAAGGAGGCAAGTAATTTGATTTGGGTCAAAGTCTGTAAAAGCACGCATAAAAGTTTAGCGTGTTTTTTTTTTTCACGAAAAACAAACTTATGATTTTAAATGAATACGTTTTGAATATAAATGTAAAAACTTTTCTGAATAAAGAAAAGCAAGATAATGTAGTATTCCCTCCGTTAAAAAAAAATTTTTTTTTTAAAGTTAAGACGCAAAGGTAGATTTCTCATTTACTGACCTTGATTCGTCGCAGAAAAATTGATTCAAATGTTTTTGTAGAACAAACTTGATTCGAACTGGGCACACCCACGTCCTCAACCCCTGTTGTTAACCACTTGTCACCCGTGCCATCCCCTTTTGGCTAGCGGTGAAGTATGCAATCAAGAAATACTTGTTAATTTCTGGTTAGTTGTCTACGCATGTGTGGTGTGCTAAGAACGAACAAATTTTGTGTCCGTTGTACATGAAGAAATCAATGTATTTTTCCCAATTTTTTTTATATTATGCGTCCGAAAGATGGGCGATCTAGGAAATATCAACTTTATGGGTATCTGTTGCATATTTTTTAAGTTTTAGCTAGACATACGCACATACATACATACATACATACATACATACATACATACATACATACATACATACATACATACATAATACACAGACAACTTCTTTATATAATAGAAGATGACAGATTATGTTATTACTGCCTTCCCCTCCAATAGCTTCCTCAAAATAAAAAGAACAAACAATATGGCTACCCATCTCTCTGGAAGTGGGTCATCATTACAGCTTACTGGATCCCTACTATAAACTGCCCTTGTGTCTAACTTTGCCGCTGTGGGGGTAGTTCAAGAAAATTGCTTACACTTCCAGACGTGGATGACCATTGTGATAATGAAGCTAATTTTAATGAGTCATGATGCAATTGATTCATTGTTTTATTGGGATGTTTCACTGGACAGGTGCTGAGCCACTGTATCCTCTTCTGTTCAAATTTCCCTACATGGCAACTGAAGCATGCTTGTTTTATTTTTTTTGCAAAATTTATTGTATTGAGTTGAATAAAAAGTTTGCCGATTTTATCGATATATTTTAATCACACAAAATACATTCTAAAATATTCCTCAGGTTTAAGATTGAGTTAAATTTGAAAAAAAACTTTCATTTTAATTCTTCTAACTCACCGTAATTTGCAATGAACCCAATAACCCATCTCGTACTAGCTTTTTTCTATCACTTTCACCCTCACTGATTGTATGTTGTTTGACCCCTCCCTCCCCGGTTTATATTTTAAACACTGTCTATCCATTCTCGTTTCAATCACTCTCTTACCCTGTTTATTAACAGACAATGGTCACTGTTTAATTTAACACTCCTCCTCCACTCTTCGGTGCTACCAGATCAGGCTGTCTGAAGATACTGGCTTCCTGACCAAAAATGCACCAAAAATTGATGCTATTCTTTTTTTTTTTCATTCGTTTTGCAAAACTCAATCGTGTTCTGAAAAAACAAAAACAACAATTTTATCCTACAAAACAACCAAGCAAAACAATGGATAAATACTTAAACATATAAAGAACTTGAAGCATTAAAACTTTTACCAAAATGACCAGATTCGGTATTAATTAACCCAAAAAGGGTTGATATGCAACAAAACAACCAAACCAAACACCAAAAATGATAGCAAAATACATGAACATTAAAAAGAAATGATAGCAAAATACATGAACATTAAAAAGAAATGATAGCAAAATACATGAACATTAAAAAGAAATGATAGCAAAATACATGAACATTAAAAAGAAATGATAGCAAAATACATGAACATTAAAAAGAAATGATAGCAAAATACATGAACATTAAAAAGAAATGATAGCAAAATACATGAACATTAAAAAGAAATGATAGCAAAATATATGAACATTAAAAAGAAATGATAGCAAAATACATGAACATTAAAAAGAAATGATAGCAAAATACATGCACATTAAAAAGAAATGATAGCAAAATATATGAACATTAAAAAGAAATGATAGCAAAATACATGAACATTAAAAAGAAATGATAGCAAAATACATGAACATTAAAAAGAAATGATAGCAAAATACATGAACATTAAAAAGAAATGATAGCAAAATACATGAACATTAAAAAGAAATGATAGCAAAATACATGAACATTAAAAGGAAATGATAGCAAAATACATGAACATTAAAAGGAAATGATAGCAAAATACATGAACATTAAAAAGAAATGATAGCAAAATATATGAACATTAAAAAGAAATGATAGCAAAATATATGAACATTAAAAAGAAATGATAGCAAAATACATGAACATTAAAAAGAAATGATAGCAAAATACATGAACATTAAAAAGAAATGATAGCAAAATACATGAACATTAAAAAGAAATGATAGCAAAATACATGAACATTAAAAAGAAATGATAGCAAAATACATGAACATTAAAAAGAAATGATAGCAAAATACATGAACATTAAAAAGAAATGATAGCAAAATACATGAACATTAAAAAGAAATGATAGCAAAATACATGAACATTAAAAAGAAATGATAGCAAAATACATGAACATTAAAAAGAAATGATAGCAAAATATATGAACATTAAAAAGAAATGATAGCAAAATACATGAAAATTTTTTTAAAATTATATTGAAATACATAAACATTAAAAAGAAATTATATTATAAAATACATAAACATTAAAAAGAAATTATATTATAAAATACATAAACATTAAAAAGAAATTATATTATAAAATACATAAACATTAAAAAGAAATTATATTATAAAATACATAAACATTAAAAAGAAATTATATTATAAAATACATAAACATTAAAAAGAAATTATATTATAAAATACATAAACATTAAAAAGAAATTATATTATAAAATACATAAACATTAAAAAGAAATTATATTATAAAATACATAAACATTAAAAACTAATGTGTTGGCATTAAATGACCCATAAGAGGTTGATATGCCGTAAAACAAACCAAAACAACCTCCTCCACTCTGTTTCTATATTTTTAAGAGAAACAGCAAGTACATAAGAGTAGTATTCATGTTGTTTTGTTTTACTGCCAATCCGGTCATTTTGGTGAAAGTTTTTATGCTTCAAGTTCTTAAGTATTCATGGTGTTTTGTAAAGTGAAAGCGGTGGGGGATTGTTGTTTTTGTATGGGGTTTTGCAGAACATAATTGAGTTTTGCAAAGAGAAAAAAAAAACATCAATGTTTGGTGCATTTTGGGTCTGGAAGCCGATATCTTCAGACAGCCTGATCTGGTAGCACTAGTGAGTTGTATTTAATTCCTAGCTTGAGAAGGAAATAAAGAGACATAACGAGCAGAAAGAGATTAATCTAAGATTATTTTTTTTTATCCTTTTAAATTTCACTGGTTTTGAAAACTCACTTTTTCCTGATCCAAACAATCTAACCAGTGGGTCAAGTGTGTATATATATATATATATATATATATATATATATATAATATATTAGTATGAAAATATATTATATATATATATATATATATATATATATATATATAATATATTAGTATGAAAATATATTATATATATATATATATATATATATATATATATATATATATAATATATTAGTATGAAAATATATTATATATATATATATATATAATATATTAGTATGAAAATATATTATATATATATATATATAATATATTAGTATGAAAATATATTATATATATATATATATATATATATAATATATTAGTATGAAAATATATTATATATATATATATATATATATATATAATATATTAGTATGAAAATGTATTATATATATATATATATATATATATATATATATAATATATTAGTATGAAAATATATTATATATATATATATATATATATATATAATATATTAGTATGAAAATATATTATATATATATATATATATATATATATATATATAATATATTAGTATGAAAATATATTATATATATATATATATATATATATATATAATATATTAGTATGAAAATATATTATATATATATATATATATATATAATATATTAGTATGAAAATATATTATATATATATATATATATATATAATATATTAGTATGAAAATATATTATATATATATATATATATATATATAATATATTAGTATGAAAATATATTATATATATATATATATATATATATAATATATTAGTATGAAAATATATTATATATATATATATATATATAATATATTAGTATGAAAATATATTATATATATATATATATATATATATATAATATATTAGTATGAAAATATATTATATATATATATATATATATATATAATATATTAGTATGAAAATATATTATATATATATATATATATATATATAATATATTAGTATGAAAATATATTATATATATATATATATATATATATAATATATTAGTATGAAAATATATTATATATATATATATAATATATTAGTATGAAAATATATTATATATATATATATATATATATATATATAATATATTAGTATGAAAATATATATATATATATATATATATATAATATATTAGTATGAAAAAATATATATATATATATATATATAATATATTAGTATGAAAATATATATATATATATAATATATTAGTATGAAAATATATATTATATATATATATATATAATATATTAGTATGAAATTATATATATATATATATATATATATATATATATAATATATTAGTATGAAATTATATATATATATATATATATATATATATATAATATATTAGTATGAAAATATATTATATATATATATATATATATATAATATATTAGTATGAAATTATATATATATAATATATTAGTATGAAAATATATTATATATATATATATATATATATAATATATTAGTATGAAATTATATATATATATATATATATAATATATTAGTATGAAATTATATATATATATATATATATAATATATTAGTATGAAATTATATATATATATATATATATAATATATTAGTATGAAATTATATATATATATATATATATAATATATTAGTATGAAAATATATATATATATATATATATATAATATATTAGTATGAAAATATATATATATATATATAATATATTAGTATGAAAATATATATATATATATATATATATATATATAATATATTAGTATGAAAATATATTATATATATATATATATATATATATATATATATATATATATAATATATTAGTATGAAAATATATTATATATATATATATATATATATATATAATATATTAGTATGAAATTATATATATATAATATATTAGTATGAAAATATATTATATATATATATATATATATATAATATATTAGTATGAAATTATATATATATATATATATAATATATTAGTATGAAATTATATATATATATATATATATAATATATTAGTATGAAAATATATATATATATATATATATAATATATTAGTATGAAAATATATATATATATATATATAATATATTAGTATGAAAATATATATATATATATATATATATATATAATATATTAGTATGAAAATATATTATATATATATATATATATATATATATATATATAATATATTAGTATGAAAATATATTATATATATATATATATATAATATATTAGTATGAAAATATATTATATATATATATATATATATATAATATATTAGTATGAAAATATATTATATATATATATATATATATATAATATATTAGTATGAAAATATATTATATATATATATATATATATATAATATATTAGTATGAAAATATATTATATATATATATATATATATAATATATTAGTATGAAAATATATTATATATATATATATATATATAATATATTAGTATGAAAATATATTATATATATATATATATATATATATAATATATTAGTATGAAAATATATTATATATATATATATATATATAATATATTAGTATGAAAATATATTATATATATATATATATATATAATATATTAGTATGAAAATATATTATATATATATATATATATATAATATATTAGTATGAAAATATATTATATATATATATATATATATATAATATATTAGTATGTAAATATATTATATATATATATATATATATAATATATTAGTATGAAAATATATTATATATATATATATATATATATATTAGTATGAAAATATATTATATATATATATATATATATATATAATATATTAGTATGAAAATATATTATATATATATATATATATTAGTATGAAAATATATTATATATATATATATATATATATAATATATTAGTATGAAAATATATTATATATATATATATATATATATAATATATTAGTATGAAAATATATTATATATATATATAATATATTAGTATGAAAATATATTATATATATATATATATATATATAATATATTAGTATGAAAATATATTATATATATATTAGTATGAAAATATATTATATATATATATATAATATATTAGTATGAAAATATATTATATATATATATATATAATATATTAGTATGAAAATATATTATATATATATATATAATATATTAGTATGAAAATATATTATATATATATATATATATAATATATTAGTATGAAAATATATTATATATATATATATATAATATATTAGTATGAAAATATATTATATATATATATATATAATATATTAGTATGAAAATATATTATATATATATATATATAATATATTAGTATGAAAATATATTATATATATATATATATAATATATTAGTATGAAAATATATTATATATATATATATATATATAATATTAGTATGAAAATATATTATATATATATATTAGTATGAAAATATATTATATATATATATTAGTATGAAAATATATTATATATATATATATATATATATATATATAATATATTAGTAT
This sequence comes from Sepiola atlantica, assembly GCA_963556195.1. NCBI lineage: Eukaryota > Metazoa > Mollusca > Cephalopoda > Sepiida > Sepiolidae > Sepiola > Sepiola atlantica. The sequence continues at coordinate 26,321,636 of OY744519.1, read as the reverse complement.
GAAAATATATTATATATATATATATATATATATATAATATATTAGTATGAAAATATATTTATGCAAGAATGTTTTTAGCCTGATGATTTCCTCCGGGAATGAAATGTTCATACTACTACTAAGCTCTACTCACATATTGAGCATGGTTAAAATAAATACTGAGAATGTATATCGGCAATACCTTATAATATTTGTGCATATACGCAAAATAGTAATAAATTATGTATATATCTAATCATCATCTTCATTTCCTTCTTCCAAATAAAAACAATAAACAATCTTCTTCCTTTTGACGAAATGTGTATTCTGGTACCAGAATAACCAATAATCTAAATGAATAAATGCAAAAGTTTTTTTTCTCCATTTATCATTCCTATATTAGCATCAAAACGGCTCACTGTTATTTAAATCAATAATACAAACTTTTGTTTGTTGGCCTTTTGGCCAAGAGCAAAGTGTAGTATCTGTTCCAATGGATACTGCACGCTGTCCTGTGCAGTTCTAGGAGGTCCACCCTCCCAGGCTTTGCCTTCTCACCCTTTGAGAAGGGGTTAGTGTATTGCAAATCGCCTGAGGCAATTTTTAAATGGCCAGAGTGCTCACCTCTCGAGCGCTGGCTTATCTAATCCCACTTTCCCGACCTTGTGTCACATCTTATCTTGTGGGAGGTAGATAAATCAATACAATAGTTTTTTTGAAATACTGTATATATAGTAGAGAGCAAAGTCCGAAACACAGCTATTTGTATGTCTAATTTGCATAATTATTTTTTAAACAGTTTATAATAAATTAATGTTTGCTGTTATTCATTTGTAATTTTATTGTCTTATTTTGCTATATATATGCAATAGTTTTGTCGATATTAACAGTAATTAGTTAAAGTGATTTAATACCAAAAAGAATAAATTATTAAGAAATTTTCTTAAAATATAATGTTCATTAATTTTCAAGGGAGGTAATTTGAATGAAAAGTATTAGCTTTTAAAATTACAATAGATTTATATTGAATAGTTTTTTGCATGTGAATATATACTTGTACTTTATACAGCATTCACCTGGAGTGGGTTGAGCTGGTTCTATCCATCCTTGCCACTGCGTCCCTCACGAAGGCTGACTAAGCCTGTTGATTTGAAGTCAACGACTGGGTGATCTCTAGCCACTCGCTGTTCCAACAGCGAACTCTGTAGATTCAGGAGCTCAGGTTAGATTCTAGATCACCTTTAAGCCTCATCAATCAGGTGTTCCTTTGTCCACCACATCGCTTTTTCCAACCCTGGGGCAATTGCTTCGTAGATGAACTCTCCTGGTTTGCAGGGTGACTTGTCGGAAGGAGTTAATTTTGCAGTGGAAACAGACTGTGTTGTTTGAAAGGAAATGCTGCCATTGGACACGGAGGATGCAACGTAGGCAGTTGTGACTGAAAGTTTCTAATCACCTAATGTCTTCCACTTTCATTGACTCGGACTCACTGCCATAAAGGATCGTTCACACTAGCTCTTGGTAGATCCTCACTTTGGTGCTGCACCTTCCTTATTTCAGATCTTGACCAGAATCGGGAATTGGGTCGGCAAAAGGCATTATGTGCCAGGTCAATTCCTGCTTGGATGTCAGCTCCACCTTGACCTGTGGCTGTGATGATGGCACCAAAGTATTTCAAACTCTCAACCTCTTCAAAAGGACAATGAGTATTTTGTTTGTTGGGGCAAAGCTGGCATCGAGTATTTTTTTGTCTTTGAGATATTTATTTTCATCCCAGTCTACGATGTAACATGTTGAAGCTCATTAATAGCAGACTTGACATCAGTGAGATATTGCGATAAACAGTGACACTAGGAAAATTTTTAAAAGCATTCGAGGTGACCCAGCCAATGGCGTAATTCAAAAGTTTTGGCGAAAGAACACATCCTTGCTACTCCAGACCACATTTCAAAGGGTTCTGAAAATATGCATATGCAGGGTCGTGTTGAGCAGTAGTATTCTTTAAGAAGACTAAGCGGTTGAGACAGAATATTTCTGCTTGCGTAATCTTCCAGGCGATGTCATTTTTGACAGTCGAATGCAGCAGCAAAATCGATGAAACAGATAATTGTCTTTTGCTGGAAGAATCAACTATTTTCGAGGATTCATCTTGCGGTAAACATTTGATCGGTCCAGCCACAGCCTAGATAAAAACCATATTGGTTTGGCCTCATTCTGAAGTCGTGTTCTGATTGGAACAAAAGAAAAATCCAGGTTGTCCTCGATGGCCGTTCATCTAAGCAACATGACATAAATGCTCGTGTACCTCAGGGATCTATCCTTGGACCCTCGTTGTTCCTGATCTATATAAACGATCTCCCTGATGGCATAGAGTCTGAGATTGGTTTATTTGCTGACGACACCACCCTTTACTCTCGCCATGTTGGCAAAACCGACACAATTATATCTGAGGCAATGGCTGAATCTTTAGAAAATGACCTCCAGGCTGTAGTGGATTGGAGTCATAAATGGTTGGTAACTTTTAATACCACGAAGACAAAGCTCCTTTCCTTCAATAACTAGAAGGAACCTTTTCAACCACCGATTGTCATGGCTAGTAACACCCTACCTGAGAGTTCATCATTCAAACTCCTCGGCCTAACCTTCACAGGTAACATGAATTGGAACAAATACATTGAAGACATTGCCAAGGCTGCCGCAAAGAAGGTTGGCTCCCTCTACCGTGCTAGTAAACTCCTCACACCTGACATTATCCTGTATCTCTACAAAGCCACCATCCGCCCATGCATGGAGTATTGTTGTCACATCTGGGCTGGTGCATCATCTACTAGTCTCTCCCTCCTTGACAAGGTCCAAAAAAGAATCGCCAACCTAATAGGTCCCTCACTGTCAACCACGCTCCAGCCTCTGTCCCATCGCCGCAATGTAGCATCCTTGTGCTTGTTTTACAAATACTTCAATGGATTATGCTCCGATGAATTGGCTACTCTGGTGCCCCCTCGACGTAAATTCACTAGACTAACTCGACAATCAACTAAATCTCATTCATTCACTGTGGAGGTCCCCAGATGCCGGAGAGCCTTCTACTCAAATAGCTTCTTTCCTCGTACTGCTGGCCTCTGGAACTCTCTTCCTGCCTCCTGTTTCCCCAACAGTACAGACATGCAGAAATTTAAAACTAATGTAAACAGACATCTCGCTGCGCAGATCCCAATCTAAGTTGACCGCACCCTACTTTCTCCCCTTTTCTTTTTCTCAGTAGCTCCTTACGTTTACAGTGGCGGCCTGCCTTGTTTGGGGTGAACTATGTTAAAAAAAAATTTTTTTAAACAAAAAACCATCTCACAAGAATCGAAGCAAATATTTTAGGCTGATACCACGGTAATTGCTGCAGCAGTGCTTATAGCTGTTCTAAAAGAATGGTATCCAGTTAATAACATGGTGGATGGCAGGTCCTAGTATGTCTGCGCTGTGTTTCAGGATCTCAACAGAGATGTTATCTTTGCGTGCAGCTTTCTGATTTTTTAGACTTTTGATAACAGCAACAACCTTGTCAAGCATGGGGGAGGTTGCTTAGCAATCATAAGGGGTTGGATCAGTGTTATTCATAGAAGTGATTGGTGGTGGCTGTTGGTTGCGGTTTTTCAGATTGGCAAAGTGATCACTCTAGCGGATGAGGCATTTATTGAGATTAGTGATTGGTTTGCCATTCTGGTTCAAAACGGTTTAGTTACCACCCAGGCCTGTCATTGTGCTCAAATAGAGGAGACTGTAAGGTTTACGGGAGTCCCCTACATCTGCGGCATGTTCCATCATGTCTTCTACCACTTTCCTCCAGAATTTATTTTGATCAGTGTAGTTTCACAGCATAGTTGTCTGAAGTCGTTAGATTTGCTGCATCAGGCTTGTTCTGCTTTTTCAGCAATTTCAATTGTTTTGCGTGAGATCCAATCTTGGTCTTTTCGTTTAGTAGTTCCGAGTATCTCGGACATCACGGATTGGAGGTTACACTTGACTGTTTGCCAAGTCTCATATGAGGTAGCATCTTCAGATTGGTATAGTTCAAGACCGTTGAACCGCTTGGATGCATTATCGGTTTGTTTACTTTCTAGTTTTGAAATGTTATACCTGAAAAGCTTAGCGCACAACTTAACTGCCTTGAGGTGAAGACGTAGTTTTTTGCCTGTCCTAAAACATAATTGGAACTGAATTCACTACCAGTTTCTACACCCTGGAACACTCAGCAATAAAGGGCAACCAACGACGTTTAACAAGAAAGTGGTCGATTTGGTTTGCTGTGACACCGTCATTGATATACCAAGTAAGTAGGTGCTGCCATGGATGTTGAAAACGTATGCTGGATGCGGTCATTTGGTTTGCTGCAGCAAAGTTGACAAGTTTTTCACCATTAGCGCATTGGTCTCCAATCACAAATCGTCCAAGAATATGACTGTTGCTGATGTTGCCTGCGCCTGTGTGGACATTCCAATCATCTGCAATAATTAGAAGGTCACTCCAAGGTACACGATCAACAATAGTTTGCAAGTTGTTGTAGAAATAGTCTTTATTTATATTATCAGCATGGGAGCATAGACGGCAATGACACTGAGAACCGAACCTTTCAAGCGGATACAGGCCAGATGAAGGGGAAGGAGATTGGTTCTCAGGTGAGAAGTAATGCATTGGTATGATCACTAAGAGTGAAGGCAACTCCATGAAGACCAGAGTTATAAGTAAACTAGCATTACCACTACCACTACCACAGTGGTCCCACTGTGGTAGTGGTGGTAACGTTAGTTTACTTATCACTTAAATCCAGTCATGGGCACACGTCCGTTTGTCCAAACCGCTATCTTTGTTTTCCCAGTCGATAACCACCACCAACAACAAGGGAGATCACTCTTAAGAACTCATTACAAACAAGCAGAACTCTTATATCTTAATACAAAGGGAGATGACTTAACAAGAAGGACTGTAAGGAAATTGAAGAGATCATCCCCACTAGATTATGAAGTCGATTTTGTACTCTGGCAAGAAAGATGTGGCAGCAGTACTCTATCTTAGGATGTATCTGACTGTTATACATGTACAGGATTGCGTCAGGGGTCAGGTACTTTCTGGAGCAGTAGAATGATCCAACCATTTTATAAAAAGAAATTCTTCTTTATTACCAGAATTATAAAATTCTCAAATGCTATCAGACAATCCCATCTTTTAAAAGAGGTGAAAGGTGATAACGTACATACGAACATGAAATGCCTTAACATTATACTATATAGATAGGACAGCAACAAGGTAAATGTTTACACTTTTTCTTGTTATAAAACTATAACTGCATGAAGTATTGTTGGCACATCTGGGCTAGTGCACCAACCACTAGTCTCTTCCTCTTAAATAGGGTTCCTAAAAAAAGTCTCTAATCTAACAGATCCCACACTGTCTATCAAGCTCCAGCTCCTGTCTCATCACCACAATGTTGCACCCCTGTGCTTATTTTCCAAGTATTTCAATAGAATGTGCTTCGACAAACTTGCTGTACTTGTGCCCCCCTCAACATAAATACTCCGACCAATCTGACAATCAGCAAAATCCCACCCCTTCACTGTAGAGGTCCCCTAATGCTGAAAAGCTTTCTACTCTAATAGCTTCTTGCCTCGAACCACTTGCTTTTGGAATTCCCTATCTGCTCCCTGTTTCCCTGACTGTACCAACAACCAGGAATTTGAATGTATTGTGAACAAATTACTCACTGCACAACTCCCCACTTAGGATGCCCCTATAAATCTGCCCCCTTTTTCACAGTAGCCCCTTACATCTCAGTGGCAATGTGCATTATTTGGGGTGAATATAAGTAAAAGAGGTTACATCGGCCAAAACTTTGTGAAAAAAATATCCAAGATGAGAACAGTAGTCCGAATTATTCAAATAATACAAATTAGATGAGAAATGATAGAGAATTTTTTTTTTTTATGAAAATCGCTCCAGACAAGGCATGAAGCCTCTTGATGTAAGGCGCTAAAAAAAAATTCTACTTCATGGTTAAAATCTAGCCAACGATAAGTGGTAGATGGATAGATTCCGACTCAGAAAACAGCAATTCTTCTCCCTTTGTCAGAAACATCGCTCATGGAATGTGAGGCCTAAAGGACAAAATAAAGGAAGTGAGAGTTACGAGGCTGCCAGAAGTAAACCTATGGTCCACTTTCTACTCTCCAAAAAAGTCTAACCCAAACTTAATCTGACCTTGATAATTTGTTTTCATTGTGATCAAAATATGTTTTCAGTTATCCTAAAATTTGAGAAAAAAAATGTCAATAACGAATACAATGTTTATCAATTGTTATCTTTATCTTTTTTATCTACAAGGTGTTTGAACATAGAGGATGGGCACTCAGTGTGGAACAAACTCGCTACAAATAGTATATTTAGCAACGAACACATTAAGTATAAAATCATACTGTGTAAAAAGAAAGGCAATTATCAGAAAGCATTGGGTACACAAAAAGTGCAGTGGAAGTACTGATAGGTTGATAGATGATGATCAGTTCACATGCAAGAAGTGTCAGACGATAGAAACGGATGAAAACTCGGATGTGGAGAAAGTATATTTGGATGGTGAACCTATTGAGGTTAGGGTTAAGAAGTTTTGATACATTGATGAAACCTTCGGAGCACAGGGAAGAGCAGAATATTTTTTTGAGGGAAGGGTCTACTCTTTTAGGCGATTACATGTAGTTTTATGACCTTGCCACTCGGACTTAGGGTTAGTAGTAAAAATGTTGGTTAACTGCTCTAAAGAGCTAGAATGGGGGGATCATTTTATATTAAATTTATATACGAAACTTATCCTCCACTCTAAATTCTAAATTAATTCGGGTTTTTTTTTGTTTTGTTTTTTCAGACAAGTTTTTCAGTATGTTCACTCGTAATCGCCTAGAAAAAATAGAATTTCATTGGCTGGGGAGGGGGCCTAACCCGAAACTCATTTCACTGTAAATAATATCCCACAAATCAGTGTGATATATATATTTTTTTTATGGAAATCGCTCCAGACAAGGCATGAAACCGCTTGATGTAAGGAGCTAAAAAAAAATACTACTTCAACATCAAAAACTAGCCAATGATAAGTATTAGATGGATAGATTCAGACCCAGAAAACAGCAATTCTTACCCCTTTGTCAAAAACATCGCTCATGGTATGTGAGGACTAAAGGACAAAATAAGGCAAGCGAGAGTTACGAGGCTGCCGAAAGTAAACCCAAGGTCCACTTTCTACTCTCCTGAGAGGTGTCAGTGGTGAAGTGGATACCTATGCAGACTGGGTACCTGGGTGTGCAAAATTCGAACTTCATCAATTCCATGGCACCACTTTTACTTATGGATGTTTGCAACCTTCACGGGGTCCTATTTGTAAGTACTTGGTTCTAGAAAGAATCAAGGGAAACAAACGCGAACAAGATCGAGCCGGTCAAAAATGCTGTACCAGGCTGATTCATACGAATTTACATTTTTTATATTAAGATATTACCTCCTTTAGTCCCGCTCCCTTGCCTGTTTCATGCCTTGTCTGTTTTTATCGAGATTAGTCAATCCTAAACGGATAGGAAACGACACACCTTGTCACGATAACAACATTAACGAATTGAAGAGTTTATTTACTACTATTACTACTTATTATTATTATTATTATTTATTTATTTATTTACTCTGACCACTTGCATTGCTCTGCCCCCCCCCCTCCAGGGTCTGTGTTTTTTAGTTTTTATGTGTGGGTTTATTCAATGCGGAATGCAATATAGCTTATAATAAAAAGACAAATTGTTTTGTTTTTTTAAATAATTACGGTTTGTTCTCAATCAAATCTGACATAGCAGTAAACTTGTCAATGTTTTCATTCGTCCTCGGACATTTCAAGTCGTCTATTTTTGGCTGCTGATTTAAAACAGGAGATATATTTTCCTTCGCACACACATGTACAGGATAGAATTTGAGCGCCTACTAGACACTGTCCTCGAGTGTCTGGGGTCCCTCTGTATAAGGGGTTTGTCAGAACGACCTGGCATGAGGATACTTCATCCTACAAGTAAACCCTGACCAAATATTCAAAATAACATAGTATTCGAAGCCCAAATAAGATCCCCTCTGTATAGCTACCCCACACTAGCTTATACGAGAAATGTTGATGTTGCCTCTAGTAACAGCACTAAGCTGGATACTCCACCAGACCAGATGAATTCTTGTCCTGGGATCCGGTAAGACCAAGTGACCACAAGAAAGATATAGTATGACATAGTTAACTGGTCAATTAGAGAGAGGAAAATTAATGTTCTTCACTTGTTTACTAACTCAACGTTTGAGAGTTAAACGAGAACTTATTTATTTATCTCATATAGAGATTAAGTGTTAGCCCCAGGAAGGGGGCCCCCTTGATTTCTGAGAATTTACACTGAAGTAAAATGAAAAACAAAAAAAAAGAACGTACACACATGGGACTGGCATGGTGTAATGGCTACTGGCTTCGTCTGTGAGCTCGACATGCCATGTTCGAGTTCTATCAGAATTACTACATCATCATCATCATTAGGGTTTTTGATCACTCCTGGAAGAGGAGTCCATCCCTGGTTTCTTTCCGCCTTGTTTTATTCCTGGCTAGCTGTAGCCAAGTAGGACCTAGTTAGCTGTTGAGGTCGTCTCTTAAAAGAGTTTTTGTCTTTCCTCATTCCGTTGCTCTATATGTCCACGTGTTGCCTGTATATCTCGAAAATGTGACCTGCTCATCTATGTTTTGCTGTTCGTATGATGATGTCATTTACTCCAATTTGCTGTTTGATCCAGGTGTATCGTTTTCTTTCACGTAAACTTCGTTCCGGTTTGCATTGTGCCACATCAATTTCTTTAATACCCTTCTGAAAATTATGAATTCATATATTCCCCCTTCAACTATGGATTAAATACTAGGGTAGACTGGACTATCAACTCTTGATTGTGCAACTAGTCTAGGAGATGGAAAACTCTGAAATAACACCAGTCTTTCTCTGCCCAGATGTGACAGCAATACTCTATGCATGGGCGGATGGGGGCTTTGTAGAGATATAGGATAATGTTAGGTGTGAGAAGTTTTCTAGCTCGGTAGATGGAGCCCACCTTTGCAGCAGCCTTAGCAATGTCTTCTATGTATTTGTTTCAATTCATGTTACCTGTGAATGTTAGGCCGAGGAATTTGAATGTTGAACTCTCAGGTAGGGTGTTATTTTCCATGGCAATCGGTGGTTGAAGAGGTTTCTAGTAGTTGTTGAAGGAAAAAAGCTTTGTCTTTGCAGCATTAAATGTTACCATCCATTTATGACCCCATTCCACTACAGACTAGAGGTCACTTTCTCAGGATTCAGCCATTACCTCGGATATGTGCACGTCCGTTTTACCCACATGACGAGAGTAGAGTGTGGTGTCGTTAGCAAATATACCCATCTACGACACAATGTCATCAGGGAGGTCTTTTATGAAAATCAGGAACAATAAAAGTCCAAAGATCGATCCCTGGGGTACACCTGCATTTATGTCATGTTGTTTGGATGAATGGCCATCGAGGATAACTTGGATCTTTCTGTTGAATAGGAAGGATCTAATTATATTAAATATTGGTCCAGTAATACCATATGAATAATTTTTTATGAGAACTTTATGCCAGACCTTGTCAAGGGCTTTAGATACATCAAGCACTACCATCTTAGCTGCACCTACCTTGTCCAGTGTATGGTATATGCGTTCAGAGATGACCGTTAGGATATCCGCAGTAGATCATGCTTGCCTAAATCCATACTGATGGTCAGAAAGAAGTTTTGCATTAACAAGATGACGGACTATCGCTAGATTGATTAAGGACATACGCTGTTGTATATCACAGAATGTTTTTGTTTCATCAATCTTTTTTTATCTTCTTTGTCCTTCAAATAATCCTTCATGTATTCCTGCCTAATTGTTATAAATTTACTGCACAGCTCGAACTTAGCAGTCATGAATATCGAAGTCCAAACCTCCACCTGAAGACGATTGAGGGGAGTCAATCAAAAGTACTCGCGAACAAAAATGGAACAAAACAGATACGGAGCATACATCCGACAATTAGACAGGAATACAGGAAGGATTATTCAAAGGATCAAGAAGATCAAAAAACGATTGCTAAAACAAAAACATTCCTTGATATACAACAACGTATATATATATATATATATATATATATATATATATATATATATATATTTAAACTAATGCACAGACAGGATAAAATGGACGTTATCAATTGCCGTCAGACCACCAGCCTCTTACAAAAATATTTGGATTCCTAAACAATTTGTTCTTTTTCAAACGTTCATTTCCAAAATAACAGCTGTTGTTATTTTTGTCTTGACCTGTTTTTGGACATCATCCACCCTGATTTTACGCTCTCATCTCAACATAAGACTCTTTACCTTTTGGCCCTTATTTTGTTTTTATTTTGTTTTATTTTATGTAAAATTTTCAAAGTTAAATGTTGCCGATAATATTTACAATTATATTGTTGGCTTTTCCCTATCCTCTGATGAGAAGAGTTTATCTTTGAAAATCCATGGATTAAGGATATGAAGCTCCTTGCTCTGAACTTTTGATGTTCTAATAAATATTGTATCCTTATAATTTTTTATTCTCATCCTTCACCTCTAAAATATATATATATATATATATATATATATATATATATATATAAACAGGACTACCTGGCATTGCCCGGATCTTAAAAAAAACAAAATGGAAGAGATTAAAAAGTGTGTGTAACATCTTTATATTAAAACTTCTATCTCTCTACCGCTCTCTATCTTTCTTTCTTTCCCCGTTTTTCCACATCCCTCTCCCCCACTTCTCTTTTACCTTCGCCCAGCTCATTCCTCTATTGAAAATAATAATAATGTAAGTCATTCACTTCTCCTTTATATAATAGATAACATTGAAAATGACTGAAAAACCGACCCCCCCCCCCTCCCTGGCTCACTTGACCCCCCAAAGAATAAATAATTATTTTTTAATTTTAGATATTATTCATCTGGGTCAACGCCGATCAAAAATATACCAACTTTGTGGGTGTTTGTTTTGTATTTTTTTTTTACTTTTAGCTTGACATATACACACAGACAAAGAAGGCTTGAATGTTAAGACAAGTAAGGAACTTCTTTGTGTAAGACCATGTGCCACTGCCCCGACTATTGTAAACCCCAATGCTTTTGTGCCATGGTTCTCACTTCATCTTCATCTCTCGTTCTGGCCATGTCATCTATTGTACTGACAATCGCAGAAGGCACGTGCACCGGTTTACAAGTATACAAAAAACAAAAGCAATGCAGACTCACAAGAAAAAGCACAAACTCAGATACATTGTGTATAAGTCAGTTACGCTCTGCGTGTGTGTGTGACACCGTCACTGAAAAGGACCCTCAAACGTTAGCGTCCACATCTTAGTTAAGTTCCCATATATCAGCTACGATCCAACTGAGATAATTTTTCTGTTGAGACATCGTTCGTTAGTCAGCTCATCTCATTGTCTGCTCAATTCGATCTGCTGATCTACTCCGATCTGCTGAGCTCTGACTGCTAAATATATTTAGTTTCGGCCGGGAATTCTTAATGTCTGGTCTTTGTCTCAGTCACACTCAGTTGATCAACGGAAATGACTACTATCACTCACCCTCTCAGCCACTCCAGCTGACTACCTGGAAACCATTAAACAGCCTATCAGGTGCCACCCGTCTGGACAGGTTTACCTATATAACTTTCGATCACTGAGTCATTTCCCAAGTCAACATTCATTGTGCATGGGGTCTTGCCTGGGCAGGGGCAGTCCATAGTACTACACACCTCCCATGCCCAACTTGTCATTTATTACATAAATTACAAAACAAAAATCATACAATCATATTACATAAAGTATACATAATTATGTTACGTAAATTATAAAACAAATCATACATTCATATTACATAATTTACGAAACGACAGAGACATGACAACCAATACAAAACAAGAACAACAAAACTGACTGGTCAATCTCCGGACCGGCATCATAAGGGTGCATTTAACCCTCTCACCAGCCAAAATGTATTTGAGTACCAGCTAAAAATATTTAGATAACAGCAAAGCAATTCTTTTTTGGACAGGCTCCTGCCCACTGGTACTTGCTCCCCATATTAGAGAGATAGAAAACCAACCTCGCCTCTCCATCGAGGTAGAAAAAAACAACTAAGACATTTTTTCACTAACCTCACACAGAAGTACTGTTAACACACCTTCTACCAAGAGGACTTTTAAATCACCCATCATATTACCAGACATTCTGACATTGTATTTCCTTCACCCTCCTAAAAAAAAATCAGGAGGAATTTTTTCACCTCCTACCAAAAGGACTTTATCAACACCTCAACTTTTCAGGCATTCTGCCATTTCTTTTTTTGACAAATAATAAAAACAATGTCCTTACACTATTTAACATGGACAAAACAGTCTCTCTTCACAACAACAAATGACACTTTTGACATAAAAATACAATATCTCTGCAGTTTCTATTTTTTCAACAACACATAACGAACAATGTTAACCAAGACAATCAGACCCACCCCATGAATCAAATACAACTGCAACATATAACACATAACGAACAATGTTAACCAAGACAATCAGACCCACCCCATGAATCAAATACAACTGCAACATATAACACATAACGAACAATGTTAACCAAGACAATCAGACCCACCCCATGAATCAAATACAACTGCAACATATAACACATAACGAACAATGTTAACCAAGACAATCAGACCCACCCCATGAATCAAATACAACTGCAACATATAACACATAACGAACAATGTTAACCAAGACAATCAGACCCACCCCATGAATCAAATACAACTGCAACATATAACACATAACGAACAATGTTAACCAAGACAATCAGACCCACCCCATGAATCAAATACAACTGCAACATATAACACATAACGAACAATGTTAACCAAGACAATCAGACCCACCCCATGAATCAAATACAACTGCAACATATAACACATAACGAACAATGTTAACCAAGACAATCAGACCCACCCCATGAATCAAATACAACTGCAACATATAACACATAACGAACAATGTTAACCAAGACAATCAGACCCACCCCATGAATCAAATACAACTGCAACATATAACACATAACGAACAATGTTAACCAAGACAATCAGACCCACCCCATGAATCAAATACAACTGCAACATATAACACATAACGAACAATGTTAACCAAGACAATCAGACCCACCCCATGAATCAAATACAACTGCAACATATAACACATAACGAACAATGTTAACCAAGACAATCAGACCCACCCCATGAATCAAATACAACTGCAACATATAACACATAACGAACAATGTTAACCAAGACAATCAGACCCACCCCATGAATCAAATACAACTGCAACATATAACACATAACGAACAATGTTAACCAAGACAATCAGACCCACCCCATGAATCAAATACAACTGCAACATATAACACATAACGAACAATGTTAACCAAGACAATCAGACCCACCCCATGAATCAAATACAACTGCAACATATAACACATAACGAACAATGTTAACCAAGACAATCAGACCCACCCCATGAATCAAATACAACTGCAACATATAACACATAACGAACAATGTTAACCAAGACAATCAGACCCATCCCATGAATCAAATACAACTGCAACATATAACACATAACGAACAATGTTAACCAAGACAATCAGACCGAGCCCATGAATCAAATACAACTGCAACATATAACACATAACGAACAATGTTAACCAAGACAATCAGACCCACCCCATGAATCAAATACAACTGCAACATATAACACATAACGAACAATGTTAACCAAGACAATCAGACCCACCCCATGAATCAAATACAACTGCAACATATAACACATAACGAACAATGTTAACCAAGACAATCAGACCCACCCCATGAATCAAATACAACTGCAACATATAACACATAACGAACAATGTTAACCAAGACAATCAGACCCACCCCATGAATCAAATACAACTGCAACATATAACACATAACGAACAATGTTAACCAAGACAATCAGACCCACCCCATGAATCAAATACAACTGCAACATATAACACATAACGAACAATGTTAACCAAGACAATCAGACCCATCCCATGAATCAAATACAACTGCAACATATAACACATAACGAACAATGTTAACCAAGACAATCAGACCGAGCCCATGAATCAAATACAACTGCAACATATAACACATAACGAACAATGTTAACCAAGACAATCAGACCCACCCCATGAATCAAATACAACTGCAACATATAACACATAACGAACAATGTTAACCAAGACAATCAGACCCACCCCATGAATCAAATACAACTGCAACATATAACACATAACGAACAATGTTAACCAAGACAATCAGACCCACCCCATGAATCAAATACAACTGCAACATATAACACATAACGAACAATGTTCACAAAGACAATCAGACCCACCCCATGAATCAAATACAACTGCAACATATAACACATAACGAACAATGTTAACCAAGACAATCAGACCCACCCCATGAATCAAATACAACTGCAACATATAACACATAACGAACAATGTTAACCAAGACAATCAGACCCACCCCATGAATCAAATACAACTGCAACATATAACACATAACGAACAATGTTAACCAAGACAATCAGACGCACCCCATGAATCAAATACAACTGCAACATATAACACATAACGAACAATGTTAACCAAGACAATCAGACCCACCCCATGAATCAAATACAACTGCAACATATAACACATAACGAACAATGTTAACCAAGACAATCAGACCCACCCCATGAATCAAATACAACTGCAACATATAACACATAACGAACAATGTTAACCAAGACAATCAGACCCACCCCATGAATCAAATACAACTGCAACATATAACACATAACGAACAATGTTAACCAAGACAATCAGACCCACCCCATGAATCAAATACAACTGCAACATATAACACATAATGAACAATGTTAACCAAGACAATCAGACCCACCCCATGAATCAAATACAACTGCAACATATAACACATAACGAACAATGTTAACCAAGACAATCAGACCCACCCCATGAATCAAATACAACTGCAACATATAACACATAACGAACAATGTTAACCAAGACAATCAGACCCACCCCATGAATCAAATACAACTGCAACATATAACACATAACGAACAATGTTAACCAAGACAATCAGACCCACCCCATGAATCAAATACAACTGCAACATATAACACATAACGAACAATGTTAACCAAGACAATCAGACCCACCCCATGAATCAAATACAACTGCAACATATAACACATAACGAACAATGTTAACCAAGACAATCAGACCCACCCCATGAATCAAATACAACTGCAACATATAACACATAACGAACAATGTTAACCAAGACAATCAGACCCACCCCATGAATCAAATACAACTGCAACATATAACACATAACGAACAATGTTAACCAAGACAATCAGACCCACCCCATGAATCAAATACAACTGCAACATATAACACATAACGAACAATGTTAACCAAGACAATCAGACCCACCCCATGAATCAAATACAACTGCAACATATAACACATAACGAACAATGTTAACCAAGACAATCAGACCCACCCCATGAATCAAATACAACTGCAACATATAACACATAACGAACAATGTTAACCCAGACAATCAGACCCACCCCATGAATCAAATACAACTGCAACATATAACACATAACGAACAATGTTAACCAAGACAATCAGACCCACCCCATGAATCAAATACAACTGCAACATATAACACATAACGAACAATGTTAACCAAGACAATCAGACCCACCCCATGAATCAAATACAACTGCAACATATAACACATAACGAACAATGTTAACCAAGACAATCAGACCCACCCCATGAATCAAATACAACTGCAACATATAACACATAACGAACAATGTTAACCAAGACAATCAGACCCACCCCATGAATCAAATACAACTGCAACATATAACACATAACGAACAATGTTAACCAAGACAATCAGACCCACCCCATGAATCAAATACAACTGCAACATATAACACATAACGAACAATGTTAACCAAGACAATCAGACCCACCCCATGAATCAAATACAACTGCAACATATAACACATAACGAACAATGTTAACCAAGACAATCAGACCCACCCCATGAATCAAATACAACTGCAACATATAACACATAACGAACAATGTTAACCAAGACAATCAGACCCACCCCATGAATCAAATACAACTGCAACATATAACACATAACGAACAATGTTAACCAAGACAATCAGACCCACCCCATGAATCAAATACAACTGCAACATATAACACATAACGAACAATGTTAACCAAGACAATCAGACCCACCCCATGAATCAAATACAACTGCAACATATAACACATAACGAACAATGTTAACCAAGACAATCAGACCCACCCCATGAATCAAATACAACTGCAACATATAACACATAACGAACAATGTTAACCAAGACAATCAGACCCACCCCATGAATCAAATACAACTGCAACATATAACACATAACGAACAATGTTAACCAAGACAATCAGACCCACCCCATGAATCAAATACAACTGCAACATATAACACATAACGAACAATGTTAACCAAGACAATCAGACCCACCCCATGAATCAAATACAACTGCAACATATAACACATAACGAACAATGTTAACCAAGACAATCAGACCCACCCCATGAATCAAATACAACTGCAACATATAACACATAACGAACAATGTTAACCAAGACAATCAGACCGAGCCCATGAATCAAATACAACTGCAACATATAACACATAACGAACAATGTTAACCAAGACAATCAGACCCACCCCATGAATCAAATACAACTGCAACATATAACACATAACGAACAATGTTAACCAAGACAATCAGACCCACCCCATGAATCAAATACAACTGCAACATATAACACATAACGAACAATGTTAACCAAGACAATCAGACCCACCCCATGAATCAAATACAACTGCAACATATAACACATAACGAACAATGTTAACCAAGACAATCAGAACCACCCATGAATCAAATACAACTGCAACATATAACACATAACGAACAATGTTAACCAAGACAATCAGACCACCCCATGAATCAAATACAACTGCAACATATAACACATAACGAACAATGTTAACCAAGACAATCAGACCCACCCCATGAATCAAATACAACTGCAACATATAACACATAACGAACAATGTTAACCAAGACAATCAGACCCACCCCATGAATCAAATACAACTGCAACATATAACACATAACGAACAATGTTAACCAAGACAATCAGACCCACCCATGAATCAAATACAACTGCAACATATAACACATAACGAACAATGTTAACCAAGACAATCAGACCCACCCATGAATCAAATACAACTGCAACATATAACACATAACGAACAATGTTAACCAAGACAATCAGACCCACCCATGAATCAAATACAACTGCAACATATAACACATAACGAACAATGTTAACCAAGACAATCAGACCACCCCATGAATCAAATACAACTGCAACATATAACACATAACGAACAATGTTAACCAAGACAATCAGAACCACCCATGAATCAAATACAACTGCAACATATAACACATAACGAACAATGTTAACCAAGACAATCAGACCCACCCCATGAATCAAATACAACTGCAACATATAACACATAACGAACAATGTTAACCAAGACAATCAGACCCACCCATGAATCAAATACAACTGCAACATATAACACATAACGAACAATGTTAACCAAGACAATCAGACCCACCCATGAATCAAATACAACTGCAACATATAACACATAACGAACAATGTTAACCAAGACAATCAGACCCACCCATGAATCAAATACAACTGCAACATATAACACATAACGAACAATGTTAACCAAGACAATCAGACCCACCCATGAATCAAATACAACTGCAACATATAACACATAACGAACAATGTTAACCAAGACAATCAGACCACCCCATGAATCAAATACAACTGCAACATATAACACATAACGAACAATGTTAACCAAGACAATCAGAACCACCCATGAATCAAATACAACTGCAACATATAACACATAACGAACAATGTTAACCAAGACAATCAGACCCACCCATGAATCAAATACAACTGCAACATATAACACATAACGAACAATGTTAACCAAGACAATCAGACCCACCCCATGAATCAAATACAACTGCAACATATAACACATAACAAACAATGTTAACCAAGACAATCAGACCCACCCAATGAATCAAATACAACTGCAACATATAACACATAACGAACAATGTTAACCAAGACAATCAGACCCAGCCCATGAATCAAATACAACTGCAACATATAACACATAACGAACAATGTTAACCAAGACAATCAGACCCACCCCATGAATCAAATACAACTGCAACATATAACACATAACGAACAATGTATCCAAGACAATCAGACCCACCCCATGAATCAAATACAACTGCAACATATAACACATAACGAACAATGTTAACCAAGACAATCAGAACCACCCCATGAATCAAATACAACTGCAACATATAACACATAACGAACAATGTTAACCAAGACAATCAGACCCACCCCATGAATCAAATACAACTGCAACATATAACACATAACGAACAATGTTAACCAAGACAATCAGACCCACCCCATGAATCAAATACAACTGCAACATATAACACATAACAGACAATGTTAACCAAGACAATCAGACCAACCCCATGAATCAAATACAACTGCAACATATAACACATAACGAACAATGTTAACCAAGACAATCAGACCCACCCCATGAATCAAATACAACTGCAACATATAACACATAACGAACAATGTTAACCAAGACAATCAGACCCACCCCATGAATCAAATACAACTGCAACATATAACACATAACGAACAATGTTAACCAAGACAATCAGACCCACCCCATGAATCAAATACAACTGCAACATATAACACATAACGAACAATGTTAACCAAGACAATCAGACCCACCCCATGAATCAAATACAACTGCAACATAAAACACATAACAAACAATGTTAACCAAGACGATCAGACCCACCCCATGAATCAAATACAACTGCAACATATAACACATAACGAACAATGTTAACCAAGACAATCAGACCCACCCCATGAATCAGATACAACTGCAACATATAACACATAACAAACAATGTTAACCAAGACAATCAGACCCACCCCATGAATCAAATACAACTGCAACATATAACACATAACGAACAATGTTAACCAAGACAATCAGACCCACCCCATGAATCAAATACAACTGCAACATATAACACATAACGAACAATGTTAACCAAGACAATCAGACCCACCCCATGAATCAAATACAACTGCAACATATAACACATAACGAACAATGTTAACCAAGACAATCAGACCCACCCCATGAATCAAATACAACTGCAACATATAACACATAACGAACAATGTTAACCAAGACAATCAGACCCACCCCATGAATCAAATACAACTGCAACATATAACACATAACGAACAATGTTAACCAAGACAATCAGACCCAGCCCATGAATCAAATACAACTGAAACATATAACACATAACGAACAATGTTAACCAAGACAATCAGACCCACCCCATGAATCAAATACAACTGCAACATATAACACATAACGAACAATGTTAACCAAGACAATCAGACCCAGCCCATGAATCAAATACAACTGCAACATATAACACATAACGAACAATGTTAACCAAGACAATCAGACCCACCCCATGAATCAAATACAACTGCAACATATAACACATAACGAACAATGTTAACCAAGACAATCAGACCCACCCCATGAATCAAATACAACTGCAACATATAACACATAACGAACAATGTTAACCAAGACAATCAGACCCAACCCATGAATCAAATACAACTGCAACATATAACACATAACGAACAATGTTAACCAAGACAATCAGACCCACCCCATGAATCAAATACAACTGCAACATATAACACATAACAAACAATGTTAACCAAGACGATCAGACCCAGCCCATGAATCAAATACAACTGCAACATATAACACATAACGAACAATGTTAACCAAGACAATCAGACCCAACCCATGAATCAAATACAACTGCAACATATAACACATAACGAACAATGTTCACAAAGACAATCAGACCCACCCCATGAATCAAATACAACTGCAACATATAACACATAACAAACAATGTTAACCAAGACAATCAGACCCAACCCATGAATCAAATACAACTGAAACATATAACACATAACGAACAATGTTAACCAAGACAATCAGACCCACCCCATGAATCAAATACAACTGCAACATATAACACATAACGAACAATGTTAACCAAGACAATCAGACCCAGCCCATGAATCAAATACAACTGCAACATATAACACATAACGAACAATGTTAACCAAGACAATCAGACCCACCCCATGAATCAAATACAACTGAAACATATAACACATAACGAACAATGTTAACCAAGACAATCAGACCCACCCCATGAATCAAATACAACTGCAACATATAACACATAACGAACAATGTTAACCAAGACAA
The DNA here is from genome assembly GCA_963556195.1 of Sepiola atlantica. Taxonomy (NCBI): domain Eukaryota; kingdom Metazoa; phylum Mollusca; class Cephalopoda; order Sepiida; family Sepiolidae; genus Sepiola; species Sepiola atlantica. The sequence goes on along the minus strand of OY744519.1, from coordinate 26,300,781 downwards.
TCAGACCCACCCCATGAATCAAATACAACTGCAACATATAACACATAACGAACAATGTTAACCAAGACAATCAGACCCACCCCATGAATCAAATACAACTGCAACATATAACACATAACGAACAATGTTCACAAAGACAATCAGACCCACCCCATGAATCAAATACAACTGCAACATATAACACATAACAAACAATGTTAACCAAGACAATCAGACCCAACCCATGAATCAAATACAACTGAAACATATAACACATAACGAACAATGTTAACCAAGACAATCAGACCCACCCCATGAATCAAATACAACTGCAACATATAACACATAACGAACAATGTTAACCAAGACAATCAGACCCACCCCATGAATCAAATACAACTGCAACATATAACACATAACGAACAATGTTAACCAAGACAATCAGACCCACCCCATGAATCAAATACAACTGCAACATATAACACATAACGAACAATGTTAACCAAGACAATCAGACCCAACCCATGAATCAAATACAACTGCAACATATAACACATAACGAACAATCTTAACCAAGACAATCAGACCCAACCCATGAATCAAATACAACTGCAACATATAACACATAACAAACAATGTTAACCAAGACAATCAGACCCAGCCCATGAATCAAATACAACTGCAACATATAACACATAACAAACAATGTTAACCAAGACAATCAGACCCAACCCATTAATCAAATACAACTGCAACATATAACACATAACGAACAATGTTAACCAAGACAATCAGACCCAGCCCATGAATCAAATACAACTGCAACATATAACACATAACGAACAATGTTAACCAAGACAATCAGACCCACCCCATGAATCAAATACAACTGCAACATATAACACATAACGAACAATGTTAACCCAGACAATCAGACCCAACCCATGAATCAAATACAACTGCAACATATAACACATAACGAACAATGTTCACAAAGACAATCAGACCCACCCCATGAATCAAATACAACTGCAACATATAACACATAACGAACAATGTTAACCAAGACAATCAGACCCAACCCATGAATCAAATACAACTGCAACATATAACACATAACGAACAATGTTCACAAAGACAATCAGACCCTCCCCATGAATCAAATACAACTGCAACATATAACACATAACGAACAATGTTAACCAAGACAATCAGACCCACCCCATGAATCAAATACAACTGCAACATATAACACATAACGAACAATGTTAACCAAAACAATCAGACCCAGCCCATGAATCAAATACAACTGCAACATATAACACATAACAAACAATGTTAACCAAAACAATCAGACCCAGCCCATGAATCAAATACAACTGCAACATATAACACATAACAAACAATGTTAACCAAGACAATCAGACCGAGCCCATGAATCAAATACAACTGCAACATATAACACATAACGAACAATGTTAACCAAGACAATCAGACCCACCCCATGAATCAAATACAACTGCAACATATAACACATAACGAACAATGTTAACCAAGACAATCAGACCCACCCCATGAATCAAATACAACTGCAACATATAACACATAACGAACAATGTTAACCAAGACAATCAGACCCACCCCATGAATCAAATACAACTGCAACATATAACACATAACGAACAATGTTAACCAAGACAATCAGACCCACCCCATGAATCAAATACAACTGCAACATATAACACATAACGAACAATGTTCACAAAGACAATCAGACCCACCCCATGAATCAAATACAACTGCAACATATAACACATAACAAACAATGTTAACCAAGACAATCAGACCCTCCCCATGAATCAAATACAACTGCAACATATAACACATAACGAACAATGTTAACCAAAACAATCAGACCCAGCCCATGAATCAAATACAACTGCAACATATAACACATAACAAACAATGTTAACCAAGACAATCAGACCGAGCCCATGAATCAAATACAACTGCAACATATAACACATAACGAACAATGTTAACCAAGACAATCAGACCCACCCCATGAATCAAATACAACTGCAACATATAACACATAACGAACAATGTTAACCAAAACAATCAGACCCAGCCCATGAATCAAATACAACTGCAACATATAACACATAACAAACAATGTTAACCAAAACAATCAGACCCAGCCCATGAATCAAATACAACTGCAACATATAACACATAACAAACAATGTTAACCAAGACAATCAGACCGAGCCCATGAATCAAATACAACTGCAACATATAACACATAACGAACAATGTTAACCAAGACAATCAGACCCACCCCATGAATCAAATACAACTGCAACATATAACACATAACGAACAATGTTAACCAAGACAATCAGACCCACCCCATGAATCAAATACAACTGCAACATATAACACATAACGAACAATGTTAACCAAGACAATCAGACCCACCCCATGAATCAAATACAACTGCAACATATAACACATAACGAACAATGTTAACCAAGACAATCAGACCCACCCCATGAATCAAATACAACTGCAACATATAACACATAACGAACAATGTTCACAAAGACAATCAGACCCACCCCATGAATCAAATACAACTGCAACATATAACACATAACAAACAATGTTAACCAAGACAATCAGACCCTCCCCATGAATCAAATACAACTGCAACATATAACACATAACGAACAATGTTAACCAAAACAATCAGACCCAGCCCATGAATCAAATACAACTGCAACATATAACACATAACAAACAATGTTAACCAAGACAATCAGACCGAGCCCATGAATCAAATACAACTGCAACATATAACACATAACGAACAATGTTAACCAAGACAATCAGACCCACCCCATGAATCAAATACAACTGCAACATATAACACATAACGAACAATGTTAACCAAGACAATCAGACCCACCCCATGAATCAAATACAACTGCAACATATAACACATAACGAACAATGTTAACCAAGACAATCAGACCCACCCCATGAATCAAATACAACTGCAACATATAACACATAACGAACAATGTTAACCAAGACAATCAGACCCACCCCATGAATCAAATACAACTGCAACATATAACACATAACGAACAATGTTAACCAAGACAATCAGACCCAACCCATGAATCAAATACAACTGCAACATATAACACATAACGAACAATGTTCACAAAGACAATCAGACCCACCCCATGAATCAAATACAACTGCAACATATAACACATAACAAACAATGTTAACCAAGACAATCAGACCCACCCCATGAATCAAATACAACTGCAACATATAACACATAACGAACAATGTTAACCAAGACAATCAGACCCAACCCATGAATCAAATACAACTGCAACATATAACACATAACAAACAATGTTAACCAAGACAATCAGACCCAGCCCATGAATCAAATACAACTGCAACATATAACACATAACGAACAATGTTAACCAAGACAATCAGACCCACCCCATGAATCAAATACAACTGCAACATATAACACATAACGAACAATGTTAACCAAGACAATCAGACCCAGCCCATGAATCAAATACAACTGCAACATATAACACATAACGAACAATGTTAACCAAGACAATCAGACCCACCCCATGAATCAAATACAACTGCAACATATAACACATAACGAACAATGTTAACCAAGACAATCAGACCCACCCCATGAATCAAATACAACTGCAACATATAACACATAACGAACAATGTTAACCAAGACAATCAGACCCACCCCATGAATCAAATACAACTGCAACATATAACACATAACGAACAATGTTAACCAAGACAATCAGACCCAGCCCATGAATCAAATACAACTGCAACATATAACACATAACGAACAATGTTAACCAAGACAATCAGACCCAGCCCATGAATCAAATACAACTGCAACATATAACACATAACGAACAATGTTAACCAAGACAATCAGACCCACCCCATGAATCAAATACAACTGCAACATATAACACATAACGAACAATGTTAACCAAGACAATCAGACCCACCCCATGAATCAAATACAACTGCAACATATAACACATAACGAACAATGTTAACCAAGACAATCAGACCCACCCCATGAATCAAATACAACTGCAACATATAACACATAACGAACAATGTTAACCAAGACAATCAGACCCAGCCCATGAATCAAATACAACTGCAACATATAACACATAACGAACAATGTTAACCAAGACAATCAGACCCAGCCCATGAATCAAATACAACTGCAACATATAACACATAACGAACAATGTTAACCAAGACAATCAGACCCAGCCCATGAATCAAATACAACTGCAACATATAACACATAACGAACAATGTTAACCAAGACAATCAGACCCACCCCATGAATCAAATACAACTGCAACATATAACACATAACGAACAATGTTAACCGAGACAATCAGACCCACCCCATGAATCAAATACAACTGCAACATATAACACATAACGAACAATGTTAACCAAGACAATCAGACCCAGCCCATGAATCAAATACAACTGCAACATATAACACATAACGAACAATGTTAACCAAGACAATCAGACCCACCCCATGAATCAAATACAACTGCAACATATAACACATAACGAACAATGTTAACCAAGACAATCAGACCCAGCCCCATGAATCAAATACAACTGCAACATATAACACATAACGAACAATGTTAACCAAGACAATCAGACCGAGCCCATGAATCAAATACAACTGCAACATATAACACATAACGAACAATGTTAACCAAGACAATCAGACCCACCCCATGAATCAAATACAACTGCAACATATAACACATAACGAACAATGTTAACCAAGACAATCAGACCCAGCCCCATGAATCAAATACAACTGCAACATATAACACATAACGAACAATGTTAACCAAGACAATCAGACCCACCCCATGAATCAAATACAACTGCAACATATAACACATAACGAACAATGTTAACCAAGACAATCAGACCCAGCCCCATGAATCAAATACAACTGCAACATATAACACATAACGAACAATGTTAACCAAAACAATCAGACCCACCCCCATGAATCAAATACAACTGCAACATATAACACATAACGAACAATGTTAACCAAGACAATCAGACCCAGCCCATGAATCAAATACAACTGCAACATATAACACATAACGAACAATGTTAACCAAGACAATCAGACCCACCCCATGAATCAAATACAACTGCAACATATAACACATAACGAACAATGTTAACCAAGACAATCAGACCCACCCCATGAATCAAATACAACTGCAACATATAACACATAACGAACAATGTTAACCAAGACAATCAGACCCAGCCCATGAATCAAATACAACTGCAACATATAACACATAACGAACAATGTTAACCAAGACAATCAGACCCACCCCATGAATCAAATACAACTGCAACATATAACACATAACGAACAATGTTAACCAAGACAATCAGACCCACCCCATGAATCAAATACAACTGCAACATATAACACATAACGAACAATGTTAACCAAGACAATCAGACCCACCCCATGAATCAAATACAACTGCAACATATAACACATAACAAACAATGTTAACCAAGACAATCAGACCCACCCCATGAATCAAATACAACTGCAACATATAACACATAACGAACAATGTTAACCAAGACAATCAGACCCACCCCATGAATCAAATACAACTGCAACATATAACACATAACGAACAATGTTAACCAAGACAATCAGACCCACCCCATGAATCAAATACAACTGCAACATATAACACATAACGAACAATGTTAACCAAGACAATCAGACCCACCCCATGAATCAAATACAACTGCAACATATAACACATAACGAACAATGTTAACCAAGACAATCAGACCCACCCCATGAATCAATACAACTGCAACATATAACACATAACGAACAATGTTAACCAAGACAATCAGACCCACCCCATGAATCAAATACAACTGCAACATATAACACATAACAAACAATGTTAACCAAGACAATCAGACCCACCCCATGAATCAAATACAACTGCAACATATAACACATAACGAACAATGTTAACCAAGAACAATCAGACCCACCCCATGAATCAAATACCTGCAACATATAACCATAACGAACAAGTTCACAAAGCAGACACCGAATCAAACAAGACAATCCATGAATCAAATTACAACCCCCCTGCAACATATAACACATAACGAACAATGTTAACCAAGACAATCAGACCCACCCCATGAACATATAACACATAACGAACAATGTTAACCAAGACAATCAGACCCACCCCATGAATCAAATACAACTGCAACATATAACACATAACGAACAATGTTAACCAAGACAATCAGACCCACCCCATGAATCAAATACAACTGCAACATATAACACATAACGAACAATGTTCACAAAGACAATCAGACCCACCCCATGAATCAAATACAACTGCAACATATAACACATAACAAACAATGTTAACCAAGACAATCAGACCCACCCCATGAATCAAATACAACTGCAACATATAACACATAACGAACAATGTTAACCAAGACAATCAGACCCACCCCATGAATCAAATACAACTGCAACATATAACACATAACGAACAATGTTCACAAAGACAATCAGACCCACCCCATGAATCAAATACAACTGCAACATATAACACATAACGAACAATGTTAACCAAGACAATCAGACCCACCCCATGAATCAAATACAACTGCAACATATAACACATAACAAACAATGTTAACCAAGACAATCAGACCCACCCCATGAATCAAATACAACTGCAACATATAACACATAACGAACAATGTTAACCAAGACAATCAGACCCACCCCATGAATCAAATACAACTGCAACATATAACACATAACGAACAATGTTAACCAAGACAATCAGACCCACCCCATGAATCAAATACAACTGCAACATATCACACATAACGAACAATGTTAACCAAGACAATCAGACCCTCCCCATGAATCAAATACAACTGAAACATATAACACATAACGAACAATGTTAACCAAGACAATCAGACCCACCCCATGAATCAAATACAACTGCAACATATAACACATAACGAACAATGTTAACCAAGACAATCAGACCAGCCCATGAATCAAATACAACTGCAACATATAACACATAACGAACAATGTTAACCAAGACAATCAGACCCACCCCATGAATCAAATACAACTGCAACATATAACACATAACGAACAATGTTAACCAAGACAATCAGACCCACCCCATGAATCAAATACAACTGCAACATATAACACATAACGAACAATGTTAACCAAGACAATCAGACCCACCCCATGAATCAAATACAACTGCAACATATAACACATAACGAACAATGTTCACAAAGACAATCAGACCCACCCCATGAATCAAATACAACTGCAACATATAACACATAACGAACAATGTTAACCAAGACAATCAGACCCACCCCATGAATCAAATACAACTGCAACATATAACACATAACGAACAATGTTAACCAAGACAATCAGACCCACCCCATGAATCAAATACAACTGCAACATATAACACATAACGAACAATGTTAACCAAGACAATCAGACCAGCCCATGAATCAAATACAACTGCAACATATAACACATAACGAACAATGTTAACCAAGACAATCAGACCACCCCATGAATCAAATACAACTGCAACATATAACACATAACGAACAATGTTAACCAAGACAATCAGACCCACCCCATGAATCAAATACAACTGAAACATATAACACATAACGAACAATGTTAACCAAGACAATCAGACTCACCCCATGAATCAAATACAACTGCAACATATAACACATAACGAACAATGTTAACCAAGACAATCAGACCCACCCCATGAATCAAATACAACTGCAACATATAACACATAACGAACAATGTTAACCAAGACAATCAGACTCACCCCATGAATCAAATACAACTGCAACATATAACACATAACGAACAATGTTAACCAAGACAATCAGACCCACCCCATGAATCAAATACAACTGCAACATATAACACATAACGAACAATGTTAACCAAGACAATCAGACCCACCCCATGAATCAAATACAACTGCAACATATAACACATATAGGTCTCTTTTTCATTCTGATTGTCTTTATTTTCTTGTGATCGTCCTACTTGTTGTGTCGGTCCAAAGATGCTGTACGATCTAGTCAGTGCTGCAACAAAGAATTCTCATCCTAAGTAGAATTACAACTGCAGTTTATAAACAGGTAACACGTTGGTGTTGGAGGTTACAAATGATACTCTTGTTCCTAGCTTGAATGACAGATTTGCAAAATGAGGTCTCTTATCCCGGCCACACAAAATGTAAGTCCCATAAACACAAAAGACCCTCTGTTTCCGAGGACAACCGAAAACCAACTACCACCTCGAACACCCCACTCTAACTGCCAGCTCTAAGAAAGACCAACTAACTGTCTGTCTCATGCTTAGAGGCCAGGTCTCATCCCTCCTGGTATTTCAGTCTATTGCACTGGTCATCATTCGACTACCCAAGCACTGGCTACTTCGGATATCTAATGGAGATCATGGCCTGACAGAGGATTATCATTTAGACAATCTATGAACATTACTTTTTGGTATCAACATGACTCCCTGTTTTTACAAGGCAGTTATTTTATTTCAAAGAGAAACAAGATTGTGTGGTCCAAATACAAAATCAGAGATATTTTCACATTAATCTGTGTCCCCCTTTTTCCTTTGGCCGAGCATCTATCTACTGCATTTTATACAATCTCCAACCATTAAACTTTCCGCTATGCATTCATCCACTTTCCGGATGCTACCTCACACATTCGACTCTAAATTCTATTACTAAACACAGGGTTCTCAGTCATTCTCCATCTGCCATTAGGTCGTAGAACTAATTGTGTATCCCATGTGAGGTGGAGAACACAGTTCCCATGCCAGATTTGAGTGTGTCATATCCCTATCTAATATTTGAATTCCCGGATGTCTCTTTTCCCAGCAATACATGCCTCATGTTCTGCCAAATCCTCTGAGCAGGTCAATCACCATGACTTCAATGCAGAATTCCCTACTGCATTATTCATAACCTTGCCATTCAGTGTACCTTAACTACCATTCCATCAATATGCAATGCATCACCAGTCAACGGGCCTGCTTAACAGTCAGAGACCTCAGGAGATTTTTAAACAAGTCACACATCACTCAATATCTTCCTCTTAAATCCTGCTATTCTCCTTACAAATCTAAACTGTGGCCCTCTTTTGCCTGTCAACTGGGGAGGGGGGGGGGCAAACAAGCACTGCGTCCCCGTAATTCTGGAAGACCTCTATGTGAAGGAATATTGTTAATTTTTCACCAATCTCCCTTCTAGGCTTACATTCTCATAAAGCAACCAAATGACAAAAAGCATTTTTTTCGGTTTGTTACACCTAAGATTGAAATAGCATTTTTGTCGGTCTGTTCTTTTTAAGTCATCCGACACCAGTAGGCATAGGTGTAGCGTTGACAAATTCAGAGCTCCAGAGCGGCTATTACCAACTGCAAATCAGTTTCTGACAGACGAGTTTTATTCCTTAATAACCACGTTCAGTGTTACATACGGACGACCAGCTCTTCCCTCTGCATACAGAGATCAGAGTAGGAGTCTTCCTGCAGGTTCATTGTGATGAGTGACATGTCTCGCAAGCACTACTTGTCTCCTCCTCACAATCGCTGACACACGAGGCATGAGGCAAGGATCCATACAAGGACTTGTTCGTGGGATGACTTTTCCAGATGTTAGAAACTGTTCATAGCATTCTGGTATAGGTACCATTTAGTCGCTTTTTACGTACATGTTTAGCATCCACGATCCCGAGCCGTACAGAAGGATTGTATCTACACAAGCCTTAAAGACTTGTTTTTTTTTTCTTTCTTAATTGGAAACTTCCACACTTTCTGTAACGAATAAAGTGCACTCCATGACTGTGCAATCCTTACATTAATATCGTGTTCGGTGTCGGAGTATCCGCCTAGGTACCTGAAGCCATCAACACATTCGATTTCGGAGCATTCTGATGAAAACAACTTTGTTTCTGTAGAGGAATTGTTTTCTGTGCATTCAGTAAAGGTCCCACATCTTGAGAAGCCTTTTCCATTCGGTTGAGATCTTGAGCAGAATTAATACAATCTTCAAGCAATGGGATGCCATCAGCGTAGTCCAAATGGGCTACTGCTACGATGATGTTTAAGTGTAAGGCCATCATTATTTCACGTGCGAAATCTATAATCAAGTACAATTATAAACAGAAACGGTACAAGACAATCTCCTTGAAGAACATCAGTGTCTATCTTGACTGCATCTGCCTTTCCTTTGGGTGACAACTACTGCAGAAAGTGGCCTTGTACATCACATGGATCAGTCTGTTACACCTAAGTTTTTAAATAGCATTTTTGTTGATCTGTTACACCTAAGTTTTTAAATAGAATGTTTAGATTTATTCACGCATCTTTATTAGATGGACAGAGGGAGCCTCTGTCCATCGGGGCAGTCCGTTGGTCTGTCATGCTTAAATCTGAAATAACCTCTGATTGAATGGATACATTTTGAGAATTCTTGTTCTTGTTACAGGTTTTTATTTTTTTTTATTTTTGAGATGAGGATTGATCATTTGTATTATTCAGATTACTGTTCTCATCTTCGATGTTATTCTTGGATGTAAAAGGTGTATCTTGTCAAAGTCTGGAATCTGTACAGAATTTTGAATGGAACCCTTTATTTAATCCACAGCTTGCCCTCGTTCTGTCAGCCATGAAGCAATTCGTAATTGTATTTTTAGTCTCGCCCGTATTGAGGATTGAACCGTCAACCTCCAGAAGACTGTCTCTTAGAACTTATTATTACTTAGCACTTTATCTGGACAATTCTGCTATGAATTTCAGGAGCCTTAAACCTTTTTTTTTTTAGATGTGTAGTCTTACTACATATATTACTACTTATATATATTTATGTAAGGTTAGTGGGAGACAACCCCAGCAGAATGCTCAATTATTAAGAAAAATAAAAAATAAGAGCGTAATATTTATATATGTATTACAGAACAACATCGGTACCGTCGGATTCAAATCCAACCAAGGAGACCTATAATTGGTCTCTTTTACTGGACTCTCTTCAGCCTCTGTTTATGTCTACCTCCCCGAAAAATGACGGCTTCCAGGAAGGAAGACATAAACCGAGGCTGAAGAGAGTCCAGTAAAAGAGACCAATTATAGGTCCCCTTGTTGGATTTGAATCCGACAGTACCGATGTTGTTCTGATCTCCTGTAATACATATATATATATATATATATATATATTAGTAGTATGTTTTTAAAAGGCTGTGGGCAATGCAAATTCCGTGTAAGATGTAAGCTGGAAGGAACAAAAATAATAAATCGAATGTGAAATGGGACTTACTATTTATTTTTTCTTAAAATCTTACATAACAGCAAGTGTGGTGTTAGCTGTTTGTGTGATGTCTGGATGATTATAAAAATCATTTATTTAATATTTCGGGAAAAGAAACTTCCCTTTGTCAAAAATAATAAACACCAGAGGAACATTTATTTGTTTATTATTTTTGACAAAGGGAAGTTTCTTTTCTCAAAATATTAAATAAATGATTTTTATAATCATCCGGACATCACACCGACAGCTAACACCACACTTGCTGTTATGTAAGATTTAAAAAAAAAAAAATAGTAAGTCACATTTCGTATTCGATTTATTATTTTTGTTCCTTCCAGCTTACATCTTACCCGGAATTTGCATTGCCCTCAGCCTTTTAAAAACATACTACTACTATTCCCAGCAATGCTTCAAGCAAACTACCATTCTCTCTATATATATATTTTTATTTTTTTACAGAATTCGACAAAATTCACCTGAAGAAGGTCGGTGGTTACATCGGCTGAAACGTTGTGAGAATAACATGAGAACAATAGTCCAAATAATCAAAATAATAGAAACATTTTTTGTTTTATATATTTGTCAATTTATTTACGATCATAAAGCCAACTGCTGTAAGCAATTAATACACAACAATGTTTGAATCTAATTTCAGGTCGTCCCGTCGATGAAACGAGTCATGTAGATTACGTCCCAACAGTTTTCAGCAACGCCAGACAAATGTCCAATTCATCTGGAAGCCAAAACAAAAAACGTCGGAAGCCTGGCGATGATCGCACATCTGAACTCAAAAATCAGGAGAAATTAAAAGATGCGACGTACGAAGTGGCAGAAATTCTCATCAGTTTAGCCATGATGAATGACACAGCGATGACGTCATCTTCTTCGTCATCTTCTAACCCTATGGTTGAACAAACTGACCCCAAAAGTGTCCTTAATGTTTACTGACTTTGAAAGGATTCCGCCGCCCCCTCCCCCAATTTTTTTACCCCCCCCCCCCGTTTTTTTTACAGTTTTTATTTTCCCATCCCCCCTCCCGTTTATTTTCTCTGTTACTTTTTATCCCCCCCCCCCATCCGTTTATATTTTCCTGTTTTTTTTACTGTGTTTTCTCCACTGCGTTTTTCTCTTCCCGTTTCTTTTCTCCGCCCGTTCCTTTTCTTCGTTTTTTTTTTTGTTTTCTTTATTTAACGTTTTTTTTTTTAAATTTACCTTCTGACGTCCATGCCTTTTTGCAACCAATTATATACAAAAATGGATTGAAAACAAAATCAAAAACTTTTTTTTCTCCAAAGAAGCATAATTTTTTTTTTCAAATAATCTAATATATTTTCACCGTTTAATGTTAAAACTGCACACTTTCGTTATTGTTAAAGATTCAGTCATTTCTGTAAAAAGAAAATCCCAATGTCGGCATGAAGATGGGCAGCAAGTTGTAAAACCAGGTTTAATTACAACCCGAACGGATCCATTCTTAAGTTGCGTCCATTGAAAATCTGCTCATTTAGCGAGCAAAAATGCTATTTCGACCTTTAACGTAACGAGCCGAATTATCTGCCTTAAAATTGCTATTACAAATAGATAAACATGGCGCTTATCTATGTAAACACACTAGTGAAATATGGCGATTATAAATAAAATAACAGGAAAACTTTAGGAAATACTTATTATTGAAAAATATTAGCATACACCGAAATTTACGGTAAATAATTGAGTATTTTTATTTAAGAAATTTAATTACTATTTGGAGTCCGCCATTTTTAAACATTATCAGAGAATTACGTCTTAGTTAATTTACTGGCAATATTCGAGTTGAATTTTAATAAAAAGTAATTTTACGCAGATATGATGCGAGTAATCAGTAAGATTGTTTTCCCTTGGCATTATATCATTATATATGTGTATATTATGGCATTATATCATTATATATGTGTATATTATGGCATTATATCATTATATATGTGTATATTATGGCATTATATCATTATATATGTGTATATTATGGCATTATATCATTATATATGTGTATATTATGGCATTATATCATTATATATGTGTATAGTATGACATTATATCATTATATATGTGTATATTATGGCATTATATCATTATATATGTGTATATTATGGCATTATATCATTATATATGTGTATATTATGGCATTATATCATTATATATGTGTATATTATGGCATTATATCATTATATATGTGTATATTATGACATTATATCATTATATATGTGTATATTATGGCATTATATCATTATATATGTGTATAGTATGGCATTATATCATTATATATGTGTATATTATGGCATTATATCATTATATATGTGTATAGTATGGCATTATATCATTATATATGTGTATAGTATGGCATTATATCATTATATATGTGTATATTATGGCATTATATCATTATATATGTGTATATTATGGCATTATATCATTATATATGTGTATATTATATCAGTGTAAAATCACTAATGTTTTTTATTTTTATTAAAATTCTACTCGATGGTATTTATCTTCCTCCCACAGCGATAAGATGTGACACAAGGTCAGGAAAGTGGGATTGGATTTGAAAAGCCAGTGTCCTCGAAAAGGGAGAGCACTCTGGCCTACAAAAAATGCCTGGGCAGCCCCATCGGCATTCCCCGGTAGAGGTGCCTCAGGTGATTAGCAATAAACTAACCCCCTTCTCAAAGAGTGGGAGATTGGACCTCCTAGAACTACACAGGACAAACCCACAGATCGGCGAACTCAAGGCTCGAAGGCCAAGACGGTACCGGTCTATAGGGTGTAGTATCCATCGGAACAGATACTACACTTTCTTAGCCAATTATTGTCAGTAAATTTCAGTGTACGCTAATATTTTAAAATAATAAATTTTCCTGTTACTTTATTTTTAACTGCCATATTTCACTAGTGTGTTTACATACATAAGCACCATAAATATTCATAGTAATTTTTCTAAACTAAAGTATTCTAAAAAGAGAGATAATCTTTAATAAGGGAAGTAACTCCTTATTACAAAATATATGTATTGGATTTTTTAAAAAGTTGTTTTAAGCTGTCTAGGAATGCATCGAGCACTGAATTAAAGTGCAAATCAAAACTCTGAACAAAAAAAGCAGATTCTTGCAGCTGTCAGTGTGCATGTGTGTGTGTATATATATATATATATATATATATATATATATATATATATATGAAGAGGGGGTATTTATGAACGTTGATAGTACTGCAGGAAACCTGAATGGTGAAAGAGAGGATGAACACAAACAAATAATCAAAGACAATATTTGAGGTATTAATCTTGACAATTATCCACTTATTTTTCGAAAGATCTTTCACATACAATATCAGTAAATATAAGACTTACTGTTAATATTAATAGAGGCAGCCATCTTGGACGTTTTCTTTCCCTTAGGCAGACTGAACTTTTGTTTTCTTTTTTGAGAAGGGGAGTGTTTCTTCCGAAATATCAAAAGATATTCCACCATCCCGGATTTTATCAATATTAACATTAAGTCTCATATTGACTGATAGAATATATGAAAGATCTATCAAAAAATAAGTAGATATTTGTGAAGATGAACACCTCAAATATTGTTTTCGATTGTTTGTTTTTTGTTCATCCTCTCTTTCACCATTCCAGTTTTCTGTATTGCTATCAGCCTTCATAAATAACCACATATTTTTTTACCAGCAATGCTTCAAGTAAACTACCATTCTCTTATATATATATATATATATATATATATATATATATACACACACACACACACACAGTTTATGCTCCTAACCACTTGTCTACTTTGTTTCCCTCCAATTTATATCACATTCCAAACTTTGAAAAAATTCCATTATTTTAAATATCCAGATCAAAACACATTTTTTTCCTAATTGTTTCATTCGTCAGGCAGAATGAAAATTTCTGGTGCCAGATTTCCAGAAGAAAAAATTCTAATGCCAGATTTCCAGAAGTAATATTTCTGGTGCCAGAAAAAATTTCTGGTACCAGATTTCCAGATAAAGAAGAAAAAAATTAAACCAAAAAAATTTCAGACTTTTAAATTCAGTGGATTTTGCTTATTATAATCACAGATGATCTTGCCAATTGCCTGGTATTAAAATCAGTCCATCGCAAAGATTGAGATTGGATTAAAAATAAACTATTTATTATAATTACTCGTATTCCCATTTAATCAATAATAATAATGGGGGTGTGGGGGTATTATTATTTATTTTAAATTGATGTTGATGAAAAAACAAACACAACATAAAAGCTTTATAAAGAACTATCTGCATCGACCCGGTGTTGCCCGGGATGCAGTGATGTCATTTTAGTTTTTCATTTTTATTTGTTTGCTCTTTTTAAAATTTATACAGAAAAAGAAATAATAATTTTAGTTGTAAGGTAGATAACTCCCATTATATTCATCAATCGTAAAATATGAGTTATCCCCTTGCTAATTTTTATTTTTAGGTTATTATTTAAAAATGTGTCGTATTACCTGTCATCTGAGCAGGATTAAGTAATTTTTTAAATAAATTGTAGCAAAGTACTGTATAATATTGCCAATAACATGTTACAACAATAACAAATAAAAGTTGGTTAGTTAGAAGCAAAGTTTGATTTGTCAGCTTAAATGCTATTTGGGTCTGACATTGAAAATCCAACAAGGTAACTTTATATGTTAAATAAAAGGTTTTTTTTATTAGTTGTTTAAAGAAGTAACTTTCTTTTGTTTCTCTGTAGCGCCTTCCTAACCGAGCATCTTCAATTTATGATCGGGTAAAGATGAAGAGACAGAAGTTAATGTAAGAGGCCGAGTAGACTGGATTGTGGACCACACTGCATTCATCTTCTCACTTCTGCATTTCCTAATCTATTTTTATAAATACTTTACTTCGGAAGACATTTCATAATATGAAAATGATACGATGAATGTGTAATGTGAGTATTATGGACAGGCTTATATCTGATGACCTCAGAGGAAGATTAAATCTGGACAGTATAGGAAGATGTGTGTAGAACAAGAGAGTTCATTGTTTGGTCATATTGAAAGAATAGATGAGAGTGCTGGGGATAGCAGATGTAGAACAGTTGAGGTGACAGGGTCAGTTAGCATGGAAAACATGGAAGAAAGTGATAAGGATGGATTTGAGAGAAATAGGGATAAATAAAAAGCTGGCTAGCGATAAGTTAGTTTGAAAGTTACTTTCTAAAAGTCATCCGATATACGTGTATGTAAAACGAATGTAAACCGACGATGATGATGAAATAAGGTCCATCCAATAGAATTAGCTGTTTATTTTTAAACTAATTAACTTCTCTAAAACGGTGGTTTCCAACCTTTTTTCAATGACGACCCCCCCCCTTTTCTATTTACACTCTGCAATACGTTTTGCGACTCCACTCAAAAACACTGGTGCTACCAGATCAGGCTGTCTGAAGATACCGGCTTTCCGATCAAAAATGCACCAAACATTGATGTTATTGTTTTTTTTCCTTTCCCTTTGCAAAACTCAATCATGTTCTGCAAAGCCAAAAACAAAAGTTTTTCCTCTACAAAGCAACCAAACCAAACACCATGAATAAATATTTGAACATATAAAGAACTTTAAGCATAAAAACTTTTACCAAAATGATCGGATTCGGTATAACCTGAAAAGGGTTGATATGCCGTAAACCAAAATAACTAAAACAACCAAACCACTCAAAAACAAGACCAAATTCTTAATATTAAACCGAACCACGAGAAAGTGAAACTGTTAAAGTAACAAGAAAATAACAAATAAATGATTTATTTAAAAAAAAAACTTTAAAAATTTCAAACGTGACAGCTTTGTGCCTTCATGTGAACTGCCGAATGCAGCTGGCGCATAGATTTCACCTTCCATTCTATTTTGTGTTCAATCGAACAGGAAGTGAGAAAGGGGAATAACTCAGTTGTGTACTTTCAATATAAGCGATATTTTTACCCATTTCTAATTTAGATTTAAACATATTCACGTAAAAATGGAGGATTATTGGCTCTTTTGTATTTTAAGGTTCCAAATAAACATAACTTTTATTTGACTATTTAATAAAGGGGGACAACTGAGAAATAACTTTTCTTAACTCATTCCCGAAATTCAATGCGAAAAGAATACTGTTAATAAACAAACCTGTATCTTGTAAGTTAATGTCCAAAAGAAAAGTGTTAATTAACAAATAATTTAAATTACATTAGGATCTTTTTAAGAAGCTCCCCGCCGGGAGACAACTTTTCAGCCACTTTTGCTTTAAAAAAATTTACAAAATTAGAATGTATAACTTGTTATATACGATTTTAGTATTAATGGATGTTATTTTTTTTGTAATTAAATTTTTCATAAATTAACAAAATAAGAATGTTCTATTATTAAGGGATGTTATATTGATGTAAATTACATCGCCATCTGGACCAATTGCTCGATGAAACCATTTGATGGCCATTGTTGCAGAGACACTGCTGATGTAGTACTCCGTGGTTTTGCAAAAAAACTACAGCAGACTCCTTGTCGTGGACCAGGGTTGTGAGTCTTAGGAAATTCATGAGCAAAGAAAACTTTAAGGAAAGGTGCACTCAAACCCGTGTGAAAAGGGTTAACGCGTCAAGAATTTAGCAAGCCGAAAAGTTGTCTCCCTTGGCAGCGGGGTTATTCTTAGCAGCCGACTAACTTTAGCACTAGTGGCGGGGAGCTTAAAAAGATCCTTACATTAAATAATTATTCTTTGCATAAGTATTACCTGTAATTTAATGTATAAAAGGAAATATTTAATTTAAACTTATTTCTCAGTTTTCTCCCCTTCTTAAATAGTCAAACAAGAGTTATAGTTACTTTGGGCATTAAAATTCAAAAGAACCGGATTCTTACCCCCCCCCCCCCCCAAAAAAAAAGGGCATATTACCACTGATGCATAAGTGGCTACTGTAATAGCAGCCAGGTTTAGGGGTTTGATGGGTGAGGAGTTAGGCAACGAAATAATTAGATTATCTTTATGGTTTCAAGCCCCTCCCCCCTTCCACAATAAAAATAATTGACGACCTCAGGATTAGGAACCTCTGCTCTAAAATGGTATACATCGTGATTAGCCTAGTCCGGCATAATGCCATTTAATATTTTAGATAAACAAATTAGAAATTTTTAAAAAAACATACAAATTATTTTAATTGTCAGATACACACAATACATCTAAGTCATGAATAACCATTTTCAAATAAATGTCCAACAACACACGATGGCAGTTAAAATAAATTCTATATTTGTTATTAGACATATTTTTTATTCCAAGATTACTTAAGTAATCAATATAAAATTTCATATTCTTTGTTCAATGTTATCAGACACTTATTGCTATTAAAAGGTGTCTCTAAACAGTTTTTCATGGTAAACAACTGATGATCTCTTAAAATAGTGTTAGAAACTAACTAATATAATAACTGTAAAAAATAAATTGACTTACATGATTGATTTTCCACTGGAAGACTTGGGACTATAAGTTTTTTTGTTTTTTTTATTTTAGTTTTTTTTTATAGTTTTAATGGTTGAGAAACTTCCGAGACTATATATATATATATATATATATATATATATATATATATATAATTCTTGGTTTCGTTTGGTAGATAAAATCCAATAGAATGTACAATTATTTAATAATAAGAGCGTAATATTTATTTATAATATTACAGAAGTTCAGATAAACATGGTACCTTAGGTTTCAAGCTGGGAGAGTGAACCCAGGCGAAGAAATACTGGGTTTTCTTGAGTTTTAATTATAAACTGGCTTTCTTCAGCAATATTTGATCTATAGGGAAGTGGGTGGGCTTCTGGAAGAAATTCACTGGGTTTTTTTTTTAATATTTTTTATTATTTCTCTTTTTTGATAGCTAATTAATGGGGCCCTCCCCCAAAATTCTCAAAGGTCCCTGGAAAAAATAATGATTAAGAAAAGAAAAACAAAACCAGTGAGCGGTTTATAATTAAAATTCAAGAGAACCCATCATTATTTTTTTTTTTTGCCTTGGTCCACTCTCCCAGCTTGAAACCTAAGGTATCATGTTGATCTCAACTTTAATAATATTATAAATAAATATATTTATATATATAGGGTCCGCCATAAGTAACTATATAATCTTATTCAAACATAATAAATGCAACATGGAAGAAATATGCAACTGCAATACAGAAACTAACAAAGTTAACTTAAGTTTTTTGCAACATAAAACATGATTTTTATTGAAACATTTATCAAAGCTCCGTGTGCTCTCTATGGAGTTCAATGCACTTTGTTAATCTTTCAGGGACTGAACATCATACTTGGGCACACAGCTCCAACGGCACTTGAGCAATGGCAGCTTGGATTTTATTTTTAAGTTCAATGATGTTATAAAAATATACGATTTCCACTTTTGATTGACACATGAAATAAAAGAAATGCTTAAGTATCAACAAAAGTACAGCCCCCAAAAATTATAGAAATTTTAATTATTAAAAGTAATAACCATTAGAAAGCCATATAATGCAATATTTTAATTTTCAAAGATATTTCTCTTCATCAGAGCTAAAAGACGTTGTTTTAGTCACTTTTGGGGGTTGGTGTTGATCCGTGCAACGTTAACACGGTATCAGTAAAATGTCTTAGTTAACCCTAACTCTAACCTTAACACAGTATCAGTAAAATGCCTTAGTTAATGCAGAGTTCTAGACTGGGGCATTTCATCCTGATACCGTTTTGAAGAGTCCAACTTCTTTGAAGTCTAAGATTTTGGTCGGGTTTGTGTCTTTAAATAGATCCTTTAGATTTTTCACATTGTAGTATTTCACATTGTAGTATTTCACATTGTAGTATTTCACATTGGCTTTGTTGCAGATGCTGACAGTCTATTAATATATGTTTTTCTGTATAAGATTCTTGACATGATATACACATTGGAGACTCTTGACCTTCCAATAAATGTTTGTGAGTAATATATGTATGTTCTATACGGGTTCTGGCTACTACAACTTCTTGCCTTTCTGTAGTCTAAGAGCCCACTCATCTTGTGTAATTTTTTACTTTGGCATTCATCCCAAGATTCTTGCCATTTTGATTTCATCTTTAAAAGTAATGTCTTCAAAGAGTAATGTATTCTAGGAATATGAATAATTATCCTACCTATAGAATTATATTTGACATGCCGTAAAACAAAACAGACCGAACCTGATACCGGTTTAACATCGCACGGATTAACACAAACTAAAAAAAAGTGACTAAAAAATGTATGAAATAATGTCTTTTAGCTTTGATGAAAACGTATATCGTGGAAAAATTTACGTTCAAAATAAAAAATTGAAAACATTTATATCGTATCGCTTTCTAACGGTTATTATTTTTAATAATTCGAATTTCTACATCAACAATGCTTGTTAACAAAAACAATGCCTAATTTTTAAAAAAATATATACTTACTTATGGCAGATCCTATATATATATATATATATATATATAATAATAAAAAATGTATTGATATGGCTCTATCCAGTAGAATATTGTGAATTTTATAAAGTGCAAGGTTTGCTGTCTCAGCTCGGTTTTTCCACAATGAGAGATGTATTCTTTTCGCCTGTACATATATATATATATATATATATATATATATATATATATATATATAAATAATAATAATAATAATAATAATAATCCAGGTAAAACATCCACTAGGTAGTAATCCAAAGAATTTCAACCGGGTTTATAAAAAGTGCTCAATATCAAATAGAGCTTTTATATATGATTATTTTTATTTACACAGACATGTACAAAATCTGCGACACTGGCATGTCGATGTTATCGATCAACAGTTATTATAAACTGAGATCTCATCAGGCAGAGTTAGAATCCGATCTTAACCTTAGATCATATTTTGGAAAGACCCATCGGATTCTAACTCTGCCTGATGAGATCTCAGTTTATAATAACTGTTGATCGATAACATCGACATGCCAGTGTCGCAGATTTTGTACATGTCTGTGTAAATAAAAATAATCATATATATATATATATTGCTCTTTTTTTTTACCATATTTCATATTGAAAAATATGATTTATAATTTTGGACAATAGTATTTATAGTCAAGTTGAAATTACATAAAATTATTGGTCAATGTGTACAACACGGCCATCAAACATCTGAAACAAATTTTCTTATTCAATTTTCTTTTTCTGTAATCTCCATGTCAAAATCGGTTAAACTCCAAATTTTCAGATTCTAAAGAAAAAAACAAAAAAACTTTAATTAATTTTTAGCAATGGGGTGCAAGTTTAAGGTAAAATGGTCCCCCTGCTTGATATTTATTTACTCCTCGCGGAGTTAGGCACAAGGCCAGTTTTATCTTAGTCCCACAAGTAAGATGTGACCCAAGATCGGGTCGAGCAAGTGGGGTTAAAAGCCAGCGCTCGAGAGGTGAGCACTCTGGCCATTTAAAAATTGCCTGGGCAGCCCCGTCGGCATTCCCCGGTAGACAGTAAGCAATAAACTTACTCCTCCTCAAAGAGGGGAGGCGAAGCCTGGGAGGGTGGACCTCCTAGAACTGCACAGAACAGGCGTGCAGTATCCATCGGAACAGCCCTGCTTGATATTACGCCCGTTTTTAACCAAAATAATCGCTGTTTTCATAGTCGGTATTATATTTCAGCTTGAATAACTCAAAAAGAATGAAATCAATTCATTGATCAAAACTATTTAAAATAAAACAATATCACAATATAAGGTATGATAAAAAAAGGAAACACAAGAAAAAAAAATTATTTTTTATTACCTTTGCAAAAGTCCGAGATGTAAGCTTCTTTAAGCTTATGCTATTTTTCAGCTTTGAATGTTTATTTTTGTTTTACCAAAGAGACCCTTACAAAAAACAAAAACAAAACTTATCTGCTTCCTTCGTGCCTCTCCGTTGATACCTGGAAAAATGGTGATATTTTTTCTTTTTTCTTTTTTTTTTGTTAAAGAAAACTAAATGTTTACACAGTTTTAAGATAGAACCGAAGAGAAGAAAAAAACGGCAACCAGCAATTTGACAAATTTATTTTTATTTAAACAAAGAAAGATTTTCTTTTCAGATTATTTTGTATTTTTAAATTTTATTGTTTTGTTTTGATTATCATCTAAACATTTACTTATTTATCTCACAGATGTTGAACACTCTCTCCTTATAAATATAGCAGTTAATACATCTCTCTCTCTCTCTCTCTCTCTCTCTCTCTATATATATATATATATATATATGAGAGAGCATGTAAGCTCGAAATAATTATTGTCTGAAATGTGCTAGAGAAAGTTATCCTATGGCCATAAATATTTGCTCTGTACACTTAATATATTGAGCTCTCTAATCGGAAATATGACGTCTGATATACATTTATAATTATATATAATTTGATATTAGACCAAACCTTTTCATTCAGATTGAACTTTAAATCTCAAATTTTCCAAATCCGGGGACACACATTTTATATATATATATATATATATATATATATAACTTTTTTGTAATATAGGAGGAAAAATCCCAGCAGAGTGCTCGATTAATTGAGAATTAAAATTAAAAATTAAGAGTGTAATATTTATTTATTTTGGTACAGAAAAATTAGTACACCATTCGTACCGTTGATGACAACAGAAGCTGAAGAGAGCCGGATGTGCTTGAAACCGACGGTACGAATGTTGTACTAATTTTTTGTACCAATATATACATATATATATATATATATATATATATTGTTTTCATTTTACTTCAGTAAGTTCCCAGAAATCAAGGGGTCCCTTTCTGAGTGTTCAATCAAAATGTTCCTCATCTCTCCAAAGCAGTGAAGAATATTAATTTTCTTCTCCCCAATCGACCAGTTAACTATGTTATAGTATATCTTTCTTGTGGTCTCTTGGTTTTACCGAATTCCAGGACAAGAATTCATCTAGTCTGGTGGAGTATCCAGCTTAGTGCTGTTACTAGAGGCAATGTAACATGTCGATGTAAAAATGTTCCGTTTTCAAGTGTCACTCTCTCTCCCTTCCTATCCCTCTCTCTCTCTCCCTCTCTCTCTCTCATATACATTTACCAGAGATATAATTAAAAAAACTAACTCAGAGTAAACTCTGAGACTTTCTTTTTTATTGCTGAATAAAAAAAAAAACTAATGTTTAAACAAAAACAATCAAATAATTTTGGAGCGCGAAGTGATAAAACCACCGCTCTTTAGTCCCAAATGGAATTGCTCCCGTTCCACTCCCGCTGAATATAAATGAACCCTCTTCTCCTTCGGTCCAGCAAAAAGGAGCGCGCTCCTTTTTGGAGAGCTCCGTAAAGCCCTGTATATACATATATACATCCCTAAAGATGAGGCGATTTTTCATACGTATCTAAGGGAGGAAACTCCTAAATGTTCAGGGGTCAGTAAGTAGCTGAAGCGCAGCAATTTATCGCTAACAATAACAATAGCAAAAAGAAACGCCATATACATAGGTATGTGTTTTTTATTTATACAAACATTGTTTGGCTACACGCTGATCTTATATATATATATATATATATATATAATTAGTAATCACATATTGAGCACTATTGAAGTAAATACTGACAATATATTCACAATATGATATCATCTTATAATATATGTATATACATGAAATAATAAGTTATATATATATATATATATATATATATATATATAAATTAAATTCTACTTAAGAAAAACACATTATTTATTGAGAACTCCTTTTTCAATTGACTCTATCTGTTAATAATACATAAATCATGTTGACCAGCCTAGAGAAATGGAATATAAATAACAAAACACTAGAGCTGTTTATGGGAATAAAATTTGTATCCTGAATGAGATCCACTTATCTGGTGCGAGCTGTTCCTAGCTTAAACAGCCCCATCACTTAAGTAATATTCGAAAATGGCTTAAAAATACCCCACATAAGTGGCTTGCATTTAAAACACAAACTTGTTTCCTGCAGCAAACATATATATGTGTGTGTTTTTATTTACGCAGAACTTTTTTTGTTTTATGCATATATTTTTTTGAAAAGTACTTACATTTTGTGCCTTCTTTAACCAGTTTCAACCGGATATTAAGAACCTCATGAGATAGAACAACAAAGGATTAAGTCGACACAATACAATGTGTTAATACTTTTTAACAAAATGTATATATATATATATATATATATATATATATATATATATATATATATATATATAATACCATTGTAAATAATAATAATACCCAAGATCACATCTCAAACTATATTAACATATACTACTGTAATCAAATGCAACCAAACTTTAAATTAAAAGAAAAAGCCATAAACTATTGTGCACCAATACATATCCCCAATTGACAAGATTAAATTAGACTCATTATTTACTATAAGAAATTTAAGACCCAAAATCTTATAGAAAAAAAAGAACTCCTCCCCAACCCTGAAAACATTAGAAAGAACCAATGTTATTTATAAGTTTAAATGCCCTTTGAAAGAATGTAACTTACATAATAATAATAAAGTTAAAAGCTACATTGGTTTTACAACTACTACCCTATCAATGCATCCTGTAACCTCTAGCACAATTTACCAACATATACAAAACATAACTGCCCCCGTCTGATTTAAGACAAATTCTAGTTAATAACACTAAAATAACAGATTCCAGTTAAAAAAACTTTAAAATACTCGAAGCTAACTTCATTAAAACCCAAAAGCCTACAATTATTAACATTACATATGAAATGAGTAACAACATTTTAAAATGCTTTATGTAATACAATTTTATCCTGTGATGCTAATTTTGGCATCGCAAAATTTAAATTGTTAATGTCTTTCCTGGAACAGTGTGAAAACGTTCTTTTGGCATCTGACTTCACGTGCCCGTTTCTCAGCTAATTTTTCTCCAGTTTTTTTGTTCATTAGTTTTTTTTTACCTGATGATGATTCGACGAAGAATCGACAACGTTCGTGGTACATATGGAACATACATTTTTGATTTTAACACAAAAATGATCATTAGAAAAATTGAAAAAAATTTTAAAGAGAAGAGTTCTATTACTTTTAAAAATGTTTGCTTAAATGAAAAAAATCTGCCTAAATACACACACACTATATATATATATATATATATATATATATATTAGTGGGAGAGAACTCCATCAGAGTAATCAATTATTACAGAAGATCAGAACAATGTCAGTACCGTCAGTTTCAAATCCAAATAAAGGGGATCTATGGTTGGTCTCCTGTACCAAACTCTCTTCAGCCTCTATTTAGACAGACATAAACAGAGGCTGAAGAGAATCTGGCAAACCAATTATAGGTCCCTTTTGTTTGGATTTGAAACCGACGGTACCGATGTTGTTCTGATCTTCTGTAATACATATATAAATATGTATGCAGGGTGTGTGATGTATTTGAGTACAAATTTATACATACAAAAAAAACTACAAGTGTAGAGTCAATGCTAAATACCTCGGTAAAATATGAAATTATATGGACATCAGAGTGTAGAGGGTGTCTAACATATTTGAGGACAAATTTATACATGCACCAAACTTACTCTTACAAACAGATGATGTCTTTTTACTAAAGATATTTTTGAGGATAAGAATAAATATGTTATTGTTTTGAAATTTTATTCATTAAATTCTTATCCAGCTTCGTTAACAGCTTTTACGTGAGGTATGACTCGCCGTCATTGCTCATATTACTCTAACTATGGAAACTTTTAGGGATTATTTAGTGTTATGAGGATGTTCATTAACCTTTTTCTCAATTAGGCTCGATACATAGTAGTCCAAAAGATTGAGATCTGGGGAGCTAGGAGGCCAGATGTGAGGGGCCATGTGATCATGAAAATATTCCACTATTTCTGAAGAACAGGTGAAGCGCTTTTAGTTTTGGTAGGCATTCACCTAGAGATGGTGTCTCGATAAAAGCACTGGTCCCCATCACCTCACTGGGTTGGCGTCAGGAAGGGCATCCAGCCTATAAAAAAATCTTGCCTCGACTAAGGAAATGATTTCCAAAGAAAATATGTTGCATTTCAGGTTATGAAGTTTGAATAATAAGCTGGCCAGAGATAGGATAGTTTAGAAGTCAATTTCTTAAAGCCGTCCAACACATGCCAGCATGTAAAACGGACGATAAACCGAAAGATGATAATGATGATGATTCTGCGTTCCATGAGCCTATTACCGCTGATTAAACAGTTTTTCTTTTATCTTTTCTTATGTAAAATGGCCTTTACTCATAAGACTTGTATCTAATGTTTTTGTGGACAACATTTCAGATTGTCTTTCCGACACACAGTGGGGTTTTTTTTTTCAATTATGTCCCTTATATTATTTGAGTTAGAGATAAAAAATAATGAAGCCGCTTTTTAGATCATTATTTAAATTTGTCTCCATTGTTACAATCTTCCTAGTTGGAATAATTTTTTTTTTTTTTTTTTTTTTTTTTCAAAGAAACCTTGGCGTAATACATTATTTAATTGCAAAGAACATGGTAGAAGAAAGATGAATACCAATTAGCTAGTCATAATCAAATATCGATGTTGGATGCATTGATATTTGGGTTTGACTTTAAAAGTCCAACTGATTTTATTATATATATATATATATATATATATATATATATATATATATATATAATGAAGAAGAATGGAAAGGAATTAGAGAAGCCAAATCAAATTTCAATTCAATTGCTCAGAGCAAAGTATATTCCGCAAAAAGGCAATTTATTTAAGTTAAATTTTCCTTAAGCCAGGCTTTTCAAAGATCAAAATCTTATCATCAGAGGAAATCGCTGGGATAGATAAGTTGGCAAAGGCCAAGATTTAAAATTTGAAAAAATAAAATAAAAGTTGTAGGGAAAGAAACACAGGGCTAAACTCTTCATATCTACCTGCTCTATCCTGGATATTGAGCTGTATACGCTTCACAATAGGTTTTACCTTTCCTAAAAGTTCGCTTTTAGTACACCACTTTATATATATATATATATATATATATATATATATATATATATATATATAAGGAACTGGAGAATGAAGATCCTTTAAAATAAAACCTATTATGAAGAGTTGATGCTCGATATACGAGATAGAGCAATTATAATTCCTTGTTTTGAACAATTGATGACCTAATAGATATTGTATTTTGCACAATTTTTATTCTCATTATTCACTTGTTTTTATATATATATATATATATATATATATATGGGGTAAGGTACACAATAATTCATGAAAATGAAATGCCGTGGTGGACAAAATGTGTGAAAAATGAATAAATATATATATATATATATATATATATATATAACACAAACATGAATCAACCCCTAATTTATTGCATTAAATTGGCTGCTTTTCAGATCCTAATCAAACTAAAAAAGTCTTTATATTTTTGTAAAGAACCCTTTTCAGCAAAACTGTTTTTTAAATATTGACCGAAAACTTGCCTGCCTTAAATTTTCAAATAATATAATTACAAAATTGAAATATAAATGCAAAACAAAGATTATTTTAATCAAAAGAATTTTAATTTAATCAAAAAATGTTTTTAATTTAATCAAACAAAATTTAATCCAGAAAATTTCAAAGTTTAAATAAAAGAAAACAAACTTAATATTCGTCCATTTTTCGATTTTTATCTTATCCTTAAAACAAAAAAAAGCTTTTTAAATTTCGATATTGTCCTTTTTTATTGGAAAAGTACGAGAAAACGAGTCTAAATTAATTTCATTGCTGATCGAAATTCAGTTTAATAGTTTTATTTTGATCTTTTAAAATTGCTCAAATTCATGAAAATAATCCAACAATAACTTATTGGTAATCATGCAATATAGTTAGCAGTTGAAAAATAAAAAAAATAAAATATATATATATACAACAAATAACTTTTACCAAATGCCTGAAAATTTAATTTAGTACCGACCGGTATACTTGTAATGTTCTGAAACTCTTTTCAAGTTCTTTATTTTTATTTTTCAAAATTAACTATACTGCAGGATTACCCAGGCGACATTTGTGTTTCTTGTGTCATTTACAAAAGCTTCCAATGAAATCTAGGAAAAAAATTTTGTAAACCATGTCAGAACGTTAAAAGTATACAAGTTGATAGAAAATTACATTTTAATGTGTTTGGTAAATGTTATTTATTGTATATTTTTACATTTTTTATTATTTCTCGGCTATGCTGCAAGATTAACTAATTATTTTCTCCTTTGTCGGCATCGCATTTCATCATAAAGTTTTCCTGTGCCGAAAGTCAGTCTCTCATTCAGCGTCTACTGTACGTGTAAAGTCCAATCCGTGAGAGGCAAACATGGACGCAGATGTTACATGTTCCTGGGTTGATATGGTGGTGCCCTCTCTTTGTCTTTTGTATTTCATCCTTATTTCTCATGGCCTCTCTCTGATCAGCCAAGTTGTTTTACCATGTGAACTTTAGATTAACAACTGCCATCGAAGGCAGTGTTAAGCAGTGTTTTCCCAGGTTTAGGTTAAGCAGTGTTTTCTTAGATTTGGGTTAAGCAGTGTTTTCCCCGGTTAGAGTTAGGGTTAAGCAGTGTTTCCCCAGGTTTGGGTTAGGGTTAAACAGTGTTTCCCCAGGTTTGGGTTAAACGGTGTTTCCCCAGGTTTGGGTTAAGCAGTGTTTTCCCAGGTTTGGGTTAAACAGTGTTTCCCCAGGTTTGAGTTAAGCAGTGTTTTCTTAGATTTGGGTTAAGCAGTGTTTTCCCCGGTTAGAGTTAGGGTTAAGCAGTGTTTCCCCAGGTTTGGGTTAGGGTTAAAGTGTTTCCCAAGGTTTGTGTTAAGCAGTGTTTTCCCAGGTTTGGGTTAGGGATAAAAACAGTGTTTCCCAAGGTTTGGGTTAAGCAGTGTTTTCCCAGGTTTGGGTTAGGGATAAAAACAGTGTTTCCCCAGGTTTGGGTTAAGCAGTGTTTTCTTAGATTTGGGTTAAGCAGTGTTTTCCCCGGTTAGAGTTAGGGTTAAACAGTGTGTTCCCCAGGTGTGGGTTAGGGTAAGCAGTGTTTTCCCAGGTTTGGGTTAGGGTTAAACAGTGTTTTCCCAGGTTAGGGTTAAACAGTGTTTTCCCAGGTTAGGGTTAAACAGTGTTTTCCCAGGTTTGGGTTAGGGTTAAACAGTGTTTTCCCAGGTTTGTGTTAGGGTTAAGCAGTGTTTTCCCAGGTTTGGGTTAGGGTTAAACAGTGTTTTCCCAGGTTAGGGTTAAGCAGTGTTTCCCCAGGTTTGGGTTAGGGTTAAACAGTGTTTCCCCAGGTTAGGGTTAAACAGTGTTTTCCCAGGTTTGGGTTAGGGTTAAGCAGTGTTTTCCCAGATTTGGGTTAGGGTTAAACAGTGTTTTCCCAGGTTTGGGTTAGGGTTAAACAGTGTTTCCCCAGGTTTGGGTTAGGGTTAAACAGTGTTTCCCCAGGTTTGCGTTTGGGTTAAGCAGTGTTTCCCCAGGTGACAGGGTCAATATTAAATGATATGAGGTCTTCTCTGAAATCAAACTGTGGGCGATCAGTATTTCTTCTTCTAATTGCATAGAGAATTTTGTTCAAAATCTGTTGAGTTTCCATTTTCCAGACATAACCCAACTAGTAGTGTCATCTTCTCTCAGAAGAGAATACATGTTGGCAAGCTCTGATCTTCCAAAGATTGAAGCTTGTGTGATTTTTCTTGCACCAAGTGACACTCAGTAAGCTATTCAGCCTCCACCTTTGTTGTGCACATAGAGTCCAAGCCTCACTCCTAGGATTGACAGATTATAATAAATGCTTGAAGCAAAACTTTTATTAAAAAATACAAAAACAAAAAGGCAAATATCAATAAAAGTAATTTTGAAAATTGAAAACTTTCGAATTGATAGTTTTAGTGTGGAAACGATCAATCGGAAAAATCAGAACTTTTTGGGGTATCGAAATCGGAAAAATTTGAGCCTGATTTCCGATTCCAAAAACGATTCTTTTAATTTGTTTTTTTTTGTTTAAAATTTTAATTTTCTATTGCAGGTATTGATGATTAAATGATAAATATTTATTGATTTTAAACTATAAGTAAAACTAAACTTTATAGATCATAATAACGAATTTATGAAAAAAATAGCACTGGGAAAAAAATGCTACTGGAAGAAAATGACCCCATAAAAATAGCACAGATTAAAATGCCACGAATGTATAAATAGAAAAAAATTGCTCAAATGAAAAATATAGATGAAAATCTCACAATCAGTTTATCAAATATATTGGATACAATACATAAAGGGAAACAAACGATTAAGAAGGTTGTCAAATTAAAAAGAAAATTATATTTACATTAAAAAAATCTCCTCTAAATCCCCCACCCCAATTAAATTCTACCTTTTTAGGCGATTTTAGAGTCGGAATCAGTAATTTAGAACAGAATCGGTAATTGTCTCGAATTGGGAAAAATATTGAAATTGTCTCATCACTAGTTTATTCGAAACATAAATGGCTACTGTGATAGGGGCCAAATTTATAAGGAAGGGTGGGGAAGCAATCTAAGTAGAGATCTGAACAGCAAGATGTTTGTTCATATTACATTTAAATTTCTGCATGTTGTCACGGAAACAGGGAGGGAATTCCAAAGACAAGCGGTCCGAGGAAAGAAGCTATTAGAGTAGAAAATTTACCGACATTTCTGGACCTCTACAGTGAAGGGGTAGGATTTTGCTGCTAGCTGAGTTGATCAGAGGTATTTTCGTTGACAAGATACAAGTTCAGTAAAGTCATCAGACAGATTCCGTGGAAGTACTTGTAAAACATTCTATTACAGACTTTAGTTCCACAGAAGAATGCAAAAAAAAAAAAACGAAACTAAATGGCTACACACCAACGGCCTTAATTCAGCCATAAGAATATTACATTATTACAAATATTTGAATAACCCAAAAAGGTTGATATTCTGTTAAAAAGACAACACTAAGTCTTTTGAGTAATCATATATTTTATATTGATTTATTATTTATTCCTTGTAATGACATTTTTCACTATTTTTAGTATAGTAAAAAATTTCATTACAAGGAATAAATAATAAATCGATATAAAATATATGATTACTCAAAAGTTTACAAAAATAAAACAAAATAAAATAAGCATAAAAAGTAAATGAATAACCTCCCCACTCCCCGTCCCCCTCAACTGAAATTCAGCCTTAATAAATATTTCGGTTGTAAAACTTGTATAATTTCTCCTGGTTTTCCTCACTCCTAACCGTAAGTAAACAAATGGCATTAGCCGTAGGAGGTCAACGGGTGTAACTCGAATTTGTCAAACACAAGTAAAATAAAATATCTTTGAAAGGCCTTTTCTTTATTTTTACTTGACACACTTTTACAAAATCAAGTCATTTTTCTTTGAAATCCTGATTTTAATGACACTTTGTTTTCAAATCACTGATAAATATGAAACTATTTATGCAAGTAAAAATATATAAATCCAATGTCTCCAAACATATATATAATCGATTTCGTTTCTAACTAGGCTAAAAAAAAAAACGACTTACATTTATACAACTTGCCCAAAACAACCATATCTCGTGATACACATGTTGACTGCCTGAAAAAAATAACTTTCCAAGACGGCCATCTTTTTCTGCATTCCTGAAGATTCATCTTGTCTATAAAATTCAAACTTTGTTTTGATTGTATAGCGATGGTGATGAAACGGTCGTAATATTGTAAATAAAGACTAGTTTGATTGATACGATGTTTTTAGCCTTGTCAGAAACGAAATCAATTTATAATTGCTCTGAAATTAGATATTTTATCATGTGATAAAAAAATCACTTGAGTTTGACAACACAACAAAAATATTATATAAAATAATTTAGTAAATGTTCCAAATTTGTTTTAAAAAAAACATTTTAATTAAAACAATTTTTCCTGCCCATTTTAAAGCATACATTTTCTTGATAAACGAATTCAAGATATTTTTAAAAAGGCTTCATTAGTAAATTTTTTATCATCACAATTAAGAAAAAAAAAAAATCCCCGCAATCGTTAACATTCCAAATTGTTTATTTAGCTTATTTGTGCGTTTTTTTTCACAGACCAATGAGAATTGTTTTTATAAAAACAGCAACATCATTTAATGGCGTGGAGTCGTATTTAAAATTGTTGCTCTTTACTTCTCTTAAGACAAGTGGATCTTTTCGTGGCTTTGAACAGCCAAAAGTCGTTGGTTTCATGACTCTTTAAAAAAAAAAAAACAACAACAACAGTGTGGAGTCGTGTTTGAAATTTTTGCTCCACTTTGTAAACAAGAAAGTAAATATCTACCGGAGACTTCTCCACTTACAGTCTTCTTTATGTTAGTGGTTTGGCTTCAGGCTAGTGACCTGTCCCTGTAAAACATTCTTGCTTCAAAAACAGTCAAAAGTAAATTCAAATTTTTATGAATGCGATGAATCACTTTGACTGCCTCAGTTGTCTCAGGAAGTAGAAGTACTCTGATGAGCTTGCTGCTCTGGTATCCCCACGACGTAAATTCACTAGACCAACCCGATAATCTGCCAAATCCCATCCATACACTGTGGAGGTTCCCAGATGCCGAAGAGCTTTCTACTCCAAAAGCTTCTTTCCTCATGCTGCTGGAATCTTGAACTCCCTCCCTGCTTTCCTGACGTTACTGACATGCAGAAATTTAAAACTAATGTAAACAGACATCTTGCTGCGCAGCTCCTAATTTAGGTTGACCACCCTCCCCACCCCCACCTTCACCCTTTTTTCTCAGTAGCCTCTTACGTCTACAGTGGCGGCCTGCCTTGTTTGGGGTGAACTATGTTAAAAAAAAAAAGTATCTAATGAGAATTCTTTTTAATTATATCCTTCCATAGTTAAACGTCAAAACTGGTATAGTAAGACAGTTGTTTGCTTAATTGTGATGGTAAAAATTCACTGAAGAAGCCTTTTCAAAAATTTATTGAATTTTGTTATCAAAGGAATGTGTGTTTGAATTTAAATCTTTTTTTTTTTTAACTAATTCATAAAATCTACTAAATTATTATATTTTGAGCTCTAGTTAGATTTAAATGTAAAAATCCTATTTAAAATAATAATAATTTGGTAAAACCGGCATAGTTTAAAAAGACAAAACAAAAATGAAAGTAACAAGATTCCAAAGCAACACTGGATAGATACGGCTCGTATTGTTATAAGTTTCCATTGGCAGAAAAAATATATTTATTTCTATACTTCGCCAATAGAAAGATTATTGGAATAACACCAGACTCTCAAGTAACTTACAAAAAATATTGAATAAATATATGAATTTATAACATTTTTTTTTTTTTCAAACAAAACTAATTATTTTAATGATATGCTTTAGTTTATTTCGTCCATATAAGCAAATAGTACGACTGAAATTGAAGTCTTTCATTTACAAACGTACAATTTTATAGACTTCTCTTTGTGAAAGAGTAGTCAAGGGAAATATATTAATCCAATGTTTATTTCACTACTGAGCTATTACCCAACTTTTGTGTGAATTTTAACAAATTTATATAATATGTATATATATATATTTCTTCAAAACCAAAAAATATTATTATTTTTGTCTTTTTCTTATGTTTACTCCTTATATTATTAAAAAATACTTCTTCATTTCAAAGAAATTGGTTTCTTTGAGAATGTTAAAGAAACTTGCTAAAAGAAAAGGCTGTGAAAAATAGAAATAAAAAATGTTGACATTTTCGAGAATGAAAAGAATCAAACAATAAAACAAAAATTTGTTCTTGTTTTTATTTGTTTTTTAAATTCTTTTTGTTGTTGTATTTGCCTTATTGTTTTGTTACCTCTACCAGGGAGGGTTGGGATAAAAGCATTGTTTTCTCTTACATTTGTTTGTCAGTTTGTATGCATGTTTGTTTGTTAGCCAATGGTGCAGATCCAAATAAAGGTTGTTGATGCAAGAAATTTAAATATTAGTAGACATAAACCGAAGTCTAAGAGTCGAGTATTTATTTACCTCCTCTCCAGGAGGTTAGGCACAAGGCCAGTTTTATCTTACTCCCACAAGTAAAATGTGACACAAGGTCGGGTCGGGAAAGTGGGATTTGAAAAGCCAGCGCCCGAGAAGGTGAGCACTCTGGCCATTAAAAATTGCCTGGCCAGCCCCGTCGGCATTCCCCGGTAGGGGCGCCTCAGGCAGTAAGCAATAAACTTACTCCTCCCCAAAGAGGGGAGGCAAAGCCTGGGAGGGTGGACCTCCTAAAACTACACAGGACCGACCCATAGACCGGCGTAAATCAAGCCCCGAAGGCCAAGACAATACCAGTTTATGGGGTGCAGTATCCATCGGAACAGATACTACACTTTGATCTTAGCCAAAAGGCCAAGAGTCTAAGAGTCGAGTAGCGAACATTACTTGCTGATATCAGTCGAAGATCCGTTCTCGAAAACCAGTCTGACAGAAACTGGGCCATTTCCATGGCTTTTTATCTGTCGGGCTGTGGTATTAATCCTGAATAGTCCTAAGAGGTCCATCCTTCCAGGCCTTGCCTTCCCTCTTTGGGAAGAGTTAGTTTATCGCTAGCTGCCTGAAGCGCACCCACCAGGAAATGCTGACAGGACTGCCCAGGCAATTTTTAAGAGGCCAGAGTTCCCCAATTCTGGGGCGCTGGCTATTCTCCCCACCTTCCGTCCCTGTGCCACATCTTCCTGAGGTAGAAAGGAAGTAGATATCGAGTCTGATAGGCTATGTTTCAAATTTCATAAAAATCTGTCCAGTATTTTTACTTCCTATAGATGTACGAACGTTCACCTTCATTATATAAACTAGCAAATGTTTTTGCTAGTCTGGGAGGACGGTATCATCACAAGCGAAATTACTTCACTCTCACCTCCCCCAAGGAGGTAATGCCTGGGAGAATGGTATCATGACCATAAAACAGATACTACACTATCCCTTCATGATGATGATGATGATGGTGGTTTCATATGACGAAGTGATTAAGGAGTACTGTTGTCACTGTTGTCATATTTGGGCTGATGAATCTCTGTCCCATTTGAGGGTTCTTGATAAGGTTCAGAAGCATATCTGTAATTTGGTTAGCCCTCACTCTTTCTTCTTTTTTTTTCAGGCTGTCTGAAGATACCGACTTCCTGACCTAAAATGCACCAAACATTGATGTTATTGTTTTTTTCCTTTCCTTTTGCAAAACTCAATCATGTTCTGCAAAATAAAAAAACAACAATAATCCTCTACAAAACAACCAAACCAGACATCATGAATAAATATTTGAAGATATAAAGAAGTTGAAGCATAAAAACTTGTACCAAAATGACTGGATTCAGGATTAAATAACCCGAAAAGGGTTGATATGCCGTAAAACATAACAACCAAATCAAACCTTTCTTCTTCTCTGCTCCCTCTTTCTCACATATGTGATGTTGCTAGTCTCAGTCTCTTCTATAAATACTATTATGGCATGTGTTCTTCAGAATTGTCTGATCTATTCCCTGCTTCCTTTGTTCCAGCTCGTTTGGCTCGTTGGTCTGATGGTCTTCACTGTTTTGATACTTTGCTATAATACAGCTTCCTATTCCAGTAACTTCTTTCCAAGAACTGCAGGCTTATGGAACTCTCCTCCTGCTGACTGTTGCCCTCCTATCTATTGGCCTTAGTCTTTTCAAGACTAAGGCCAATAGGCATCTCCTGTCTTTGCGATAATCATCTTTCGTTTGTGTCAGCTCCTTACATCAAGTAGCTTCATGCCTTGTCTGGAGCGATTTCCATTAAAAAAAATAAGACTGGGATGGATTGATGGAGATTTATTGTCTTGCTGAATCGTTGTTAATTATCCATAATTAATGTGAACACATTCCTACCCAAAATGTTGTTTACTTCATTATCTCAGAGCGTTACCACTGTCGACTAAATGAAGAGTCTATCAAGCATGTGTACACAGTGGATAATGCATGGAAGTGAAACCGAGCCAGAGAAGGTTGAGGACATGTGTTGCATGAAGAGCAATCATATTTGAATTATACAATGGATGTGTAATGTGAGTCTTAAAGGCTTTGATCTGATGAGCTCAGAGGAAAATTAAATCTGGACAATGGAAATGTGTACAGAACAAGAGACTCTGATAATTTGGTCATGTTGAAAGAATGGATGAGAGGTATTGGGTTAGTAAACGTAGAACAGATGAGGTAACAGATTCAGTTGACATGAGAAGGTCAAACATGGGAAGAAGTGATAAGAATAGACTTGAGGAAAAGAGGGACAAATAAAGACCTGGTCTGAGCTAGGTTAGTTTGGAAGTCAATTTCTTAAAGCCGTCCAACACATGCCAGCATGTATATATGTAAAATAAAATTACTTCAGAATAAGTGCATTCAACCTACGATTGAACTAAACATCTTTCTATTGGATATACTTCATTTTTTAACATTTTCAACGCTGCCTTCACGAAACCCCTTTTTTTTCCATCTTTAAATATCCTTCCACCGGACACCTTATCAACGGACATTCACCAACTGGACAGACTCCATACTTTTTTACATGCACACTCCATTACTTTATATTTTTTCAAATTTTGAATTTTGGCGTTTCCACTGCCAAATTATCCATCTATGTAATTATCCTCTGATGATAAGATTTTAATCTTTGAAAAGCCTTGGCTTAAGGAAAGAATAATAAACATCTTTTTACCGAGTACACCTTGCATTGAACAGTCGAAGTTGAAATAGATTTGTCATTCGTACATGTTTATCTCTCTTCTTTCATGTATCTTTATATATATATATATATATTAATATTAAATAAAGTGTTACAACAACATCCGGACCAAGGTTTCAGATCCGAGAAAATCGGACCTTCATCAGCGGAGTCGTATAGCTTAATGAGTGAGAACAACCGCCAGGAATTTCAAAATATTGTCCGTTGGAAAGATGGAACAATATTTTGAAATTCTTGGCGGTTGTTCTCACTCATTAAGCTATACGACTCCGCTGATGAAGGTCCGATTTTCTCGGATCTGAAACCTTGGTCCGGATGTTGTTGTAACACTTTATTTAATATTAATAAATATCATGCTCTTATTAATTATTTAGTTAATTTTACTTTTGCATTAATAATTGAGCACTCTGCTGGGAAACTCTCCCAATTAGGAAATACGGTATATATATATATATATATATATATATATATATATATATATATATATATATATATATATATAATTTTTTATTTACACAGGCATGTAAAAAATCTGTGACACTGGCATGTCGATGTTATCGATCAACAGCTGTTATAAACTGATATATATATATATATATATATATATATATATATATATATATATATATATATATATATTTTACAAATGTGTCACCTCTTATCAAGGCCCAAAGGCCACTCGAGGATAAGAGTGAATAAGTTTTTCAGGTGGATGGTGAAACATCAAGGGGATTTGTAACAATGGTTGTAACTGGTGAGAAATTGATTATTTAAGAGGACGGCTCAACAAGAATTTGTTTATATTGGACTTGAAAACGACAACATTGTAGTTAGCTGGGAAACAGCCCCGTGGGACTGTGTTCTGCAGACGGGCAGTTTTAGAAAATAAACTTTAAAAATTTTAGCTACACAGAGGGAGAAAGGGGAATCATAGACAGTGATTGTAGCTAGACAAGTTGTTGTTGTGAATGTTTTACAGAGTTGAACCATAGAGTAAAGTTCAGTCGAGCACCTACATCAAAATAATGATAGTATTGATTGTATTGAGACTTTAATGTATTCTTTCTTTAGTAATTATGTTTGTGGTGGGGGTATGTTATGGAAGGGATGGTTTGTCCCTTCCTTACTTTTATCACACGAAATGAATTGAATGAACAACTGAGTAACAGGCAACAAAATAGAGGGTTTATTGACAGAGGATACCTATACCGTTTGGTACAGGTAGAAGAGAGAAGTAGACGGTGTCCGGTTGAGGAAGAGGAAAAATGTAAAGGTTCTCTGGCTGCCCGTGGGTTTTCTTCAAGTGAAGATAGTAGTAGTCTTTGAGTTAGACAACGGTAGCGGGAGAACAAAGGCTTTTCCGGGTTCCTCGTTGGTGCTCTCAGCGATGCGTCCCAGCTATGCCGAGGGGTTGTCTCTGCGAGGCTGTTGAATGAAAAAGAGGGTGATTTTTCTTCTGCACCGGCTTTTATATTCAGAAGGGCAGATAACTCTGGTGTTGCTTCTCAACGCCACCTGTCGGTGAATAAGCGACACCTAACGGCCAGCCGGTGCAGTTATGGATGAAAGGAGGAGGTAACTGCTACAGGTATGCACTTTACTGAGTGCAAATCTAGTTTATATCTTATTTCAGCTTATATAACATACATAACACTCTAAGCAAATAACGCGTCCAAACGAGAGTGGCACGTGACTTCACATTTCCAAAACAGATGACAACAGAAGCTGAAGAGAGCCGGACGGCCAGGCCCTTCTGTGCTTGAAACCGACGATACGAATGTTGTACTAATTTTTCTGTACCAATATATATATATATATATATATATATATATATATATATATATATATATATATATATATATATATATATATATATATATATATATATAAGTAATCCAACAAAAGATAAAGCGTCAACTAATATCTTATAATTAGTGAAACATCCGGATAAAAACTGAAGCTCAATATACTGGATAGAGCATTAATATTATAATATAAAATGAAATAATAAAATAAGGTGTCAATCAAATTTTATTATAATTCAAAGTTCAAGCAAAGTATCTTAACGTCCTTATATAAAGTTAATCCAACAAAAGATATAAGAGGCAACTAATATCTTTTAATTAGTGAAACATCCGGATAAAAACTGAAGCTCAATATACTGAACTTTGAATTCTAATAAAATTTGATTCGCACCTTATTTTATTATTTCATTTTATATATATATATATATATATATATATATATATAAATATATATATATATATATATATATATATATATATATATATATATATATATATATATATATATATATATACTAGCTGTATATATCCAGCGTTTCCTGGTCTAGTTTTTATTTTCATTTTGTTTAGGCTATTTTTAATCAAATTATTATCATCATTTTTAATAGGATTTTGAAAGCTAAATGTAATTATTGCAGTATCGTTTACGCATTAAATTATTAATTGAATCAAATTGTTATAAAATTATTTGTTATTGCAGTAATATTGCTTTAATCTTTATGTGTGAAATTGTTGGATGTAAATCGCTTCGAAAGCTTTGAATCTTTTAATACATGGGGAGTTAGTTGCTTAGAAGTTTTAATAACTTTCTATTCGACAGTTTCACTGCTTTCAAATTCTTTTCAAATTTCAAAGAGTCAGAAAGTAATTCATTCTTTTTAATTAAAAGTACCAAATTGGCTGATTTGTTTACGAAGAAACAGAAATGCATTCTGGTGGATTTAATTTAATAATTAATTTCGTTTAGCAGTAATATAGGTCCTACAAAAGGTAGACACGGGGTGAGGAAGAGGCTGTCAGCTGTTTATTCTCTCTCTCTCTCCTCCTCTCTCTCTCTCTCCTTTTAACAGGTAAAAAATAAAATAAAAAGTAACCATAAAACAGAAGATTTAAATAATCCATTATAAATAAAAAGAAATATCGTCACAAGTATTAATACTATGTAATTCATCAACTGCTCGCCTGACTACTTAATCATTATCCTCGAGTGACTTACGAGCCTTGATAAGTGATGACTCGTTAGAACATAAAAAAGACTCTTAGGTAAAGAAAAAAAGAAAGAGGGGGTTATAACGAATACAATAACTAATTTAATATTTTGTCTTTTTATGATTTTTAAAATTTAACTGGTTTTGCAAACTTTTTCCTAATTCAAACAATCTAATCCTAGCTCAATATGTGACTCAACGGGTCACATTTTTCTAGTATATTACCACATTTAATTTTTCTTCTCGAAAATATAGTTTTAAGTTGCAATAAATTGTTTGAGATTAGTGCCAAAAACCCTATCAAAACTGAAATTACGTGACTAAAATAGGAATTAATTCACATTTGTTGTCATAAAAGCCTAAACATTTAAAGGGAGTTAATATATACACAAGCCTGAGTTATCTCCCCTTCATTTAAATAGTGTGTGAGTGTTTTTAAAAACTTTACTAAATTTCTAATTTTAAATAAACTAACTAAAAGCTAAACGAAACCGTGTATATATTACGCTACGTGCATTAAAACATAACATTATTTAATAAAACTGTTTATAATTATGTTTATTTTCACTATTTGTTTTATTTAGGAATGTTAGAAATATCTTAATTAAGAACCGGTGAATATGAAAGATATGTTCTCCGTCAAAATAACACTCATTGAATATTCTATTGTTTAAACAAAATCTTAATATTTTATTGAAAATAAAAATGAAATTGCCTGAAAATGTTTTGTTATTGACAAAACTAATTTTTTACTTTAATAAATTATCTGTTTCATTCGAAATCAAGATGTTTATTATAATCACTCAGGTGTTTAGTTGTGTTTTTTTTCCGGCGAGTACAGAATCTCCTCGATCACCGTTACGATTCATCTACTTAATTTTTATATATTTTTTATTTAATTTAATAAAACAAAAAATTTTCTGTTGAAATATTGAAATTTAAAATATTACTTTATTTTTTCTTGTAAGTGTTAAAAAAATGTCTAATTTCCCAGAAGGCCAGAGTCAACATCCGGTTTCATAAACACGTGTTTCATTTCAGAAATAGTCAAAACTTTGGCAGAATTCTTAACGAACGACTTCTGGTAAGATTGTTGCTTATGAGTTTACTATTTTTTTTTTTTAATTATTTAAAACAAACAACAAAAAAAGGAGAACTATTTGTTTGTAATGGCTGACGGACAGTTTGACGATGCCGAAGTTGAAGTTTTAAGCCAGCGAATTTCGTCTGTTGTTGATACGAGTGATTCGAAAACCCCAAAATGCCCCGATAAGAAAAACGACGAAGAAGAAAGTAGTGGTGATGAAGACGGTCCATTTAATTCTGAAAGTGAAGATGATTATGATGATGACGATAATTGTTTCGACTGGGGAGGTCAGATTCGTGATTTCACTAAAAAGTACAATTCTTTTCGATCCGGAGTTGCGAGAAACGTGGCAGGCCAGAAAAACAATAACAACAACACAACCACAAACGGTGGCCCTCCAAACGTCAGCATGAAATCTGGGGGCCCCGGTTTGCAACCGAGTAAAAAAGTTCTTCAGTCCATGTATGCGAACAAAGTCTCGACTTTGAAATACGAGGGCCCCTCCGGCCTAGACACGGGTAGTTCTTGTCGAAAAATGCAGACGAAAGACGTGCGCGACAAAGACAAGTCTGACCGGGCGACCACCGAACAAGCGCTCGATCCGCGCACATATATGATCATATTCAAATTGATGAGCAAAGGTTTTATCACCGACGTCAACGGTTGCATCAGCACCGGGAAAGAGGCGAACGTCTATCACGCGACCGACAAGAACGGCAGAGACGTCGCCATTAAGGTCTTCAAGACTTCCATTCTGGTGTTCAAAGATCGCGACAAATACGTCACGGGCGAGTTTCGCTTTCGGCACGGTTACTGCAAGCGGAACCCGAGAAAAATGGTCCAGACCTGGGCCGAGAAAGAAATGAGGAACCTTATTCGCATCCACCAATCCGGGATCAAATGCCCGGAACCCTTATTATTACGGAGCCACGTTCTTTTAATGGAGTTTATCGGAACAGATGGATGGCCGGCTCCTCTACTGCACGAGGTCGACCTCTCCGACTCCAAAGCACATGAACTGTATCTCGACTGTATACTCATGATGCGGACTATGTACCACGTCTGCAAACTCGTGCATGCCGATCTGAGCGAGTTCAATATCATCTTTCATGAGGGAAAGCTTCATATTATTGATGTGTCGCAGTCCGTTGAACATGACCACCCAAACGCATTATTTTTCCTCCGGAAGGACTGCACCAACGTCACAAACTTCTTCCGGAAAAATTTTGTCTGCGGCCTGACCGTCAAAGAACTTTTCGAATTCGTCACAGATTGCACGATTACCGAAGCGAATATCGACGACTATTTAGATAAAGCGATGGCGATGACCGCTGACCGAACACTGGAGGAGATCACCGAACAAGATAAAGTAGATGAAGAAGTTTTTAAAAAGGTTTTCATTCCGAGGAATCTTGACGACGTTGCGAATTTTGAACGGGACATCCTAACTGCCAACAAGGGTAACACCGACCAGCTTTTTTACCAAACGGTGGTGGGTCAGAAGGCGGATTTGTCTGGCCCGCAAGTCGTCCCGCTTCTTTTGGAGAAAAATGACACTGAATCTACGGAGAAGCATCCTTGTGATAATGACAGCACGAAGACGGGTTCTTCGTCTTCGGAATCAGAATACGAAAGCGGCCAAGAAGACAACGAGGAAAGTACGGACAACCGTAAAACCATTGATACTGCTGTGAATTTTCGACCCCGGGATGAATCTCCAAATAGTCGGAAAAATCGGAAGAAGCTGGTTAAGGATGCCAAGCAGAAATCCAGATCGGAAAAAACCCCAAAACATGTCAAAAAACGTCAGGCGAAAGTTTCCAAATCCAAACGTTGATTTTTGTGAGAGAAAAACAAAACATTCTTCATTTCTTTTTAACCAATCAGCAGCAACATTCAGATCTTCTGTAGAAGGAAATCCACCAAAAAATACCCCTCTCCATCCCCAAAAAAGTAAACGTGTAGTTTCCATATGTAATTTTATTGCAAAGATGATGTGCAGCAGCTAAAATGCATGTTTCGTAATGGTGCATGAATGCTTGTTGGGGCCAAGGTCATTCAGAAAGTGCGCTTACCACTTGGAAAAAGTAATGGTGTATGTTCAGTGCTTAGGAAAAATTATCCGCTAGAACTTTAATTACAAGTATTTTCCCATTTATGTATTATAGCAATCGCTTCGATGAGTATGCCTCCATCTTGTTTCGTTGGACACAAATCAAGGGCAGATAATAACGCAAAATTCCCTTGATTTGTGTCTAACGAAACAGGCATACTCATCGAAGCGATTGCTATAATACATAAATGGGAAAATACTTGTAATTAAAGTTCTAGCGGATAATTTTTCCTACTTTTTTCGACATTGAACAATAAAATACCACTGAGTACATTATATTGTTTTCATAAATAAATAATTTTTCCGTATGGCCGAAGCACTGAACATGCACCAAAGTAATTGTCTTTCAGAAAGAAGACTACATGCGGCGAAACATCCCACTTAAGATTAAGTGAAATTTATGTCCACCTGAAATTATGAATCTCCCGGACAGTCAGTTTTTAATATCCTGAGATTGACAGCGGATCAGGTTCAAGTGGGACTCACTGAGTGGTCAACCCTAAGTGATCTCTATATAAACTCAGACGAATGAGAGGATCGGAGTTTGAGCGATTCGGTTTGTCACATAACAAGTTTGTCGTCGGTCGATAAAACTGAGTGTTTTTACTTCACAAAATGTTTGTTATTTGAGGCACACTCAGAGTTCAACGTATTGTCGATAAGATAAATTTAGTATTACTTATAAAATAGAGAGAGAAAAAAACACTTTTTAAATTAGTAAATTAACCGACACACCGGCATATATCCAACGTAAGCTAGTCAATATAAAACTTGGAATACAGAATAGTTAAGACGAAAAGAAGTAAGGTTATATAAAAATAATTTATTTAAAACAATTAAAATATTTATTTCACAATATAATTGTTTTGTTTTTGCAGCATATCAAAATATGCATATAAAAGATGTTCCTTGTTTTCGTCTTAACTATTCTCCTTTCTAAGTTTTATGTTGACTAGCTTACAGACGTCCATCTTGGATATGCCAGTTTGTCAGCTAATTTAAAAAGTGTTTTTTTTTTTCGTAAAAGGATTTTTAACGCTAATACGTCGTTCAGCATGTCATAATCTTTAAGAAATTTTTTTTTTTAATTTTGAGCTACTTCATATCGTCTTTCGGATAAAATTACATTGGTCGGGAAACTACACGTTTACCACGCCCCCCCCCCCCCCCCAAAAAAAAACAGACACAATACTTCCGTTTTTTTTTGTTTTTTTTACAAAACTTATTTTTCCATCAGTAGCGGTTCTCTTCTCCCAAAGACCCCGACATTCGATGTGAGCAGGAAAATCTCTGG
This sequence comes from Sepiola atlantica, assembly GCA_963556195.1. Classification (NCBI taxonomy): domain Eukaryota; kingdom Metazoa; phylum Mollusca; class Cephalopoda; order Sepiida; family Sepiolidae; genus Sepiola; species Sepiola atlantica. Next base: position 26,255,938 of record OY744519.1, on the reverse strand, counting down.
ACAAAACTAGCTCCTTCTTTAGACTGACATCGCTATGAAAAAAAGGGTGAATGCTTACTTTAGGGTCCTAAATTCCATATTGTCAAAAACGAAAAATTCAACATGGCGATGTTAACATTAACTTTAGTTAGCGAGTAAAAGAAGCGCTACACAAAACCATTTCAAGTGTTGAGGGGAAGCGAGAAAGCAAATAGCAAGTCAGACAACCCCCACCGTCTGAAATGAATTCGGAAAGAAAGAAGTTTTTCACTCTAAATAAAAAGTCAACGGTGAGTGTTTTTTTTCTGTAGGTCATCGGAAACGCTAATAATAATTTATATATGAAAAATTAAATTACTGAAGTATTTCTATAATTTTATCACAATATTATTGTGAACACTGGCGAAGCATATATTTTTTGACAGTAGGTGTATGCTAGTTAATAAGAAGAAAAAAGTAAGATAATTAATAAAAATAACAATCTTTTGTTCAGAGATTTTGCTCTTCCTTTTTAAAACGATATGTATGTATATGTATATGTATATATTTTGTATAAAAAGAAATGTATTTTTTTTTAATTCCAGTCTTGGTTGTTTGTTAATTTTTAATTAATTTTTGGGTACTCCTACAGAATTTGAACGGAACGGTTTTTTAATTTTATTTTACCCTAACTGGGTAATTTTAACAAGAGTCAACAAAACAAGAAAAGAGTAAAAAAACAAAACAATACGCAACAAATAAATGTTACCAAATGCAAGATAAGTCACTCTTCTACCTACCTAGATCAGTTTATTTGTGTTTTAACTTATTTTATAGCGTTTTTTTATTCAAAACAAACCTGGTGTCTACTTTGTTCAGTTAAATAAAAAACAAAATGGCTGATCATAAGGTGTGCACGAAGACCTTGATAATCGCTCAAAAATCGAAAAGTAAACAAAATACTGATAGAAAAACATCTAATAAATGTCACCAATCGTGCGAAAATGTAATGTTCTACCAGTATTTTGTTTAATTTTCGATTTTTGAGCGATTATCTGGACTCCACGTGACTAATGTCAGCCGTTTTGTATTTCGTTCTAACAGGTTTGTTTTGAACAAAAAAAAACGCTTTAAAATAAGTTAAAATAAAAAAAAAAACTTATACAGGTAAGTAGAAGAGTAACTTATCTTGCCTTTGGTAACATTTATTTGCTTTGTTTTTAATACCCCTTTTTTGTTTAGTTGGCGCTTTGTTAAAAATGCCCTCTAAGGTTTTGGTGTAGTTTTGCAAATGTCGGTTTGGTTCGGTTCAAATTCTTTAGAAGCACCAATTTTTGTCTGTGAAATGGTAATGTTGATAAACGATAATTCGTATTATTTTCATTTTGGTTCTTATGTTCACAACGTTTTGACAATTATATTCTCTGACCTTTTTCAAGTGATTCTCTCTAACCTTCCGGGAATGATGATACACCACTCTCTATTCTGGTTCTTGCAGTCGAAATATGCAGCTGATCTAGAAGTTGACCTGGGTTCAGTTGTGGATTGGGGTACGAAATGGGTTGTTTAAGACTCAGCCTGTGTCTTTCAATCGTAGGTGTGTCCCTTTTCTTCCTGAGATTCTCATGAATAGCTCTGCTCTTGAGGAGAAATCAACTCTGAAACTTCTTGGTCTTTCTTTTTCATCAAATCTTTCTTGGAGTTCATACATTAGAACCATTGCTCTTTTTGCTTCTCGTAAAGTCAGTGCTCCTGATCTCTACAAATCTACTATCAGACCATGTATGGAGTACTGTTGTCATATTTGGGCTGGTGAATCTCTGTCCCATTTGAGGGTTCTTGATAAGGTGCAGAAATATATCTCCTTCTTTGCACCCTCTCTCTCACAGACGTGATGTTGCTAGTCTCAGTCTTTTCTATAAATACTATTATGGCATGTGTTCTTCAGAATTTTGTGATATATTCCCTTTTGGTTCAATTAATAATTTAATGATCAAGCGATATCCCTAATAATTAAATAATTATTAAATCTCTCTTTGGAAAGAGTTTGAATGCCTACGAGACGCCATCTCTGAGTCTCTTCGCTCTCTCTCTCTCTCTCTCTCTCTACAAGTAAACCCTGACCAAATATTCAAAATAACAGGATTTGAAGCCCAAATAGGAAACGTTTCAGATAAAGGGGTCAAAGGATTGACCCTGCTGAATCGTGAGAACCGGAAGAGTATGAAGCAGACAGACATGATGTCATCTGTTCTCAGACTAACGGGGTGATTCCCGTAACACAGCTATAAACTGGCTCATACAAGGAATCATTCATGCACCTTCTGGTGTTGTTACCTCCAAGTAAATGTACTAATCTGGGAATCCCACTAGACCAGATGAATTCTTGTCCTGGATTCTGCCAAACCAAGAAAAGACTACAAGAAAGATAAACTAGTTTTAAGTTTTAGTTAAGTGGTCAATTGGGAAGAGGAAAGTTAGTGCTCTTCACGGCTTTACTAACTCAACATTTGAGAGGTAGAGGAGACTCTTAATCGAACACTCTGATATCTATGTATCTCCTATAGAATTTAAGTGTTAGCTCCAGGTAAGAGCTCCTTGTATTCTGAAAACATAGACTGAAGAATTAAATTTAACTTTCAAAATCCTACTTAAAAAAATTTTGTTTAAAGTTAATTAAAATAATTAAAAAAACAAAGAAAATGATTGCATTGAGTCATCTTGGCGATGTCCATATGCCTTTGTAACATTTGTACCCTTGGTGTGGGTGCTATATAAGACACATTTCCTGCCAAATTGTCTGTTTACTGAAAGTGACAACTCTGCCACAAACTGACTAAAATGGATTATAATTTGTTTGAAACTCTTCATTATGGTTGTTGTGAAGTGGTGTATGAGTGGTAAGACACTAATATGAAGAAATAAATGGATGAAAACGATTCCATGGAGATCAACAAAATAAATTATTTATTTAAACAATTTTACAACTAAGAATTACTATGAATGAGTAGGATTTAATTATCTCGCTAAGCCAATTTAGTAGTATTCTCCATTTTGAATTTGCGTGTTTGTTACATTATCTTGTCTATGCTTCATTGTGGTAAGACACAAATATGAAGAAATAAATGGATGAAACATCTGATCTATGCAGGGGCAGATAACCCTGCTTCAATCTGTCTCACCAAGGGCAGAAAAATCTTGTTTCAAAATGTCTCTTAGCAAGCATCTCCTTTTAGGGTACAAAGAGTTATCTGCCTTTAACATAGATTTTTTTTCTAGATGGAATTATTGATCCCTCTAACACTAGTACAAAAATATCTACGTTAGCAGTTTCAATCTCAAAGATTATGATAGTAGATCACGTGACATTCAAATTTATATTTTAGAAAATAAATGAATGATTGAATCGCCCATAACTAAAAAATAGCAATGATTTCAGTTATGGGCTATTTATTTTTTATGTGAATAAATGTTGGAGTTTTTCAGATTTGATGTACACGCTATTTTGTATCTTTATGCATATAAAAATAGTCCCATTTATTTGATGTACACGCTATTTTGTATCTTTATGCATATAAAAATAGTCTCATTTATTTGATGTACACGCTATTTTGTATCTTTATGCATATAAAAATAGTCCCATTTATTTGATGTACACGCTATTTTGTATCTTTATGCATATAAAAATAGTCCCATTTATTTGATGTACACGCTATTTTGTATCTTTATGCATATAAAAATAGTCCCATTTATTTGATGTACACGCTATTTTGTATCTTTATGCATATAAAAATAGTCCCATTTATATATAAAAAAAAAGGGTCACTCGTTAATATGGTGGCTTACTATGGGGTTTTAACTTGTCTTTCACGAAAAATACAAGTCGAAAACTTTAGTAAATGAAAAATTCAAGAAAGAAATTTGTGTCCTATTATCAAATTGTTTCTGTCCGTGTTTACATTGTCCAAATCTGAGGGTTTTTTAGTGATTTCCTATTAAAAGAAAAATCAGCTTTATCTCTAATATATAAATCATAGTAGGAAGATTCAATGTGTAAGCTGTTGAAATGAATCTTATATGAACAGCCAAAGTTGCGCTTTTCGGTCATTTTTGCACATAATCACTAGATTGAAACAGAGCGGCTAGTCTAAGATCTCTTCCCTGGTATATATCGCTATGGGTATACAATTAACCATACTTATCCGTATTTAAATAAAAAGGATGCTGTGCAGTGATAGTATCACACGATTTGAACAAATGTCACAATTTTATTTATTTAAATACAAATTTACAAAATGGAAGCTCAGTTTCTAATCTTTATATTAATAAAATTATGCGACAAGTTCAGAGCAGGAGCTGGAATGAGGAGGGAGCACTAACACCCTACGCATTGGTATATATTTCTTTCTATAAAATAAATAAGTTTTATTTAAATGACCTTGACCGTTGCAAATAAATGAATTTATCCTTTTTTTAATTAAATAACTTTAATTAGTTACTGTTAATATCAACAAAACTATTGCATATATATGAGAGAAATAAAACAATATAATTTCAAATCAGTAACACCAAGTATTAATTTATTATAGACTGTTTGTAAAATATATATGCAAATTAGGAGTCCTAATTACTGTGTACGGGTCTTTTGTCAGTACTATATATATTGTATTTAATAATATTATGTTTTATTAGTTATTTAAATAACAGTAACCTGTTTTGATAGTAATAAATGAGTGATAAAGGAAAAATCTTTCGCATTCATTTTTAGATGAAAGAAAATCACATAAAATACATCGTGACTTGTTTATAGCGAAAGAAACCTAGCAAATAGCAGATAACCTCAAAATGGCGAGAACTTCAAAACCCGACATACATGAAAATTATCGATTTTTAAAGTGTAATTTTTATCTTACTTTTATGTACATATGAAACAAAATCACTCAAAACTACACAGAAAATACATGACCCATGTATATCGAAGGAAACGTGGCAAATAGAAGATAAACCAAAAATGTTATTTCATGTATGTATCAATGAAAATCAGTCAAGAATACACGGAAAATTACCCTAGTAATTAGAAAGGAAACCTGGCAAATGGCAGAAAAATCAAAATTGCTAGAACTCGAAAAACATGAACGGTTCGCGTAAATGAAAATTTTGATTATTTTTAAGGTGTCATTTTATGTCCTAATTTAATGAAATAATTTAATAAGAAAATCAGTCAAAAATACACGGAAAATACATCAGGACGCTTGTATTTACAAAGGCAACATTGCAAATAGAAGAAAAGTACAAAATTTCCAGAATTCAGAAAACCCAAAATGGCCGCCGACATGAACATTTTTGGATGTTTCTAAAGTGTCATTTTTCTCGTAATTTTGTGTATATCTAATCGAACATACAGCATGACCCTTTGTATTTGCCAGATTTCCTTTAAAATACACATATTTGATGTATCCATGTATTATTCACTAATTTTCTTTCATATAGACTAAAAATATACAAAAATGACACTTAAGTTTTCCTGTATGCACACCTTTCGTGTTTTGCGAATTTTAGCAATTTTGATTTTTCTGCAGTTTGTCAGGTTTCCTTCAAAATACACGGGTCATGCTGTATTTTTTAATTGTTTTCATTTGATGAATACACAAAATTAACAATTTACAAAAACAAAAGCTAAAATTTTCATTGACACAGTCCTTTCAGGTTTTGCAAGCTCTAGCAATTTTGATTTCTCCCGTTTTTCCAGGTTTCCTTAAAAATAAAAGGGTCATGTAGTATTTTCTGTGTATTTTTTACTCCTTTTCTTTGATATATATACATAATAGTAAACCATTGACGAATACAGAGTTATCTCCCTTTGAATATAAATGGCAGCTATATGAAAATAATTCCAACCTGGAGAAATTATTTTCGGGAAGTCATTAAGTCAGATTACATTTTTATGCTGCTACGATCCCAAAGAAAAACTGACAAACTAGAATTAAATATTAAATTTGTAGAAAAAAAGCTATCAATGACGAAAATCGGCAAATATACTGACTTTAATTTATTATATAGATAGATTAACGGCTCTATTTCTTAATACTATTGAGCACTCTAGGTTCAATACATTCAAGTTCGTGTGAGCCTCCTCACATCCAGTTGTAAAGTTCTGCTGGGGGATAGTTCTTATACAGTGTGACACAATATAGTGTGTAAATATCTCCACTGGACCATCTATAAAAAATTGAATATCCAGTGGCAACAAGTCCTGGGAACATATACCAGAAAGAAGTGTTGGAACTAAGTTAGACACCATCCACTATGTCTATGCAATACCTATAGCTACATAGAAAACGAAACTATTAAATCTGACAGTGATATGGGACAAAAAGGAGAGAGTAGTAACCCTAGTTGAAGTCAGTGTCCCTAATGATGCTGGCTTAAACAGAGCTGAGAGGGAGAAGATAAGGAAATACCAAGATTTTATATACGACATGAAAAGAAACCGGAATCTTAGGAAGATCACCATTATTCCAGTAATTATAGGTGCCACCAGGCTCATGAAAAAGAATTTTTTAAACTACATGGTGAATATACCCGGTGAACCAAGTGCAAGAGAGATACAAAAAATTGTGCTTAAAGAGATGTTTAGAATCCTAAAAAGATCTCTCGGTTGGAGTCTCTGAAGTAGCGGGTAAATGTCTGGCATCCGGTAGGATGCCCCATCCCCAGCAAAACCAAAAAGAAATGCCTTTTAATTGCCAACTTAGATTTAGTGTTAGGCACGAATGCCGAAACACTGCGTTGTTATAAAACTGATGAATCTATTCTGATCCCGTTATTTTTAAGGCTACTCTACATTTTATTTTATGATTTCATGAAAAAATGATGTCATTTTTTAAAATCTCTCAGCATGCAAAGTTTGGTTGCAATCTATTCAATTGTTTCTGAATCTATTGTAGTAGGGCAGACAGACAGATCGCTTTACAGACTCCTTGGCCTCTTAGCTAAGAGCAAAGTGTAGTATCTCTCTTCTGATACTACACGTCATCTTTTCTGTCCTCGGTCACTGAAGAAGAAATCCTTCTAACTATGACAATTTTTATTTTTGTCCCAATTCAGAGTGATACTTTTGGGGGGGGGGGGAGCTGTATTTTCCCCACATTAAAAACCTGCCCTCGTGAGGAGGCAAGTAAATAGGGACAGACGACTTTATTTGTATAGATGAGAAACATTTGTTTTAAAAGATTTGGAAATGAAAATGTAGCCTTTTGATTGCTCACACTGGACAATAGCCTAGTCAGGAAGACTTGTTGATAAAGTGTATATGATTATCTGATGGTCTCCAGTTCAATCTCTAGGCGGGGCAATAAATAATGATAGACTCGAAAGCGGACTGATTAACACCTACGAGTTTTATCAACCTTGACAGCAGAATAAATTTACCAGTCGGGGGAAGGTGGTATTGTTTAGTGATAGTTTTATGGCTATTTTCATTCTAACAAAATAAGAAATAAAATGTGTTTTGGGATACCTAATTAAATTGCCACAATCAGGTGTTTGAATTAAAAAAAAAAAATTTTTTTTAAATTCTATTTCAGTAAGTTGTAAGAGATCAAGAGGCTCCTTCCTAACATTTGATTTCGTTAAGATTTACATTTATATCCGAGCGCTATTTTTACGCTAGACGTCGTCTCTTTTAGGACTGCTATCTGCTACAGCTTCGTCTTCCAGAGATTGTGTCTGAGTATTTTTAAAGATTTCTTTTTCATTAGGCGAATTGCGCCTACTACAACCGGTATAATGTTTATTTCTTTCAGAGACCATGTTGTTTCAACTGTTTACAAGTTTACATATATATTCAAAGTTTCCTAATATCTCCAGAAACAATGGATATATCATGTAAGAGATATTCTTCACCATTCAACTTACAATCTATCCATCTCATTACCTCGTAATCCTTGAGTTGCTTTTAGCCTTGATAAGTGGTGACTCATTAGTGAAAAAAAAGTGGGGTATGGAGGGGGAGCTCAGTGCTTGGAGCAGGAGTATAACAGCCTTGCGTCCCTCTTTTTCCTTTCAGGCATCCTTTTTGTTCCTTGGGAAGTATTCCACGATTGTTAAGGGAGTGGTAGATTTTTTCTCTCAGTTTTGCCGTTAAGATTTTCCACATGGTTTGTAAACAGGTTATTGGTCTGTAGTTGCTTGGGATCGTTCCCTTTTCTGCGTCTTTTTGTATTAATGTGGTTCTTCCTTCGGTCATCCATTCTGGTACGTACGTTTTGACAAAACCGACTTTTAAACCTCGTGGCCAATGTCCTTTTCTCCTCCCTACTATCCCTTTCTCACAGAAGAGACGTTGCTAGTCTTTCTCTACTCTATCGTTATTTTCTTGGCAGGTGCTTAACTGAGCTTCAATCTATCCCCCCCTCCCCTGTAAAACATTCCCAACAAAAACTCGTCTAATTACAACCACTGTAAATAATTCCCCTTTCTCTCTCTCGGTGCATAAAACTAAACAAAATTTCCATGGTCAAAGTTTCTTTCCTAGAAATGCTCATCTGTGTAACAAAATACTGCTTGGCTGTTTCAGGGTCGTTTTCAAGTCCAATGTAAACAAATTCTGCCCAATTTCCACCATCATTACCAATCGTAATTGTGTTATCTTATCGTCTACTTGACACACTCATTAACCCTTATCCTCGAGTGGCCTTTGGGCCTTGATAAGTTGTGACTCTTTAGTAAAAAAAAAATTTTTTTTAATTTGCGCTAGAGTCGTGAACTTATTCCTTTGCAATGCTGCTATATTATAATCAAGATTTTTTTGGATGAAGAAATAAGATTAAAAATCAAGAACAAACAAATGTTTCCGCATGAAGGAAACTTTTTATTTATTTATTTTATTTATCCCGACTCGATAACAATGTAAAGAAAAAATAATAACGAAAAAAAGAAATCAAAAGATGATAAGTTGTCGTGCACGCTGAAGATCAACGATCATCCCTGCTCGGGCCCGGATTGTCCTTTTTGTGTTTCTCCATCTCATCTTTTATCTTGTCGTACAAATCCATGGGTCCAACTATTCTAGGGAGCTGGAAAACAATTAAACAAAATAAACATTTTTGTAACAAATAAATCTTCATTCACAAAAAAGATGATTTAGAATAAGTAAAAATAATTTGCATTAAATATTTGTCTTGACAAAATTTAGGGGAAAGGGCTTGATGATTGTTCTAATGGATATCATCACAGACTATGTTTTGTATATTAGGACATAGCCAGAGCTTAGATGAAAGTGTCAAATTTAAAAAAAAAAAAAATTTTTAAACGAAAATATTTTGTATTGATATTAAAGTGATGATTATATGAAACTTTACTATTTTATGATTTCATGAAAAAATGTCATTTTTTAAAATCTCTCAGCATGCAAAGTTTGGTTGCAATCTATTCAATTGTTTCTGAATCTATTGTAGTAGGGCAGACAGACAGACCGCTTTACAGAAAATATTTTGTATTTATATTAAAGTGATGATTATATGAAACTTTACTAGAGTCATTTGTAATATGATGATCTATGTTAAAACCATGAAATAATTTTTTTTAAATATTTAAAAAAACTTTATTAAATTACATTTTTCGAAAAGATTCAACTTTAGTTCACAGTAAACACGTTTGACCTTTGACTTAAACAAAAAACTTCTGATAGTTTTCGTTGTTTCATCATTTTCGTTTTCATGTTTTGTGCTCGTTGATAAATTGTTATTTCAGTTGACTTTGTGGAGGTCTTTTTGATCTTCAAGTCTTCTGATTTCTTCAGCTTCTTTTCTCTTTCAATTTGAAGCTTTCGATTATATCTCCTGTATGCTGCTTGCATATGAAATATCACACTTTTGTCAACTGGATTATGGTGGATGTCCTCTTGATGGTAATGCTGCAAGGTGGTGATCATTCTGGATTTCAGATCGTACCAATTACATCATTCATAATAGTTAAGGACTGTTCGATTTGTGGCCGAGTGAATATGCAAAGACCAGCCTTCACGACTTTTGCCCATCAGTCATCAAGACGCTTCTCTTTCAATTGTTGATCTGCAGGTATCACTTTTGTGTCCGGGAAGCTCGAGTCAATCTGAATCCTGGATATTTCTATAAGGTATTCAACAATTTCAAAGTTGCAACCGATTACAGTTGGGAAATACTTGACCAGCTTCTTAAGATGGCTGTAAGTCACAGAATGACCTTAAACTTTGGGATCAATTGCTGACCAACAAATCAGTAACTGATGGCTTGATGCAGGTTTTCTGGCATATACTTGGCTGCACTGATTTAGGCACTATTCACCGTGTTCAAAAAATCCTGGCATAGCATTCTAGGCTTTTTCGGGCATTTTAATGGGGTTTCAGGTAATATTTAATGAGTTTTCTGGTAATATTTAATAGGTTTTCTGCAGCATTACTAATGAAGACATCCTTTGCTGAGAGATGAAGATATAGTTGACCCCCACCCTTTATTCTTCACTGCACCCCCCTCTCACAGACGTGATGTTGCTAGTCTCAGTCTTTTCTATAAGTACTATTATGGCATGTGTTCTTCAGAATTGTGATCTATTCCCTACTTCTTTTGTTCCAGCTCGTTTGTCTAGTGGTCCCCATCAATTCGCTGTTTTGATACCTCATTGTAATACAGCTTCATATTCCAGTAGCTTCTTTCCAAGAACTGCTAGCTTGTGGAACTCTCTTCCAGCTGACCGTTTTCCTCCTACCTTGGTCTTTTCAAGGCTTGCAATAATCAGCTTTCGTTTTTGTTAGCTCTTTACATCAAGTGGCTTCATGCCTTGTTTGGAGTGATTTCCATAAAAAAAAGAAAAAGGTTTGTTATATTAACCTTTTGGTTCTTTCAGTTTAAAACATAAGGATGAATAAATATTTATAATAAAAATTGGAACCGAACAATGATGGAATTTAAAAATAAACAAAATCATTTATTATTATTTTTTAATATGCTGAGACTTTCGAGCAAGACTTTCTTTGGTTTTTCCGAAGAAGATATATATATTTAAACATATCAGAAGAGCCAACGATTTCAATTTTAAAGGGAGACTATGCACAATTATTGCTAAGAAACCTATAGCTGCTCATCTTAACTCCTATATATTATTTGTGCCTAACGAAAACCGTTGCACAAAAAGAGAAATCAAAGCCTTTTTTATAATAACAACAAAAGGGTTTATTCAATTAGCTACACCAGAAAGGAAAAGTTAGAAAGTTCTTTGGGCTGCTGAAAATCTGTTAGCGTTTATCTTTAGGCAAAGAAAGATAGTCGCTTGGGCATCCAGTTGACAGAGACAGGAGAGAGAAAGGAGACGTCTTTCCTCGTCGCCAGGAATCTCTCTGCGACTGACCGTGATTCCCAAAAGGGCTGAAGTAGTTCTTTAGGGGACAAATTAAATCAGAAGACTTAAAAAAATTTATGAGTTAACATTTTGGGGAGCTATATTGAAGATGTTATGTTGACATAAATACATTCAAAGTAAAAAAACTTTCAAAATGTAAACAAACTATATTGAAGATGTTATGTTGACATGAATAAATTTAAAGTAAAAACTTTCAAAATGTAAATAAACTATATTTAAGATGTTATGTTGACATGAATAAATTTAAAGTAAAAACTTTCAAAATGTAAATAAACTATATTTAAGATGTTATGTTGACATGAATAAATTTAAAGTAAAAACTTTCAAAATGTAAACAAACTATATTTAAGATGTTATGTTGACATGAATAAATTTAAAGTAAAAACTTTCAAATGTAAATAAACTATATTTAAGATGTTATGTTGACATGAATAAATTTAAAGTAAAAACTTTCAAAATGTAAATAAACTATATTTAAGATGTTATGTTGACATGAATAAATTTAAAGTAAAAACTTTCAAAATGTAAATAAACTATATTTAAGATGTTATGTTGACATGAATAAATTTAAAGTAAAAACTTTCAAAATGTAAATAAACTATATTTAAGATGTTATGTTGACATGAATAAATTTAAAGTAAAAACTTTCAAAATGTAAATAAACTATATTTAAGATGTTATGTTGACATGAATAAATTTAAAGTAAAAACTTTCAAAATGTAAACAAACTATATTTAAGATGTTATGTTGACATAAATAAATTTAAAGTAAAAACTTTCAAAATGTAAACAAACTATATTTAAGATGTTATGTTGACATAAATAAATTTAAAGTAAAAACTTTCAAAATGTAAACAAACTATATTTAAGATGTTATGTTGACATGAATAAATTAAAAGTAAAAACTTTCAAAATGTAAACAAACTATATTTAAGATGTTATGTTGACATGAATAAAAAAAAAGTAAAAAAATTTCTGGTTCTGCTTTACTACGAATATCTTTTTTTTTATTTATTTATTTTTTTTAAAAATCAACGCCTTTTTACTTTCTACCCACATGGCATTTTTTTCTGGACAAAATTTTGTTTTCTGTGTACACTTACCGACTATATTGCTAGAGAATTTTGTTTTAATTTTTTTTTTTAGAGTGGGAGATGACTTTCCTATATAAATTTAAAGTAAAATGATCACCCACTCTCTGACCATCACCAACTCCCGAAAAGCGAATCTATCTATTGTAGAAAAGAAAGAAAAAAACGTGTAACCAATTTCTTTTTTTGCTGATGTAGGAAATTTTTTTTAAATTTGTTTTTTAACGGCCAATTTTTATTTCTACAATTCCAGAACACCTACGCAGAACAGCGCGCAAGTGATATAATTACTTTCTGTTTTTGGCTCAGCAATTTCCGTAAAGTACTGAACTCACTGCATAACATTAAAAAAAAAATTAATAAAAAAGGAAATTGTCTACAGCTGATCTTTAAAAAAAAATTAATTTTGCACAAGTCCGGAAGCTGATGATGGTCAAGAAGTGAGTGATCACTTTATGTTAAATTTATATAAGAAAGTGATCCCTCACTACAAAGTCTAAAATATTGTTTTTTTACAACAAAAGCTTTTGTCTACTCTAAATCAGACACTATCACCAAAATACCACATTCACGCGATGTCTTTAATCCTACTTAAAAGATCCCCAATGGTTTCAATTAAATTTTATTTACAAAAATAAATATCCTCACCAAAAGGCCAAGAGGTTCATTGTTCATTCTTGGAATAATTCAATATGATAACCAGCTATAAAAACGAACACACATAAAATATATTGGTCTCCTTAAGATAATATTTTCATAGTTACGAAAAAATTGAATGTTCTTTTTCAAAACCATGCAAACATTAGGAAGCTTCATCAGATATCCTGCTAGCTTGGCAGGTCGAGAGCATGCTCAAGACATTTCCTCGAATTGTGGCGATAGAGAGGCACTTGTAAAGTCAAGTCAGTGTTAGATGGTCCCCGATGTGGCGCGTTATTATTAAATAAAAAAAATTAAATTAAAAAAATAAATGGGTTGTTATTATCTGACTTTTGAGGTAAAGTTTAGACGGTAAATTTATTTCAATGTTTGGACATTTTTTTTCCTTTTCACTTCATTCTGTATGGACGTATGATTGAGAGGTGAATTAATGTAAATAAATATTTAAAAAAATTGTTTTATTAATTAATTTTTTTTTCATGAAAAAATAAAATTAGAATTTGATATGACAATCTACTAAAAAAAATTTTTTTTTTTAATTTTACAGACTATTTTTCACTGAAAAGTTGTAAAATATTTAAAAATAAAAAATAAATTAAATTCCTAATACTATTTATGTTTTATTTACTGTCAAATTCTGTACGAAATTTTGAACGCAACCCTTTATTTAATCCACGGCGGTAGCTTGTTCTCATTCTATCAGCCATCACCGGGTAGAAGTTTTAAGTAATTCGTAATTGTATTCTTAGTATCACCCGCACTGAGGATTGAACCTTCAACCTCCAGAAGACTGTCACTTAAAACTGATTATAACTTAGCACTCTATCCGTTATGCCACGGTTGATGGAATGAGAGCAAGCTACCGTTGTGGATTAAATAAACAGTTCCGTTCGAAATTTCGTACAGATTCCCGAGTTTGACAAGATACACCTGAAGAAGGTCGGAGGTTACATTGGCCGAAACGTTGTGAGAATAACATCAAAGATGAGTACAGTAGTTCGAATAATCAAAATAATCCAAATTATCAATCTTCATCTCAAAAATTCTGAAACACGGTATTGATAATGTTTACCCATTCATTTTTTAAATTTTTTATGATCGCTTATGTTTGAATTCATGTTTTGAAACATGACATAAATCATAAATCTATGATGTCATGTCAAAGCTATAATTATTTTGGTATGATTACGTTTTAAAGCTCTATTTATAAGAAAGTCCAAATAGGTCAGTTTGTAGAACCTCAGACTGAAGATCTCAAAATTTCGATTCTGATTTTCACTCACAGCATCCAATTTATTTGTTGGAAATTTATAATCTATATATTAATACGATAGCGTGTGTGTTTGTGTGTCACACTTACATCAAAAGCTCTGCGCATGCATGCCGCACCTAGATTTGGAAAAGCATTCAAGTCACCTAATTTTCGTAATTTTTCAAGTATTCCCCTTTGGCACAATGGTTAGCGACGTCGGTTTTTGATGTCGACCCGACTAGTTTATAGTTTGATTCCAACCAACTTTTAAGATTTTTTTTTTCTACATCGAAGAGGGAGAGGACGAGTGGGAAGACACATAGTAATACGATAGCGTGTGTGTTATTTTGTGTGTCACACTTACATCAAAAGCCTATCATATTCAATGACCATTAATAAAGCTCAAGGACAAACTTTCGATAAGGTTGGGATCTACCTACCACAACCTTGCTTTACTCATGGACAACTTTATGTGGCCTTCTCAAGAGTAAGGTCTATGAACAGTGTAAGAGTGAAAATTTGTCCTCAGAATAATTCTACTCATGGCCAGAGAAGAGGAACTACCTTCACTAGAAATATTGTATATAAAGAAGTTTAGTAAATTGTTTCATGTATTGTTCATTTGTAAAAATAAATATACAAGTCAAATCTTATCGTATTTTATTCAAACATGTATAGGTTAGGAACAAGATAATTAGTATTGAAAACATCATTTTGTGTAATTTACACGGGTCCCGCTAGTTTACTATTAATGCAATATTTTCTATTTCTAAAAATAATTAAGATCTCTGATATTTCGAAACGAGACAAATTCTGCAATGTATTTATTACGTTTAAAAAAAATTGTGACGGACGGACGGACGGACGGACAGACAAACAAAATCTATTTATATAAGATTTATTTATTATGTTTACAAATGGATTGAAGGCCCCGGATGTACAGGTTTAGATGTGTATGTTTATTTATCTCTTTTCCAGGAGGTTAGACACAAGATCAGGTGTGGTTTTGAAAAGCCAGCACACTAAGATCGGCACACTCTGGCCTACTAAAAATGCCTGAGCAACCCCATCGGCATTCGGTATGGGCGCCTAAGGCAATTAGCAATAAATTTACCCCTTTTCAAGGAGAAGGATAAGCCTGGGAGGGTGTACCTCCCGAGACTGAACAGATCCATGCCTCAGCCCAACAGAGTAGGGCCAGAAGAAACCACAATGGACTGATTGTTGAGAACGTATCCTTGACTGGTACAAACGCACCTATTCAACCTGTGTTAGATGGGTAATTTGGCATTTTTTCTAAATTTCAAAAATGATTTTAAAATTATTTAAGAGTATATTATTATTTTTCTTTTTTTAACCTATTAATTTTTGATATTCCAAATAAAATAAAAATTTAAAACAAAACCATTTACATTATTTTAATTCGTTTTAAAGAATGAACATTTTCTGTCAATTTCTTTTTAATCTGAACAATTAATCAATAAAATCTGGAATTCTGAGAAAAACCCGAAACACTTTCATCACTACCAGAGGAAATTGACTGTCAAAGAGTCCATTGGGTCAAATGTAACATGCATGGGAATAGCATGAACAGAAGTCGAGGAACTAAAATAAGGGATAATGTGAAGATTAGAAAATGGAAGTTTGATTAGTATTGTTTATTTTATGGCACATAAACACCATAAATCATTTTGTGCCATAGTCATTTGATAAGTTCTGTAATATTATTTAACTGTATCTCTAATTTCTCCTAACAAAGGGAATCTGTTTAACAATGTAGCAGCATAAGATAACAGACTCTCTCAGTGTTCCATGATGTTAAAAAGAGTGAATAAAAGGACAAGATGTTTACATTATAATTGTCTGTGTTAATTAATTGCAATTAACAAGGATCTAGTGTGTTTTGTTTAGCAATAAAAAAAAACACCAGTCAATCCAAGCAAGAAGTTCTCATTCTTTCATCTTCAAAAAGTTCCAGGTGATATCATCATTATCGTCACCCGCTTAAAGTCCAACCCTTCCTCACCATGGTAGGGGTGGTGGCAACATGGTAGTATCAGAGCTATGCTGTTTGAAACTGATTCCTGGCAGGGTAACTCATGGTGGGCAGTGCAACCCAGCTAACAGGGCTCTGGTGAAAATTTAAAAAAGAAAAATCATCATCATCATGTATTTCTGTGCTTAAAAGAATGACAACAGTGATGTATAAAAATATATGATATATCAGTATTTTTTTAGTATCTTACCCAGTGCAGTTTACCCCCTAAAAAAGTTCCAATTCAACTTTTTTTTGTGCAAATACATTAAAACAGCCTAAAAAAATATCCGCAAATAAGGAATTTAAAAAAAAAAATTAAATATTTAAAATTTTAGAGTGGGGATCACTTTCCTTTATAAATTTAACGTAAAATGAGCACCCATTTCCTGGCCACTTAGCGTAAAACGAGACATGTAACCGACTTGGGTTTTTAATTTTTTTTTTGGGGGGGGGGGGGGGGGGATTTTTTTTAAAAAATAAAAACACATAAAAATTTAGCCAATTATATTTTTTTTAGGGTTTAGGGTTAGGGTTTATTAAGTAAAAAAAAAAAACGAAATTGGCTAAATTTTTACGTGTTTTTATTAACAAAAGTCGGTTACATATCTCGTTTTACGCTAAGTGGCCAGGAAATCCTGCAAATGCCCATTGTGGGATTTCACCTTTGGTATCAATGTATTTCTAATATTTGTAGGTGGTTTCAACCAACAATTATTTTATTTTCGACAATCAATCATGTTATGTTATTTTTTCTGGTCAGGTGTGTGTGTGTCAAGTGAGCTGATTCCTGCCAGATTACCTTTTCAGTACATCCGGCCTAGATATTTAACAGTCAAAAGAACAACTCCACTTAGAAATTCAAGACCCTAGATGAAGCGCTGCTGTGTAAGATATGGAATTGGTAATACCAAATTTCAATAACCTATATTTGGGCAGGTCTTTTTTTTATCCCTCTTTTTCTCCAGTCCATTCTTATCACTTCTTGTCATGTTTTCCTTTGCCTTCCGGTTGGTTTCGAGCATTTCATGTATCATTTTATAAAAACAAAATTGAATTCTTTAGATTTTGTTTAAAAAATAATCAATGAAATTCACAGAGCTTTGAAAAACATGGCTGTCCATTTTGCTTTTAAAGATGAAAGCAAAACACAATGAACCATATATAATATGAATGTACACCCTCCGTCAAAAATGATGAAAAAAAAAATTATGCTTTGCTAGTGTTCACACTAATATTCATATAAGATAACGTATCAATCAGTGAAATTAAAAAAAAGAAATAATAAAGAAAGAAAACGTCTCAAACCGGTATAGAAAGAAGACAGGAGAAAAAGGAAAGAAAATGTCTCATTATGGAAATAGAGTCAAGGATTGCTTTCAGAATTCATTTTAGACAGTGGGGGGTGGGGTTCTGACTTGCTATTTGCTTTCTCCCTTCCCCTAAACACTTGAAATGGTTCCATCCGGCAGTTTTTTTTTAATAGAACGGATATATAGTTATATATGTGCAAATAAATACTCATTGGTCTTTATTACAAAGTGGAGGATTATATATTACTATTGGAAGAAAATTTCAATATTTTAAAAAAGGTCTGAAGAGTTAGACCTTTTTTAAAATATTGCCAAAGTTCTGAAGTAAGTAGGTTACTGTTCGTTCTTCATCCATTGTTCTGTCGACTTAACCCGGGTTGCTTTCTGCACCATGCCGTGCGAAACAGGGAATTAATTTGCAATGTAATCCTCCCTAGCTCTCTGCACAAGATACGTGGACAACAACCATCAGACAGGACGGCTGAACTCTCAGGTCCACTAGTGGTCGGTCTTTGATGGAGGAATCTCGGTTGATTAACCATCTTGTGTGAACTTGCTCAGGACTGCCATGAAGTGACCGCCATGGTTCAGGATGTGGTGTAGGCCAGGGTAAAAGCCAGCTCAACCCGACCTAGGTGAACACCATGGCAGCAACAAACGTTTTTAAGCAAAGTTTAGCAGTGGACAAATGTAAATCACAAATGGAACCATTGGAGCTTGATCTAGATGATGGTAAACACTCTCATGGTATTACCATTAGTGTTGGCACGATTAATCGGAATTGGAACTTTTTGGGGTATCAGAAAAATTTTAGCCTAATTTCCGATTCCAAAAACAATTCTTTAAAAAAAAATTTCTATTGCTGGTACTAATGATAAAATAAATATTTATTGATTTTAAACTACCAGTAAAACTAAAATCTATAGATCATAATAATGAACTTGGGTAAAAATAGCACGAGCGGATAAATAAGAAAAAAAATGGCACAAGTGAAAAATAGATGAAAATCTACCAATGAGTTTATCAAAATCTTGGATACAATACATAAAGGGAAAACATTAAGAAGTTTTTCAAATTAAAAAGAAAATTATATCTACATTTAAAAGTAGATGAGGACTGCGCTAAATGTCCCCCCCCCCCCCCTGAAATTCTACCTTAAAAAAGTAGAATTTCATTAGGCGATTTTAGAATCAAAATCATTAATTGTATCTGAATTGGGAAAAATGTTGGAATCGTCCAATCACCAATTATGGTATTTTTCTGAAGTGGAAAAGCTCTTTATTAATTAACTATTATTTGCTATTGTTTTTAATTATGGTATTGGTGGTGAGATTCTTGACATTAGTAGGTCTTTCTTTTCTGATCAAAGCTTGCGAGTAACTTTGGACGGTGTCTCTTCATTCTCTTTTCCTATCAATACTGGTATTCCTCAGGACTCTATTCTAAGCTCAACACGGTTTCGTCTCTCTATAAATGATTTTCCAGAGAATATGATTCAGAAAATCAACATCTATGCTGATGATACTACTCTCTATTCTGGTGTTGTTTCTCGCCCATCTCCCTCAAATCTGTTGAAATATGTGGCTGATCTAGAAGTTGACCTGGGTTCAGTTGTGGATTGAGGTATGAAATGGCTTGTTTTGTTTAATCCTGTTAAGACTCAGCTTATGTCTTTCAATTGTAGGCGTGCCCCTTTTCTTACAGAGATTATCATGGATGGCTCTGCTCTTGAGGAGAAATCAACTCTGAAACTTCTTGGAGTTCATACATTAGATCCATTGCTCTTTCTGCTTCTCGTAACGTCAATTCTCTCTATCGCTCCAAACACTTTCTCACACCTGAGGCTATTCTCTATCTCTACAAATGTACTATCAGACCATGTATGGAATACTGTTGTCATATTTAGGCTGGTGAACCTCTGTCCCATTTGAGGATTCTTTATAAGGTGCAGAAACGTATCTGTAATTTGATTGGCCCCACACTTTCTTCTTCTCACAGACGTGATGTTACTAGTCTCAGTCTTTTCTATAAATACAATTATGGTATGTATTCTTCAGAATTGTGATTTATTCCCTGCTTATTTTGTTCCAGCTCGTTTGACTCGTTCGTCTAGTGCTCTCCATTAATTCGCTGTTTTGATACCTCATTGTAATACAGCTTCCTATTCCAGTAGCTTCTTTCCACAAACTGCAGGCTTATGGAACTCTCTTCCTGCTGACTGTTTTCCTCCTACCTAAGCATGACAAACCAACCAATGAACAAATGCTCTTCTAGAGATGATTCGTAGACTTATCTAAAAATGTTATTTCAAACTTAAACGTGGCAGACAGACGAACAGAGCCTCTCATAGAAATGTGAGGACGCATCTAAAAAACATCTTTAGGAACCCTGGGGGTGGGCGATTACATGTATAATAATATGGGGGAACCAGAAGAGTACCTAACTCAAAGTCAGCAGCAAACTGTGTTCGGTCAGATTTAGTTCCTGACTTCCTATTTTGGGTTGCTTACTCTTCTGGTTTGCAAAGTTTTGTACTAATTTTTATTCATTAATTTATTAAATTGTTGGCTGAAAGTACAGAATACTTAACAAATCCCCCCTCCCCTCCATTTTGCAGTTTACAGACCGTGCCGAAATAATAACATTATTTAGAAAGGCTTTTTTAACATGGGGGGGGGGATTTGTTAATTATTCTGTACTGTCACCTAACAATTTAATTAATAAATTTGGGAAACTAAAACCCTCACTGCAAGTTATATTACGGATGAAGTTTAATATCAGGAACTAATTCTGACCGAACACCGTTTGCTGCTGACTTTGAGTTGGGTACTCTTCTGGTTTGCCTAATATGGTAGATAGATGTTTTAAAAGAAAAGAAAATTTCCACGTCAAAATTAGATTACATATAAAGAGGAAATTTCCACTATAAATGAAGTTAATGTGTTCGAAGGAAGTGACGTCACAGGAAGTCTCAAGTGAGATTTTTGTTGCTTGTAGATTTATATCTATTTATATATTTATCTACACAGGTGAAATATGACAGCTCAAAAAAACTATCAGGAAAACCGTTTGATATACTTACATATCAGGCAAAAGGGAAATTAGGGAAAATTATTGAGTAGAATTTTAGCTAAAAATATAAATAAGTTTTCTCATATATTTCCAATACTCCACTGGCACGAGCGCAAAAGAGAGAACAGGGGAGATAAGTCAGTAAAATGCATTCGTGCCACGTAAGCATATCAAAGAGTTTTCCTGTTAATTTATTTTGAACTCCCTTATTTCACCTGCGTATTTCTATCTATATTAAAAAAAATATTTTTGCTTTAATTCATCCCAAACAAGGGGGCACATTGCCACTGAGACGTAAGGGGCTACTGTGGATTCGGGTCCAGATTTTTAAGGGGCGTCCTAAGGGAAGAGTTGTGCAGCGAGATGTTTGTTTACATTACATTTAAATTTCTGCATGTCGGTACAGTCGGGGAAACAGGGAGGGAATTCCAAAGGCTGGCAGTCCGAGGAAAGAAGCTATTAGAGTAGAAAACTCTTCGGCATCTGGGGACCTCAACAATGAATGGATGGGATTTAGCTGAATGTCGAGTTGGTAAGGTGTGTTTACGTCGAGGAGGCACCAGAGCAGCAAGTTCATCGGAGATGTGGTAAAGAAACTAGTCTGATCATATATGAAAATGCAGATTGTGTGCTGCTGTTATTTTGCCGACCCGTAACAATTATTACAAGAAAAAAAACAAACAAACCGCGCGTGCGTGGTCCCCCTCTGTATGTGACTCGATGTGGCGAGTGTAAAATGCAATAAATTTGGGGCATTTTTGACCCCCCCCCCTTTGAACCCCTGGGGGCGCGAACCATAATTTTTCTGAGGTCAAGGATGCTCATTTTATATCCAGAACAATTGCTTCTACATTTTGGCCAAGTTTCAGAAAAATTGAATGGATGGATCAAACGTTATGGGAGAAAAGGGTCATTTTTTGCCATTTTGGGGGCTTTTGACCCCCTGGGGGCGCGAACCAGATTTTTTCCAAGGTCAGTGATACTTATTTTCTATTAGAAACAATTGCCTCCACATTTTGGCCAAGTTTCAGAGAAATTGAATGGATGGATGAAAAGTTATGGAGGAAAAAATGTCATTTTTTGCCATTTCGGGGCCTTTTGACCCCCTGGGGAGCTAACCAGATTTTTTTTCAAAAATCGGAGAATGTCACTTTCTAACCTGACCAAAGTTACAACTTCATGCAAAATTTCAGAGAAATTTAATGGATGGTTGCGGAGAAAAATCCGGACGGACGGACGGGCCTCAAAACATAAGTCCCCCGATTTTATAAATCGGGGGACCAAAAAAGAGATCAACTCTACTGCAACTACCACGACTACTACGTCATGTCATAAAAACAACACAGCTGTTTGCTACAAGACGATACTGGTATATATATATATATATATATATATATATATATATATATATATATATATATATATATTTTTACTGAAGTTCGCCCCAAACAAGGCACAATGCCACTGAGACGTAGGGGGCTACTGTGAATTAGGGGAATCATATATGGGGAGTTTTGCAGCAAGATGCTTGTTCACATGTCTGCATGTTAGTATGGTCAGGGAAACAGGAAGGGAATACCTAAGGCTAGCAGTACGAGGAAATGAGGCTTATTAGAGTAGAAAGCTCTACGGCATCTGGGGACCTCAAAAGTAAAAGGGTTGGATCTTGCTGACTGATGGGTTGATCGGGGACTATTTACGTAGAGGGGGGACCAGTGCAGCACATTTGTTGGAGCACATTCCATTAAAGTACTTGTATAACAAGCACAGGGATGCAACATTGCGGCGATGGGACAGAGGCTGGAGCATGCTTAGTAGTTAGGGGCCTATTAGATTAGAGACTCTTTTTTGGACCCTGTCCAAGAAGGAGAGGCTAGTGTTTAGTGTATCAGCCCAGATGTGGCAACAATACTCCATGCATGGTGGCTTTGATATTTTTTAGTATCCAAGGAATTCTTGATTCCTAGTGTCGTTCGCTACGTTAAACAGTTAACACAAAAAAATATGTTGCTCTTTTTTCATGTTTTATAAATTTTGCCTGGTTTCAAATATCAAATGCTGCCATATTTGTTCTTTTTTCTATGGAAATCGCTCCAGACAAGGCATGAAGCCAGTTGATGTAAGGAGCTAACATGAACAAAACATGATCATCACAAACACAGGAGATGCCTATTGATCTTAGTCTTAGAAAAGATTAAGACTATAGGTAGGAGGAAAACAGTCAGCAGGAAGAGAGTTCCACAAGCCTGCAGTTTTTCGAAAAAAGCTACTGGAATAGGAAGCTGTATTACAATGAGGTATTAAAACAGCGAATTGATGGAGACCACTAGACCAACAAGTCAAACGAGCTGGAACAAAGGAAGCAGGGAATAGATCAGACAATTCTGAAGAACACATGCCATAATAGTATTTATAGAAAAGACTGAGACTAACAACATAACGTCTGTAAGAGAGAGGGTGCAGAGAAGAAAAAAGGGTGGGGCCAACCAAATTACTGATACGTTTCTGAACCTTATCAAGAACCCTCAAATGGAACAGAGATTCACCAGCCAAAATATGACAACAGTATTCCGTACATAGTTTGATAGTAGATTTGTAGAGATAGAAAATAGTCTCATTTAAAGAATTTCTCAGATTTTGAAGAAACACAAAAGAAGCAAAACTCACCGAATAATATTGGTCCAAGTAGATACCAGCATAAATGCCGATGGCAAGACTGAACTACAAGAAAAAAATAAATTAAAAAAATAAAAAGCGAGTAAAAAAAAAAGAAACATGTTGTAAGAAAAAGCTTCTTTAAGTTTATCATAAAGCGGCATAATAATAGGGGTGGGACGTAATGGTGAAAATTTCAGATTCATGCGAGTAGTATTTTTTTGGTGTTCATTTATACATAAATAACACTAAACAATCAAACATTTTGAAAATTTTGCAAAATTCAGAAGATGCAGGCCAATAGTTTTTGGCTATTTTACATTCATGAAAACCCTTTCACAGCCTGAAAATGGTCCTAAATTAAAGTACTATATCAGATTTAACCATCTATATCCATTCATAGCTTTTGAGGATATTTTAGGACCTGCAATGTCGCATGAAACCACTTTTTCACCAAAAAATGATGGATTTTGAGTCCCGTGGAGCCCTAACGGCTATTTTTGGCCTGCACCTTCTGAATTTTGCAAAATTTTCAAAATGTTTGATTGTTTCGTGTTACTTATGTATAAATGAACACAAAAAAATACTACTCGCATGAATCTGAAATTTTCACCCATTACGTCCCACCCCTAATAAAAGAAAAGCGAACACAGATGTTTCGTGAACATCTCTTTGTATTGCCACTAGGTTTGTTTATAGCACTCAACATACATTGGTTTTGCTGGGAGGTGCAGAATTCACACTTAGCAGAAATTTCTCTAGATCTTCATAAAAACACAACAATTCACCCGTACATGGAGTATTGTTACCACATCTGAGCTGGTGTACCAACCAAAAGCTTCTCCCTCTTGGACAGGCTGCAAAAAAAAAATAATTTCTACAAGTACTTCCACAGAATGTGCTCCTATGAACTTACTGCACTTGTACCCCCTAAACGTAAGTATCCTTGACCAACACGACTAGCAGCAAAATCGCACCCCTTCACTATAAAGGTCCCTAGACGCCGGAAGATTTTCTACTCTAACAGCTTTCTTCCTCAGAGTGATTGCCTTTGGAATTCCTTCCCTGCTTCCCTGACCGTATCAACAAGCAGAAATTTAAATCTAATGAGACCAAACATCTTGCTGCCCAACTCCCCACCCAGCTGGCCCCTTCCTCTATATAATCTGGCTCCTATCACAGTAGTCTTTCATGTTTTGACATGACTGAATACTCTCCACTCTACCGTAAAGACTGACAAACATATGCACAGGCTAGGAGTTTATGTTCGGAACACCCTCTCCCTTGACTAGAGAACATAGGTTAGAATCAGATGATCAAGCCTACATGTGCTTTAGATTGACTTTACAGCACAGTGTTAGTTACTTAGATTTTTTATACTGTTTTCCTTCGGCCCAGGACTGTACCTTGCTTAACTTTGTCTCTGAAAACATAGATACAGCACTCTCATTAGACTCGAGTGCCCAAATACATGTATTTGGGGATTTTTATGTACATCACCGTAACTGGCTTGGATTCTCCAGCTATACAGACGCAGCTGGTAACTCCACGTATAGTTTCTCCATAGCACATTCCCTCTCACAGACTGTCACTTTCCCGACCTGCCTCCCTGATGGTGTGGACCAGCAAGCCTCACTTCTTGACCTGTTCTTAACCTCATTGCCTGAGGTTTGTGTGACGAATACCCATAGCCCGCTCGGGGATGCTGATCATGTTGTGGTAATGATTGATATCACTCTAAAATCTCATCCCAAAGCTGATGAGCTATTGATCAAAATGATGAGACACTACAAGCGGGCTGACTGGGAATCCATCAAAGACGCCCCATGGAGTGAAACTTTTTCTCTCCCTGCTAATCAGTGCGCACATGAGGTAACCGAATGGGTCAAAGCAGGCATTGAAGCACATGTCCCCATGCGAAAATTCTACAGCAAGCCTCACTCTCCACAATGGTTCACCTTGAACTGTGCAGTTGCTATTGCTCAGAGGCAGCAAGCATTCCGACAATTCAACCACCACAAGTCAACTACAAATAGACAGAAACTTATAGCGTCAAGAAATCATTGTAAGACTGTAATAGATGAAGCAAAGAGAAAGTCTACAGAGATGACCAGAAAATGCATTGAGTCACAGAAACTAGTTACTCGCGATTTCTGGAAAATCTTCAATAGTGTGGTGAATAATGGGCAATCAACAATTCCCCCGCTATCCAACCACAATGATTTTGTTTGCACGGCAACTGATAAGGCCGAACTACTTGCCCAGCGTTTCGCCTTAAACTCCACTTTGGACTTCGCAAGCCACTCTCTCCCAAATTTCTCATTGCGGACTAAAGCCACACTTGATGACCCCATTTCATGTCCGGGACATCATCAGAAAACCTTGATACTTCCAAAGCATGTGGGCCTGATTTTATACCAGTAATAGTAATAAAGAAATAATCTGCTGAACTGGCCCCTGTCCTCTCCAAACTCTACAACAAATGCTTTGCCGAATCTTGCTTCCCTGATAGCTGGAAAATTGCCTCTTGGTACCAGTCTTCAAGAATTCTGGAGATAGAACTAACTCTCAGAATTTTCGCCCCATCAATCTACTCTCGCTCTTTGTTAAAATCTTTGAATCCTTAATAAACCTAGCGATAATCCATCACTTCGTTAATACTAAACTGTTTCTGACCATCAGTATGGATTTAGGCAAGCACGGTCTACTGCGGATATCCTAAAGGTCATCTCTGAACGCATATACCATACACTGGACAAGGCAGGTGAAGCTAGGGTGGTAGTGCTTGATATATTCAAAGCCTTTGGCAAGGTATGGCATAAAGGGCTTCTCATAAAAATTAATTCATATGGTATTACTGGACAAATATTTAATATAATTAGATCCTTCATATTCAAGAGAAAGATCCAGATTGTCTTCGATAGCCGTTCATCCAAACAAAATGAAATAAATACCAGGGATCGATCCTTGGACCTTTATTGTTCCTGATTTTCATAAACGACCTCCCTGATGACATTGTGTCTGAGATGGGTATATTTGCTGACAACACCACGCTTTACTCTCATCATGTGGGTAAAACAGACGTGCACACATCCGAGGCAATGGCTGAATCCTTAGAAAGTAACCTCCTCCAGTCTGTAGTGGATTGGGGTCATGAATGGATGCTAACATCTAATGCTGCTAAGACAAAGCTCATGCAAAAAAGAAAAAAAATTTCTAGAGAAAAAAAATTGCAAGAATCTAAGTTATTGTTAAAAGATAATTTTGCTGAGATTAATTCTAATCTAAAACAATTGTTTTCATTGCTTTTATTGTTCTTTGTGAATCTATTCATAGGAATCTATTTATAGGTATAGCCACATCTATTAATAAGTATCCATTCATGGGTATGGCCACAACTTTGCACATCTTTTAACCCTCATGAAAAAAAATGCTTCTTGCAACTAATGATCAATGAATATTTAAAAAAAAAAAAAAATTGTCATTAAAATAAAGTTCATCTTGTATCGATCTGAAATTCTTTCGTCTACATTACCATTCTGCCCGAAATATTGTATTTGATTATGTATATAGCACTATGAGTAGAATTTCCACGTAAGCTGTCAGTAGCATAGAAATATAAAAAACTGAAGAAAAAAATGCTTACGGTATTAATATTTAGACCACTGTTAAGAAACAGTAATGTTAAGACAGTGAAAAGATATCAGATTATGATATTTGTGGTGACAGCGAAAAGATATCAGATTATGATATTTGTGGTGACAGCGAAAAGATATCAGATTATGATATTTGTGGTGACAGTGAAAAGATATCAGATTATGATATTTGTGGTGACAGTGAAAAGATATCAGATTATGATATTTGTGGTGACAGTGAAAAGATATCAGATTATGATATTTGTGGTGACAGTGAAAAGATATCAGATTATGATATTTGTGGTGACAGTAAAAAGTATCAGATTATGATATTTGTGGTGACAGTGAAAAGATATCAGATTATGATATTTGTGGTGACAGTGAAAAGATATCAGATTATGATATTTGTGGTGACAGTGAAAAGATATCAAAATATGATATTTGTGGTGACAGTGAAAAGATATCAGATTATGATATTTGTGGTGACAGTGAAAAGATATCAGATTATGATATTAGTGGTGACAGTGAAAAGATATCAGATTATGATATTTGTGGTGACAGTGAAAAGATATCAGATTATGATATTTGTGGTGACAGTGAAAAGATATCAGATTATGATATTTGTGGTGACAGTGAAAAGATATCAGATTATGATATTTGTGGTGACAGTGAAAAGATATCAGATTATGATATTTGTGGTGACAGTGAAAAGATATCAGATTATGATATTTGTGGTGACAGTGAAAAGTATCAGATTATGATATTTGTGGTGACAGTGAAAAGATATCAGATTATGATATTTGTGGTGACAGTGAAAAGATATCAGATTATGATATTTGTGGTGACAGTTAAAAGATATCAGATTATGATATTTGTGGTGACAGTAAAAAGATATCAGATTATGATATTTGTGGTGACAGTGAAAAAATATCAGATTATGATATTTGTGGTGACAGTGAAAAGATATCAGATTATGATATTTGTGGTGACAGTGAAAAGATATCAGATTATGATATTTGTGGTGACAGTGAAAAGATATCAGATTATGATATTTGTGGTGACAGTAAAAAGTATCAGATTATGATATTTGTGGTGACAGTGAAAAGATATCAGATTATGATATTTGTGGTGACAGTGAAAAGATATCAGATTATGATATTTGTGGTGACAGTGAAAAGATATCAGATTATGATATTTGTGGTGACAGTAAAAAGATATCAGATTATGATATTAGTGGTGACAGTGAAAAGATATCAGATTATGATATTTGTGGTGACAGTGAAAAGATATCAGATTATGATATTTGTGGTGACAGTGAAAAGATATCAGATTATGATATTTGTGGTGACAGTGAAAAGATATCAGATTATGATATTTGTGGTGACAGTGAAAAGATATCAGATTATGATATTTGTGGTGACAGTGAAAAGATATCAGATTATGATATTTGTGGTGACAGTGAAAAGATATCAGATTATGATATTTGTGGTGACAGTGAAAAGATATCAGATTATGATATTTGTGGTGACAGTGAAAAGATATCAGATTATGATATTTGTGGTGACGGTTTTGATTCTCAGCGTTGATCTACTGGTTGCGTCTTAGCCACACTGAGGAGCTGTAATAACAATGAAACAGCCGTCTGTGGATAATCTATACTAATATATATATATATATATATATATATATATATATATGAGAAGGATGTTGTAGTTCGCTTGAAGCATTGTGCGTAGTATGCAAGAAGTTGTGTTTCAAGACTATGACAATGCAGTGTGGCAGGAACCCGTGGATACTAGGCGAGGTAAATAGAACAAACGACAATATTGAAAGGTTTCAATAATGTGCAATCTCGAATGAGATGTGTTTTGACCAGTCAAAACACATCTCATCCGAGATTGCACATATTTTTATTCTCTTTCTGAAGATCAGGTATACCTCGAAAATTCAAAGAACTCAACAACATGGATACCATCCTAATTCGACACACCACGTTCGTAAATAAAATTTTTATCGAAAATTATTGAAACCTTTCAATATTGTTGTTTGTACTATTTACCTAGCCTAGTATCCACAGGTTTCTCTCACACTGCATTGCAATAGCCTTCAAACACAACTTTATATATATATATATATATATATATATATATATATATATATAACATCTGAAATTTGCTATTTTTTTTTTGTTTTATTTTTTGTTTTTATAATATTTTTCTCCCTTTTTTTGCTAGTCTTAGTTTATAAATTATATATATACATATATTCAAAATCAATTATAAAATGTATAATTATATTTCCAAGAATATCCTGAGAGATGGTATCCAAAAACATCATAGAAAGTCCTAATACGTTAGTTAATGCTTAATTTTGTAAATAGATCAGTAATAAATTTAGAAATGTCCGGATTTAAGGGATTATGACTTTTCCAGTTGAGCATACAAGAGAAAATAAACAATTTTGTATGTTAATTTTTTAATAATATGTTATATATATATATATGACTGCCAAACATGAACTATCGTTTAAGCAGTTAAAAAGGACTTAAAAGTTAAAAAAAAAAGAAAAAAAAAAAAGAAAAAAAAAGAAAAAAAAAAGGTGTCTGGAGTAAAAGAGGTTTGCCTTCCCTTTGGCTTAAATGCATCAATTGAAATTGAAGCCATACCAGCACCCACTACTGGTACACCAGATACCTGTGTTGCAATTAGTACAGAAACACAAATTAATTAGTGTAGGCTGTTTTAATGTTATATATATATATATATATATATATATATATCAAAATCAATTATAAAATGTATAATTATATTTCCAAGAATATCCTGAGAGATGGTATCCAAAAACATCATAGAAAGTCCTAATACGTTAGTTAATGCTTAATTTTGTAAATAGATCAGTAATAAATTTAGAAATGTCCGGATTTAAGGGATTATGACTTTTCCAGTTGAGCATACAAGAGAAAATAAACAATTTTGTATGTTAATTTTTTAATAATATGTTATATATATATATATATATATATAAATTTTCTCTCCATGATAAGTGGCAACTTTTAGTTTTGTATTTTTAGATTTTGAATTGACTCTCCCCACTTTGAATTTAAATTACATAATAATTGTTATTTATAAGTTGATTATGGTATTTTTATTAAAAAAATGTAATTAGCCTTCAGCCAAGTTTAAATATCAGCTCTTATGGAAATGTTATGCATATTTTTTCATGGTTCCACCTCGGATAACAAGATGGCTGCCTTCTCCATTGTATTCGTTTCGCAACTACGCAACTACGGCAGTTGATTAACACACGCACATCGGACGTCTAATCACACTGATGCAGTTGATAGACACTCCTTTGATCTTCTGAACATACTCCTTTTATTGTCCAAGTGTTCATCATCAGCCAATCGGTGGTCAGAAAAACAGTCACGTGAGGCCTGACGTCATCGCTCAATAATCGTACAAAAAACCACAGCCGCCATTAATTCAATTTCCGTCCTCCCCGCGATCATCCCAGCAGGTAAGACAACACGCGCAAACACGTGGTCGCTTTCTTCCTTCATTCTGTTTGACTTTACACTCCCCTCTGGTCTCAAGATCACACATGCGGCATTGCGGCCGCGGTCGTTTGTTACGGGCACTCCTACGGAGGGGGATTAGCTGGACTTCTTCATCTTCATCAGAGCTCACAGGAGGGGTAACAGATCTGTCGCCATTAACGTTGCCAGCAGTCCTTCCATCAAGCTGGGCTCCATCGTCATTGGGGCTTTCAGAAGTGGCGCTTGAACTATCGCCATCTGTGCTGAGGGTCTCAGCCATGTCATCACGGCAATGGGGCATAGGTCGGATCCACATTTCATCATTGGATGATTCATCACTTTCGCTGTTCGATATTTGGTTTGTATCAAGGGCGGGCCGGACATCCTTCACATGCCGTGGAGTACCATCAACCAGCACAGCCTGCTCACTAATTATGCCGGTAATCCGTCCTCTTCTGAAACTGGTCATACATCGGTTACTGGGAGGCCTTACCCAAACGGTGTCCCCCAACTTGTACCGTCCTTGCGTCCTCTTCTGATTAGGCAGGCAGGCGTCAATGCCCTTAACACGCACTCGATAGCAATGTATCGCATTAGCAGGTGCACTTTCAGCAGTCGCGTCATCCTTTGGTGTCGTATTGTACCTATATACTGCCTCTGCAATCGTACATTGCTTCCTTGCCGCTATCCTCTTCACACTTCGGTGGGACCGCTCCGCTATACCGTTGCCACTCGGTACATATGCACACCTGTGTCTAAGCCGGATCCCCCACTCGTCTACAAAACGCCTGAATTCTCCGCCGCAAAAGGCTGTGTCGTTGTCAGTGAGAATCTCTTCAGGTGGCCCCCGCTCGTAAAATATGGACTCTAATTGACGGATGACACTAGCCGAGTCCTGTCTTGTTAATAATCGCCAGATCGCAAACCTCATTGGTCCGCAATCGATCAGTGTGAGGAAGTGCTGACCACCATAATGGGTTATGTCCATGCCCAGTCGGCTCCAATTCTCGTCGACTTCCAGCCGACCTTTCTGCCATTTGGTGGGAGCAGGGTCGATTGACTGGCATATTTGGCATTCCTTGACCACTACTTCTACTTTGCTTTTGGACACTGACGGGTTGGTTAAGCGTACAAAATAATACGTCCGTCTCACTCCGGGGTGTCCACTGTCATGGTGTACCTTCTTGATTTTATCCGTTTCCTCAACAGAGGCAGCACATAAAGACCCTGGTTCGGCTTCTTTCTTCATTGCGTCGAACCATCTCTGGGGCACACGGGTAAGTCTATCGGCAAGATTGCAGGTTGAAGTGACAAGCACCGCATTCACCGATAGGTCGTACTCTTCCACCAACTTCCTTATTGTCTCCAACCTTCGTCTGATTAGCATTTCGGTAGCCGCCTTGGTGCGCACTCTCGCTTTGCCTGTTAGTGTGTCAAGTATCCAGTGGTATACGCACAGCGAATCTGTGTGTATGCATAATTCTTTGACTTTCCACTGGAGTGCCAAGTTTATTCCTTTTGTTACCGCATCCAACTCCGCCAGGTTGATGTGAGCAGCATCATCCATTAGTCGCAACCAGCAGGCGTCCTCAATCACGGACCCGTTCATCTCCAATAGCGCCCCGATCGCGAGGGAGCTCGCATCCACCCACACATTTAGCCTGTCTCCCTGGACGCACCAATCTCCTTTAGCGGGGTCCTCCTGCTCGACCCTTGTGATGGTCTCCTTCACCATGCGCCGCAACAAATTGTCCACCGTTTCGTCATCCCAACCTTTGGTAACTGCACTCGCCCTCCTCTTCATGATGGCTGTCGCGGCCCGAGTCCATCCACCTACTGGTAGGTGTCCCACCAGTTTTCCACACAGGGAAAATATAGCCCGCCTCGTAAGGACATGGGGCACTTCAGGAAATGCAGTTCCGCGCCCCCACTTCAAGGTCCCTCGCTCCTGTTGAACGCTCAACCCTAAGACACGAGCGCCATCCTCCAAGCGTTCTGGATCCTTACACATCAGTCCAAGTTCGGCTAGCTTGGCCCTCACATGTGATGACGGCACAATGTCTTCATCCACGTATATGTCGTCAAGGTATGCTGATGTCCCTTCTTTTACAGTCTTATCCTGTGACAATGCAGCATTGACAATCGTCTTCATTATTTGGGGCGCAACGTTCAGCCCAAAGCCCAGTCTTGTGAGGCAATACCTCCTACTGGCAAACACTACCGTCTGAAACGGCCACATTGTCTCGTTAACTCGGACCTGCAGATATGCCCTTCTCAGATCCAACAGGGACACATTAGAACCCAGCTGGCGCCACTCTCGTAGTTTGCTAGCACACACGTCAGCATCAGCTGTAAACGCATCGACATGCGAGTTCAGTTCTCGGTAGTCCATTACCGGCCTGACTTTGGCTTTGTTGTGCTGAGCGACCGCCATTAATGGGATCAGACCCTTAGGAGGTCCAAGTTTTTTGTATGGGTAGGGAATCAGCCAGCCATCCTCGATCCATTTGCGAAGTTCATCTTCGTACGCGGGCCTCATGTGGTCGGGCACATGGTATTCAGTTATTCCATTCTGCAGTTTGGCTGGTTCACTGTTTTTCGACCACTTCCATGAGGCAGTCCAAACCCTCTTTTGCTCGTCAAATTCGACGCTGAAGTCTGGTTGGTCGATCCTTAGCGCAGCACACACTGGGGCTTTCTCCTGAAAATGTACCGCCCCTGTCACCGTTATATGGACACCACCAAGGGCTCTGATGGCATCATATCCTAGGAGCAGGTCAAAACTCAGGGGTTTTTCGAACACTACCAGCGCCTCTAGGTTAGCGGAGCTTCCATTTTTCGTCCGTATAGTTACATTGCCCACACCGCAACATGTGCGCGTCTCTCCACTGATGGTAGTCACTCTGACGTTCTTCTTTCTCCAAATGTGGCAGAGATCTGCACATACGATAGTGCGGGAGCACCCGGAATCGAGGAGTGCTGAGCACAGTGTTTCGTTGATATATATCGGGATGATCGGCAGCGTCTCATTTAATTTCTGCGTGGGGAAGAGGTCGACGCTGACACCTTGTCCCCGGTTCCGTTTCCCGGACAGTCTTGAGCTATATGGCCAGCTTCCTTACACCGGTAGCAGCGAACAGCCATTGCTTGTTGCCGGCAGTTCCTTGCGATGTGGCCCTGTCCATTGCATCTGTAGCATACGATTCCACCACGTGGACCGGGTCCTTGATACGGTTTCTTATCATTCGGTGTGGACTGAGCAGCAGCACTTACTGGTTCCCTCATTTCGGAGTAATTCTTCATTACAGTCCTGGCCCGATCTACTAGGTCATTAAGGGGCAGCGAATCTGCACTTGAGCTAGCTCGTAGTAGTTGCTTCGCTCCTGTCGGGAGTCCCGCTAGGAATTTGCATGCTAAGGCCCGCTCAGGCAGTCCACCAAACAACACTATCAACTTCGTCAGCTCTGCCAAGTACACGTCGACCGTTTCGCCCGGACGTAAGGTCCTTGCCTCAAGTTGCTCCCAAGCAGTGGTGGGGTCAATCGCAAATGCCTTGAACAGTGCCACCTTGATTTTCTCGTAGTCCTGTTTGCCCTCATGGCTGAGCTGTTGATACACCGCAAAGGCGCCGCCGGACAAGCGCAGAGGAACAACATGTTCGAGGTTTTTTACGCCAGACAA
This sequence comes from Sepiola atlantica, assembly GCA_963556195.1. NCBI lineage: Eukaryota > Metazoa > Mollusca > Cephalopoda > Sepiida > Sepiolidae > Sepiola > Sepiola atlantica. The sequence continues at coordinate 26,221,655 of OY744519.1, read as the reverse complement.
AAGGCAATGTAATTCCACCTTTTCCACCCAGTCAATTACCGGGTTCGATCCATCAAACTCTGGTATTAATTTGAGGTCAATTTTTTCCCCCATTGCGCCGAAATAGCTTGTATTCGTTTCACAACTACGCAACTACGGCAGTTGATTAACACACGCACGTCGGACGTCTAATCACACTGATGCAGTTGATAGACACTCCTTTGATCTTCTGAACATACTCCTTTTATTGTCCAAGTGTTCATCATCAGCCAATCGGTGGTCAGAAAAACAGTCACGTGAGGCCTGACGTCATCGCTCAATAATCGTACAAAAAACCACAGCCGCCATTAATTCAATTTCCGCCCTCCCCGCGATCATCCCAGCAGGTAAGATAACACGCGCAAACACGTGGTCGCTTTCTTCCTTCATTCTGTTCGACTTTACATCCAATAGTGTTTTGTGAACCATATCGATGGAGGTGAATCCAATGAGAGTTGTTTTGGTTTTCTGGACTTTTGTTTGTCGCATCACTATGTATTTTTTGCTGATTGAGAACTTTTGTTTTTCTGGACTTTTGTTTGTCGCATCATTATGTATTTTTTGCTGATTGAGAACTTTTGGTTTTCTGGACTTTTGTTTGTCGCATCATTATGTATTTTTTGCTGATTGAGAACTTTTGGTTTTCTGGACTTTTGTTTGTCGCATCACTATGTATTTTTTGCTGATTGAGAACTTTTGTTTTTCTGGACTTTTGTTTGTCGCATCACTATGTATTTTTTGCTGATTGAGAACTTTTGTTTTTCTGGACTTTTGTTTGTCGCATCACTATGTATTTTTTGCTGATTGAGAACTTTTGTTTTTCTGGACTTTTGTTTGTCGCATCACTATGTATTTTTTGCTGATTGAGAACTTTTGTTTTTCTGGACTTTTGTTTGTCGCATCACTATGTATTTTTTGCTGATTGAGAACTTTTGTTTTTCTGGACTTTTGTTTGTCGCATCACTATGTATTTTTTGCTGATTGAGAACTTTTGTTTTTCTGGACTTTTGTTTGTCGCATCACTATGTATTTTTTGCTGATTGAGAACTTTTGGTTTTCTGGACTTTTGTTTGTCGCATCATTATGTATTTTTTGCTGATTGAGAACTTTTGTTTTTCTGGACTTTTGTTTGTCGCATCATTATGTATTTTTTGCTGATTGAGAACTTTTGGTTTTCTGGACTTTTGTTTGTCGCATCACTATGTATTTTTTGCTGATTGAGAACTTTTGGTTTTCTGGACTTTTGTTTGTCGCATCACTATGTATTTTTTGCTGATTGAGAACTTTCTGGTTTTCTGATGAGTCCATGGAAGAAAGATCCGACATTGAAATACAAATGTTGTTTGATCTTCTATTGCACGAAACAGAACCATAATTTTTAACTAGGGTTTTTGTTTTGAAAAAAACTGATTCGTAAGATGAATAAAATATTGGACTTTGGAATGTAGCAAAATGTTGTTTATTTATAATATATAAGTGAAATATTTTGAAAATCAACAATCGTGCAATTTAAAGTAAAAATTCATTTATCTAATTTTTTTTTTTTTTTTTTTTTTGCAAGCTTTCGTTGTAGAACAACTTTGTCAGGCGAGACTGTCTTATAGATTTTTTTATCTTCTTTTCTTCCTCCTCATTTTGATGGTATTAACCCCGAGGGGTACCATCAAAATGAGGAGGAAGAAAAGATAAAAAAATCTATAAGACAGTCTCGCCTGACAAAGTTGTTCTACAATGAAAACTTGCAAAAAAAATAAAATTAAATAAATGAATTTTTACTTTAAATTGCATGATTGTTGATTTTCAAAATATTTCACTTTAATACATTCTTATGCATGCTTCAAAGATGTTGTCAATTTCCTTTTATATATATATATTTCATGTTCACGTATGCTGATTTTATTAGGTATTATAGAGGAAAGAAATAACAAAAACAAATTAATTACAGATAGCTGTAACTCAGTTTTGTTTATTGAATCTGTCTGGCAGTTTTTTGTTATTTACTTCCTACACTAATACCTAACAAAAGAAGCATACATTCACATGCATTATAAAATACAGTTGCAATTTTACATATAAAAAACAAATCTACGCAATAAGAAACAAAACAAAACCGTTGCGGGCAATTTTTGAACGAATGCAACTTAACTGCTGTACACGTTTCAAAATAACGATGACATCTGTACTGTATTTTCACATATTTGGTTGATAAAGAAGATAGGATATCTGAAAATTCTCACTCCCCAATAGGAAAAGAAAAACCTATATTAACAAAAAAAATAATATACAGGGTGTTCATAAAGTCCGTGTGCACTTTAAAAAAATTATAACTTTGTTTTTGCGATAGAAATAATCTCTAAAAAATTGATAACTTTATTTGTATTTGTGATAGAAATAATCTATAAAAAATTGATAACTTTATTTATTTTTGCGATAGAAATAATCTTTAAAAAGAATTAGAAAGAAGTAAATGTATATTTTTTAAGGTTTTATTGAAATTTTATTTAACTTTCCACATGTCCTCCATTATTAGAAATACAAAGGGCAATACGAAAACATTGGCCACCTGATTTACAGTAATGTCTGAAATCACATTAGTTATTTTAGCTTTCAAATCTTCTAATGAACCAGGTTTGGTTGCATACACAATTGTTTTCACATGTCCCCATCAAAAATCTAATGGAGTCAAATTTGGCGAATGTGGAGGCCAACAAAATGGTTCACCCCTTCTGATCCATCTGTTAGGAAATTCCCGATTTAGAAATATTGTTTTATCTAAAAATTGTTGCAAATTTTGTGGTGAAGAATTATTCAATAACTATACTTAAAACGAGGTATATGAAACTTTGACATTTTTTACAGTATATTAATCAAGCTTCTTAAAAATACTCGACGAGTTCGATAAACAAAACGATGAGTTACAGCGATCTGTAATTAAATTGTTTTTGTTATTTATTCCCTACAATATTACCTAATGAAAGGAGCATACATGAACTCGCGATACAAAATGTATTTCCAACTTATATATAGGGGACCTCTTTATAAGAAAAATAATTTTTTCTTATAAAGAGGTCCCCTAGAAAAAAAAAAGAATTTTTTCCTTTCATTTAAGTGAAATTCAAACTGTAGGTAAATAAATTCTACAGATGGCATACTTTTCAGTTCAGGCATGGCAAAAATACCCGATTGTCCACGCTGCACCACTGTTAACAAAGAAACGGCTGAACACACCTTGAACTATAGTGAACTTTGGCTGTTCTGGATGTATGTCAACGAGTTGACAGCTCACATTGATCCTGAGCAAGTGCTACGGCTGGATGTTGCATATGTGATTGACAATGTCGATCCACCACGAGCTAGAGAGAAACAAATGGGGTTTCTTGCAATATTGAAAGTAGCTAGAATGGTGGTGTGAGTGACACATCTCAGGAGATTGTATGGAGTTGAATGTTTTTCTCCTCAGGATCTGATTTTATCCTTCAAGCATCAGCTTAAAGTTAAAATTAGATGAGACAGAAAAAGATTATATGCTACAGAATTCAACAAAAAGTTGGGTACAAGTTATGAGCTGGTGGGAGTCAGGTTCATGCTTCCTGCCTAAGCATGACGCATTCAGTTTTTGGTTCTTTTGGACCCCAACCTGGTTAAGGTAGTCTCTTAGCTAGTTAAGTGACCGAGTCCTGCCCCTTTTTTATTTTTTGGCAATAGCGATCCTCCAAGATGCCTACTCTCCAGCTTTTATTTTTCTCTTGGCATCCCCAAAATTATATTAATCTCGGAAGGTCACCACCCATTCCCAAACGCTACCCTATTTAATTTTTTCTTAATTAAATCCCACTCCCATTTAGAGATCGACCTGCTCCTTTTTTTCGGTCCTAAACAATCTATAAAATAGTGGGTGGTCTACTTTTAGAAAGGGTTGGGAGGGTCTTACTCACTCGCCCCCCCAATTTTTTTTTGTGGGGGGGGGGTAAAAGTATTTATGCTTCAAGTTTCTTATATCTTTAAATATTTATTCATGGCGTTTGGTTTGGTTTGGTTGTTTTGGGCTTTGCAGAACATGATTGAGTTTTGCAAAGGGAAAGGAAAAAAGTAATAACATCAATGTTTGGTGCATTTTAAGTTAAGAGGACGGAGACCGATAAATTGGAATTAGGCATTGTTAAGACATATTAGAAGAAGGCAGAGAAGTAGTAGGAAGCGATTTTGTCGAAATAAAAGAAGGAGAAGACGGTGGGTGATGTTCTTTATCAGAAAACGGATACAAATCAGAAATTTGCGAAAGGGTCAGGTTTTCCAAATGTCTCCACAATTTATCGTTTGCATTTCTAGACGAAACTCGGGAATCTCCGTTAAATTTTTATATGCTTATTCTGTATCTGCATCCTTTAAATCTGAGGATTTGCTAGGAATTTGGAGTCAATTTGAATGACTTTCTATTCAACAGTTTAAAGGCTTCCAAATTCATTTCAAATTTCGAAGGGTCATGAGAGTAACTCATTTTTTTTTCGGTACTTCTACAGAATTTGAACCGGCCCGTTTTTTTTTGGGGGGGGGGGGGCTTCTGCAATTTACGAACCGTGCTGAAATAATAACGTTATTATTTAGAAACCCATTCTTAACATTGGGAGGAGGAAGCTTTGTTAACTATTCTGTACTTTCACCTAACAATTTAATAAACAAAAACATACCGTAAAACTTGAATTTAACTTGAAAATCCCACCTAAAAAATAGCACTGTCGGTAAAATGCAGAAGTATCGTTTTTTTATTTTATTTTTTTTTTTTTTTAACCTACATTTTAGGTTTAGTTCGGCAAAAGTTGGTTTGGTTCAAATTCAGTAGAAGCGCCTTTTTTTTTCTTTTCTGTTTTTCAACTATTAACAAAATATTAAAATGGTTCACTTGTTTACGAAAAAACGGAAATGCATTCTGGTACATTTAATTTCGTAATAAAATTGTTGTTTTTTTTAAAAAAAAAGGTCCGTTTGCGCTATTGCATTTATTTCAATAAAAATGTGATTTATAGTAAATAAATAAAAATAATGATGCGCAAGTCACGTAGAGGTGAAACACGCACAAGAAGTTGTTATTAATATCGAGATATGAAGATGAGGTCGTCGATTTACGACTAAAAATAGAAATTCGAAAGTTGCACTTCTGACAGCCGGCCTTTCCATAAAAAGAACCTGTATTACAGGTTGAAATTGATTCGTCATTATGGCGAATCTACAAGAAGGCAAAGAAGGTATATTACGGAGAAATAAATATTCAAGTTCATCTGAAGGGGACAAAAAAAAAAAATGATGTTAAAAAGGAGAAATAAACCACAACAAAATTAATTAACTAAGTATTCATTCATTCGGGGTTCATTTTTAAGGTCGTAAGAAAAATGGAAACTGTTTTATTTTTCAATTAAGAAGAAACTTATTAATTAAATTTTTTAAAAAATAAATGCCATTTTCTTACCAGTCGAGAGAACATGACGCAACTCAGGAAAAAAAAATATTTTCACGTTAATTTCTTTTTTGTCAAATATTTCAGACTTTCGATCTGTTCTGAAATCTCACCGATGTGTTGCATGTGAGGAAAAACAAAGAAAACAATTTTACTTTCTTTTAGAGTTATCTCCCTTGATTGACAAATCTTAAAGCCTCTCAGGAAGTAACTTACGCAATGACTGCAGTAATAGTTTGTAAAAGTTACCTTCGACGTCGTAGATTATTTTGAAAAAAATCAAATGTAAATTTGCTTTGTATTATTGTAGATTAACACACTCCTCTAAATACTGCCCCCTAAAAAAAAATGAAATTCTCCTTTTTTTTTTTGGCAATTACGTGTGAACAGACACCCGGAAAGAAGAGTCATTCTGACCTTTTTAGCGGAGTTAACTATTTATCCCCCCCCCTCCCCCACTAACCGAGTGACAAGGTCGTAAAACCACACGTAATCGCCTAAAACAGTAGACCCCCTCCCCCCGAAAGAAACGCACAAAAAATGGGTTAATGCCCCTAAAACGCTATGTGACTCAGAAATGGGGGATCATTTTATGTTAAATTGATCCCCACTCCAAATTCTAAAATATTTATTTATTTTTCTTTCCACCAAATTTACCAATACAACTTCCTTATACGTGCGTTGTATTTACAAAAAATTGTAAATAATATCAAATGAATTAAAAATCGTTTCCACACGTTAAAACTCGGTGGGTTTGGTCGAGAATTTTATTCTAATGCATTTTATTTAAATTATGTCTTGTTTAATATTTTTTTTATTTACGAGTTCTCCAGTGTTAACTATTCTGTACCTTTGCCTGCAATTACGCATATGCAGATTGCATCACTCTTCCAACATACTGGCACCTCAAATCTTCGTCCACGAAAATCGCTTATTCGGCGAAATCACCCTCAGCTGTTAATTCGAGATTCCGAATCCAACCATGCCGAAGTCGGGCTTGCCCACTTATTTCAATGTTGCCACAAAAATCCTGGCGACCAAGGTTTTCTGTCAGTACCTTCTTTGCTACTTATTATAAATTTATTAAAAATAATTCTTTTAGCTAATTTCAATATTAAATAAATCTATCTTCTCGAAACTCATTTAAAGTGTTGGAGGGGCGACAGCGGCCTGTGAAGGTTGGCCCAACAACTTGAAAGACACAAACGCAATACAGTTGTATTTTTTTCGTTACTTTGGTTCACACCAAAGGCGTATTGTCACTGAGACGTAATGGGCTACTATGAATTAGGGGCCAAATTTATAGGGGGGGGAGGGTAAAATTCTAAGTGGGGACTTGTGCAGCAAGATATTTGTTCACATTACATTTAAATTTCTGTATGTTGGTACAGTTGAGGAAACAGGGGACAGGTAGTGAATTCCAAAGGCATGCGGTTCGAAGAAAGAAGCTATTAGAGTAGAATGTTTTCAGGCCTCTGGAGACCTCTACAGTGAAGGGGTGAGATTTTGCTGCTTGTCGGGTTTGTTGGAGTTACTTATATTGAGGGGGTACAAGTGCAGTAAGCTCGTCAAAGCACAGAAATGCAACATTGCAGTGATGGAACAGGGGCTGGAGCTTGGTAGACAGTGTGCAACCTATTAGGTTAGCGACTCTTTTTTTGCACCTTGTTCAAAAGAGAGAGAGAGACTAGTGGTTGGTTCACCAGCACAGATACGGCAACAATACTCCATGCATGGTGGCTTGATAGAGGTATAGGATACTGGCAGGTGTTAAACGTTATCTAGCCCAGTAGAGGGAGTTTACCCACTTTACAGCAGACTTGGCAGTATCTTCTACTTATTTATTCCAATTCATGTTGCCGGTGAATGTTAGACCAAGGAGTTTGAACGTTGGACTCTCAGAGTACTATCAGCCATGGCAATCACTGGTTGGAAAGGTTTCTTATAATTGTTACAGGAAAGGAGATTTGTCTCGGTAGAATTAAATGTAACCATCCATTTTTGACCCAATTTTACTACAGACCAGAAGTCATTTTCTAAGGATTCGGCCATTGCTTTGGATATGTGTGTGTTCAAGTTGCCCACATGTCGAGAATAGAGCATGGTGTCATCAGCAAATATACTCATCTCGAACACGATAACATCAGAGAGGTGTTTTATGAAAATCAGGAATAATAAAAGTCCAAGTATTGACTCCTGGCGCACACTTGCACAATACTTGGACTTTTGGAATTCACTACCTGTCCCCTGTTTCCTCAACTGTACCAACATACAGAAATTTAAATGTAATGTGAACAAATATCTTGCTGCACAACTCCCCACTTAGAATGTTACCCCCTCCCTATAAATTTGGCCCCTTATTCATAGTAGCCCCTTACGTCTCAGTGACAATACGCCTTGTTTGGTGTGAACCAAAGTAACGAAAAAAATACAACTGTATTGCGTTTGTGTCTTTCAAAAGTTGTTGGGCCAATGTGATGTTGTTTGCATGTTCGACCACCGAGAATTACCTGGATCTTTTTTTTAGCTGTATATAAAAATAGCCGATTTTATTTGGCCAGAATCTGCAATTATGAACGTTTACGGTCAATCGCAGGAATGTTGCTGTCAATGTTGATTATTCAACGTTGATGATCGAAGTGTGGTCATAGAACTGGAGTTGAAGAATAGCTTGACGGACTGAAAGAGCAAGGACAGATAAATCGTAAATGTTATAGTTTTGTAGATTGCCTTTAAAAGGATAGAATTTGAACTGGGAATGACAAGTAGATCGCAAGTATCTGGTCAAGTATAAGGAGCGTCTGTTCATGGGCTCCGTTCAGGGTTGATCAAGTGCAACTGCGAAGTTCAATAATGCCTGGGCCGATCAAGTCAACGGCTGGACAAGTGTTTTTTTTTTAATCATTTGTTTTACTTTTATTTACTCCAAACAAGGGGTCATAATCATTTGTTTTACTTTTATTTACTCCAAACAAGGGGTCATAATCATTTGTTTTACTTTTATTTACTCTAAACAAGGGGTCATAATCATTTGTTTTACTTTTATTTACTCCAAACAAGGGGTCATAATCATTTATTTTACTTTTATTTACTCTAAACAAGGGGTCATAATCATTTGTTTTACTTTTATTTACTCTAAACAAGGGGACATAAGGGGCCACTGAGACGTAAGGGGCTACTGTGATTAGGAGCCAGATTTATAGGGGGCATCCTAAGTGAGGACTTGCTCACATTACATGTAAATTTATGCATGTTGGTACAGTCAAGAAACAAAGCAAGGAGGGAATTTCAAAGGCAAGATGTCTGAGGAAAGAAGCTAGTAGAGTAGAAAGATTTCCGGCATCTGGGGACCTCTATAGTAAAGGGGTGTGATTTTGCTGTTAGTCGGGTTGGTCGGGGGTACTAGTGAAAGTACTTGTAAAGCAAGCACAGGGGTGCAACATTGTGGCGATGGGGCAGGGGTTGGAGCTTGGTTGACAGTGTGGGATCTATTAGATTATAGGCTCGTTTTTAGACCCTGTCTAATAAGGAGAAACTAATGGTTGATGTTCCAGCCCAGATGTGGCAGCAATACTCCATGCATGGACGAATGGTGGCCTTGTAGAGGTGAAGGATACTGGCAGGTATGAGAACTTGTAAAAAAAGCACAGGGATGCAACATTGTGGTGATGGGACAGGGGCTGGAGGTTGGTAGACAGCCAGACAAAGTCACCGGAATATCAGCAGAAGTAGCCGTAGCTGATCGAGTCAACAGAAAACAACTACAAGAAGCCTCTCCATCCACCGATTGTCATGGCAAATAACACTCTACCTGAGAGTTCATCATTCAAACTCCTTGGCCTAACCTTCACAGGTAACATGAATTGGAACACATACATTGAAGACATTGCCAAGGCTGCCGCAAAGAAGGTTGGCTCCCTCTACCGTGCTAGTGGACTCCTTACACCTGACATTATCCTGTATCTCTACGAAGCCACCATTCGCCCATGCATGGAGTATTGCTGCCACATCTGGGCTGGTGCATCATCTACTAGTCTCTCCCTCCTTGACAAAGTCCAAAAAAGAGTAGTCAACCTAATAGGTCCCTCACTGTCAGCTAAGCTCCAGCCCCTGTCCCATCGCCGCAATGTAGCATCCTTGTGTTTGTTTTACAAATACTTCAATGGATTATGCTCCGATGAGTGTGCTGCTCTGGTGCCCCCTCGACGTAAATTCACTAGACTAACTCGACATTCTACTAAATCTCATTCATTCACTGTGGAGGTCCCCAGATGCCGGAGAGCATTCTACTCAAATAGCTTCTTTCCTCGTGCTGCTGGCCTCTGGAACTCCCTCCCTGCCCCCTGTTTCCCCCGACAGTACTGACATGCAGAAATTTAAAACTAATGTAAACAGACATCTCGCTGCTCAGATCCCAATTTAAGCTGAACCACCAATCCTTCCCCCCTTTTCCTTTTTCTCAGTAGCCCCTTACGTTTACAGTGGCGTCCTGCCTTGTTTGGGGTGAATCATGTAAAAAAAAATAAATAAATAAATAAATAAATAAAGATCAGATATGAAGCGATATCTGAAATACGATCGACGGAGGTGCTTGAATATAGACAGGAACAGGTACTGTTATGTTTTCACTTCACGATTGATATATAAATTCTTTTATACACTCATGTCGTCCTCGTCTATAGATTATATTTATTAAAAATAAATAATAAATAAATGTGTAACTTTTTGATTCTATTTAGTTTTACAAATCAGTATTTACGAGATGTTTAAGTATCTTTTGTGATTTTTGTTTATTTAAAACATGTTTTGTAAACTCTTAACCTAACCCTAACCCTAACCTACTCACACACTTATTTTATGAAAAAAAAGTTTTATTAAAAAAATAGTAATGCGTACATTTGTATTAGTTTAGTTTGAAAAATGTGATCGTCTGGAGATAAAACACTCGTTTGCTGATGTTAGTTTATAATAGTGTGGGACGCTTAATCGGAATCTGGAATCGGAAAAACCGAAACTTTTTGGGGTATCGGAAAATTTTAGGCCTAATTTCAAAAAAACGATTCTTTTAATTATTTTATTTTTATTTATTTTTTTGTTTCAAACTTAATCTTCTATTGCTGGTCCTAATGATAAAATGATAAATATTTATTGATCTTAAACCACAAGTAAAACTAAAATTTATGCATCATGATAACGAATTTAGGTAAAAATGTCACCGGAATAAATGGCACCAGTAAAAATGTCACGAGTGGATAAATAGGAAAAAATGGCAGAAGTGACAAATATAGATGAAAATTTCACAATGAGTTTATCAAAATCTTGGATATGATACATAAAGGGAAAGCATTAAGAAGTTTGTCAAGTTAAAAAGAAATTGATATCTCCATGAGTACTCTCTGCCACCCCACCCCCAAGTGAAATTCTATTTTTTTAGGCGATTTTGGAATCGGAATTGATAATTTAGAACAGAATTGGTAATTGTATCGGAATCGGGAATTTAGAACGGAATCGATAATTGTGTCGGAATCAGAGACTTAGAACAGAATTGGTAATTGTATCAGAATCGAGAAAAATATTGGAATCGTCCCATCACTAGTTTATCAGAAGGGTTTATTTAAAAAGAGAGACTGTCACATAAAAGATCAGAGCGACGGTTCACTTGTGTATGCGTGAGAGAGAAAGACAGACTGATAGATCGCCTGTCTCGTTACACCAGGTCTTGTCGGGGAATGGCCACGTTTCACGTCCGCTTGCTTAAGTTGTCAGCCCAAAAGAGACAGAACCCCCCCCCCCTCAGCCGGAAATCACATGATTCCATCAACTTTCAATTTGAGGTCACCTCTGGCCTTTAAGGTGTCACTCAAACTTTTCCATCCAAACACGGTCTTTCGTATGAAACAGTACTACACTTTGATCATGCCAATAAGTGCCGAGATTATTTACCCATTTCCTACTGCAGCAATTGGAAGACATGAAATAATTTAACGTGGGAGAAAATGTCTAATGATAAGTTAACATTGGGGAAAATCCAGGTCTCCCTCAAATAAGTGAACACATTGGACGGGTGTAAAATTTTCTGTGATCAGACCCGTCGACATTCTCTAATTAAGGCGTCAATTCTCCCTCTCAAAGGAGGAAATAATGCCTTGAAGGATAGCTGCCTTGGATCAAACAGAACCACCTCATTTTGATATAAGGGTGAGGCACCTCAGCAAGTCTGACCCTTGTGCCAGAATGGGCCAGACAGAAACAGATACTACTTCTGAGGGTTGTAATTCTTGGTTTCCTCAATTTTCCCAAGACACAAATCTTACAGAATACATTGATACAAATTTTCAAATCTGACAATAACATTAAAAGAGAGAACGTTTGACTTTGACTAAATTTAAGTTTGGGCCAAATTACACAAGAAAGTAATAATATCTATTCATTTGCCCCTTCCCTATGAGGGCAAAGTTAGGCAGGTTTTTAGTTTGGGGGATATATAGTTCCTAAAAAAAGGGACACTTTGATGACTAGTTATTATTTAAAGTCAACATTTTCTTTCTACACCAAACTGTAGTATCTGTCCTGTCCTTCTAGACTGAGGCAATTTTTTTTCCAATCCAGAATGTCTCTTTTTGGGGAGCTGTCCCACATCAAATACCGACCCTGTATCTACCTTTTTTCTCGTGGGGAGGGGCAAGTAAATAGGGGACAACTACAAAACTTCAAGTTTGGATTTGTAGGAATTCTGAACTAATTAATCTTATTTTTAAGAAAAAAATATTTTATCTTTTAATTTCTTAAGAATTCTCAGATTAGTATTAAGTTAAGGTTGGATATCCAGGGTGTTTGGAAAAGCGATGGTATAACTATTCATGGGATTATCTTCTATATGTGTAAAGGAGCCTCTTTGTGTGGGGGGTGCTTTCATAATAGCATTCCCTTACTAGTTTAATTTCCTTTTGTGGTCAATTTCTTCCCCTGCGTAGACTTTGGTTGGTACTGATCATATTTATTTACCTATATTTGGTCTGTTGTATTCTATTACCTGAAATAAGAAGAACCAAAATTCGCAGGACGCCGACCGGGTCCCCCATGTTGACTATCAAAAGAGTCCCTGCCAATTATGATGCTCAAATCTTTCTTCTCAGCCCCACGATTTTTATATTTGTTTGGTATCATTTTTTTTTCATAGTTTAGTTGATGTAGGTGGCAACACCAGGCCCAGGCTTATTTTACCCATGATCCTGTCACAGGGATCGTGTTTATCTATCTCGTATGTAGAGATAACAGTGCACTATCACACACATTGTACATGTTAGATGTTTACAATCAAGAATGTTGATCAGTATTTGTTTCAATGGTCTCAAAATTATGCCATCGATTTTCCAAACACGTTGTATGTCACATTTATTACTATAATTAAACAAACGATCTCTTTAATGGTCTAGTAGTAGATATAAATGGTTATGTTACACGTAACGTTGTTGGTTTTGCCCCTGCAGATGTAAGACGGAAAGTTGCTCGTTGAGTAGAGATCACAAAGGCTATCAGTGATTAATGCCATCTCCTTCAGGGATGTGAGACCTCAGCCTATTCCTGAAGTCAAGGAGAAGCTTCCTCAGCCATGTCCAGTCCCTAACAACATCTCAGGAAGAAACCAGACTACAGCTATGGACCAGAAAGATAGAGAATAACTCCCATTCCATTAACATGGCAATCAATCCCCCTTTCTGAAGCCCTTTCTGAAGCCCATGGTTCTAATGGAAGACACTCAACCGCTTGATAGCAGGAATGGGGAGATCAAAAGCTGCTATAACTAGATGGGGCTACAAAATCGATCAAACCGTCTGTGAATGTGTCGAAGAGGAACATACAATGCAACATTGCCTTGTTTGCTCTCTGCTGCCCAACATACAGTGCGGCTGTAAAGATTTTGAAGACTTCAATAATAATGCAAATGACTGTGTAAAGAAATGGGAGACTGTTGTATAGCCATTTTCTTCGAGGACATGAAAGGAAGGAAGGCTGTGTAAGTATAAAAATTAAGGAAATTTTATAACAAAAAAGAAAAAATCACCTGCTCGTTACTGATAATTTATTGATTATCAGTCAGGAAGACCCGACGTTGCTCGGGATTGAATAAGGATCACTACTATGTACTTTTTCACTGTGCTCATAACACCATATTACTTTTTTTGGTTTTACTGTCGCTCTCCTCCCGTTTCAACCAGGCACGTAGCCAGACTTCTAACTGGGGGGGGGGGAAGGCATTTTTAGGAGGGGCAAAACTAATATTGATATTCTAATATGAGTGACGTTTTGGTTCAGTGTGTGTGTGTACTGATATATAAATATAAATAAGTAGTAAAAAAATTTATTTTATATAATCTAAATATATTGTTGTGTATTTCGGTATTACATGTAAATAACAACATAAGCATAGTAAAGCACATAAAGCATAGTAAACACAGTAATAATAACATAAAGTTCGTAAAATAAGGTAGCTACTTTCTAGCTCTACAGAATTCTATTATAATCTCCTATTTTTACAGTTATTGAAATGCGCAAGGATGCGCTCGCTGTCAATGTTTCTTAGCAAATCTTTTTCAAAGGATATGAGGCAGAGTGAGGTCAGTCTCTCTGTTGACATCAAAGATCGCATTCTTGTTTTGATGCGCTTCACTGAAGAGAATAGTCTTTCAACGGTTAGTGAGGTCTGTGTGATGGTAAGGAGAAATTGCAATACTCTATGCACCGATGGAAAAATATCTCTGTCACATTATTCGAATAATTCTTAAAGTTAAAGATCTTTGGTAGGGAGACGTCGCTGAATGTAGTTCTTGAATATTTTCATCACACTCTCCTTTACCAAAACACCAAACAGTGGACCTAGCTGTTTCAGCGTCTCACTGTCCATGAATGATTCTGATGACGTGTTACACACTGCAGCAGCTTTCATCACTGCACATTGAGCATTTCCAAATCGAGCACAGAGTTCTCCTCTAATGTGCCCCAGCAACTGTCGGAATACCAAATCAAAATCTACCACTTTACCCACACAGTTATGGCCAACGGAACCAGTCACTAATGCACCATCTAATTTTCCGGATAACTTTCATGCCCTTCCAGATGGCCGAGTATCAATATCCGTGATATCGTACTTAGTGGCAAGCTCCAATGCATACTTCACCACCTTCTCTGTATCGAATGATTCTGCGTGTTCAAGTAGTTTTTACACCAAGCTAATAGCTGTCTCCGCATTTGTTTGTTTCTTTTGCAGACCTTTGGTCACAACATCTGTATAGTCATATAATCTTCCAAAAAAGATTAGGAGAACTAGGAACTTCTTTGTCTGAATTGTCTTCAGTAGAGCAATAGCAGAAAGTTCTGTTTCAGCAGCAGGATCATTTTGAAAGGATGCCAGAGTGTCCAAAATTACATCAAAACGGCGCAAGAACTTTTCAACCTCCAAGGATCTGGAAGACCACCTGGTTGTAGATGAATGGGTCAGTTCCAATTGTGGATCTTTCTGATACAAAATCTTCTGGATTTCCAGATATCAGGAATGACGTTTTGTACCTGTCATGAAAGTGTACACTAAATCCATGGTCTCAAAAAATGTCTTAATGGCAGGATCAATCTCAGTGACAGATGTGAGAATTAACTTCAGCCAGTGAGATGCACAGTGCACATACTGGGCATTTGTATAGCCAGCCCTTTTCATCAGCGCTTGGACACCACCACGTTCACCTGACATTACACTTGCACCATCGTATCCTTGCCCAACACACATCTCCTTCTCCAAGTTCATAGACCGCAGCATACCTTGCAGCTGTTCCGAAATACTGGCAGCAGATAAGTCATACAGCTCCATGAAACCAATGGACTTTTCCACCGTGCAGAAACCTTAATGAAAGACCAAGTAATTCTTTGTTAGAGATGTCCTTAACCTCATCAGCTAAAACCGCATAATATCCGGTTTCCTGAACCTGGTCCCTGATTTCCTCTAACAGAACCTTCTGCGCTGAAAAGAGTAAATCATTTTGAATCTCTGGGCTTAACATTTGTGCATTTCTCGGAAGTTTCTCCAAGCGTTGTTGAATAGTTGGGTCATACTTAGATAAAAGTGAGAGTAACTCCAAAAAGTTTCCTCTGTTTAGTGATTCTTTGCTTTCGTCATCACCTCTCACTCTCAGTGCTATCTCATTCTCTGCACAGAATAATACTATGTCCAGTACTGTCAGGAGATGCTGTTTGTGCTCACCGATTAATTTTTTGTCTCGGTAGCATGGATCCAGGAGTTGATCCACTCTCCCTACTTTCTGAACATTTTTTAAGGTGATCCGAACCTTGTCCGCTTCTTTGTGGACATCAGTGTCATTATGTGCTTTCAATTTTTGTCCAATTTTCCTCCAGTCACGAAAGCCAAACTCTGTCCAAAATTCCTTAATGTGCTTATATTTTATATTAAATATTAAATTTCTTTTAACGCAAAGACGCCACAAATAATCTTTTGTTAATAGTTGTCAAACAATGAAAATAGATTTCAAGACCGTCCTGGAGGGGGCTCCCTCCAATTAAAATATTTAAAATATTTTTTTTAACCAAATTATTTGTTTTAAATATTTTTTAACCAAATTATTTGTTTTAAATATTTTTTCAACCAAATTATTTTTAAAAATATTTTTTAAACAAATTATTTTTAAATAGAATTTTGAAAGTTAAATTTAATTTTTACGGTATCGTTTGGTCATTAAATTATTAACTGAACCAAATCGTTATGGAACTATAAATAATGAATATTAGTGTACTGTTGATTTAATCTCTATTCATAAAATTATTGGATGTAAAAAGCGTCCAAAACTTTCAATCTTTTAATATATGAGGATTTGCGAAGAATCAAAATTCTTAGCTAAACCTTATGTGCGAAAATGTAATGTTCTACGATTGGTGACATTTATTGCATGGACGGCGGCACCGGGGGGGGGGGGTCAAAAAGTGTGGGTGGGGGGCAACCCCCCCCCCACTTTACGGTCATCAATAATGAAGTTATATATGCATGTGTTTAACCGCCCCCCCCCCCACTTTTTATGAGAGCCCCCCACACTTTTATAACTGTGCCGCCGGTCCTGTATTGGATGTGTTTCTAAGAGTATTTTGTTCTAATTGCCGATTTTTTGTGCGCTTCTGAGAGATTGGTTGAAGCCATGTTGGATGTCGCTTTCGAAATGAAGAGTCGACACTTAGTTTTAAAACAACAAAACAAAAACCTTTAAAATAAGTTAAAACACAAATAAACTTATCCAGCTAGGTAGAATAGTAACTTGTCTTGCACTTGCTAACATTTATTTATTGCACATTTGTTTTTTCACCCTTTTTTCGTTCTTCCGTTCTGTTGATTATAGTAAAAGACTCCCCAATTTTTACTATATCTTTTGTTTATTAAATTGTTAGGTGAAAGTACAGAATAGTTAACAAAGCACCCCCTCTATCCATGTTAAGAATGGCTGTCTAAATAATGTTATTATTTCAACCCGGTTCGTAATTAAATTACGAGATTAAATCTATCATAATGCATTTAGGTTTCCTCGTAAACCCGTCAGCCATTTTAATATTTTGTTAATAATTGAAAAATATATCAATTACTTCGTTTCTGTTCGAAATTTGAAAGGTATTTTAAAGTATTTAAACTATCGAATAGAAAGTCATTTGAACTGGCTTTGAAATGCTTAGAAAATCATGTATTTAAAAAAGAAAAATTGTTATTCTTGTCATGAAATTAATTTATTTGTTATTTTTTTGTAAATGTAATTCAGTTTTTTAATCTCTGGTGGGCATCTTGCCTAAAAGTAAGTTTATTTACTACTTTTTAAATTTGTTTACTTTCAAATTAATCGTTGAAAAGAATCAGAAAAATACAATCGATTTATTGTCCGCCATGTCGGCTATGAAACGACGAATTAACCACTTCATCTTACAGTGATTTACCAATTTTGAAGTAAAAAAACGACTCGACGAGCGGCCGATTTTCAACACATCCTCTTTCCTGCCGAGATTAAAACACTGAATTACAGTTACAAAAAATAAATTAGAAATGTATTTCATGACAAGGAAAACAAATTTCCTTTCAAATTTCGAACAGACACGAAGTAATTGATATTTTTTTCAATTATTAACAAAATATTAAAATGGCTGACTTGTTTACAAAGAAACCTAAATGCATTATGATGGATTTAATCTCGTAATTTAATTACGAACCGGGTTGAAATAATAACATTATTTAGAAAACCATTCTTAACATGGGGGAAGCGTGTGTTGTAAACTATTCTGTACTTTTACCTAACAATGTAATAAACAAAAGATATCGTAAAAATTGAATTTAACTTGAAAATCTCATCTAAAAATAGCCCAGTCCGTAAACTGCACAAGTACCAAAAAGATAACACAATAAGTGTTCTTTATTGGTAGGGGGTAGCCCCGTATTTACAACTATATCCCCCGCAAGTACGGTTCTAAAATCTTTTTCAATCGATATATCTTCCCTAATTAATTACCGACTTTTCCTACTTTGCCAAAATTGCCAAATTTTCCTTTGTCGAATTTTCCGTTGCCGAATTTTCATTTGCCGAATATTCAGGGAACCCCTTTTTCTTTCAATTTACAAAATATCTATTTCTTACATTGGTTTTAAATATTGGTGTAAAAATATAAATCTCGATGTATTGCTTCTAAATAGGGGGTATTTAGAAGCAAGGCATCGAGACTTATAGTAATTTCTCCTTTCTCAAATAATATTTATTTAAAAAGAATCTCACAAGAAAAGACACGTTTCACAAGAAATTTTAATCCAGAACTCTATAATTAAGTTTATAATTAATAATTAACATTATGATTAGATTAACTTTATTGTTTGACGTTGTCTTTTGAACTAATTTTGAACATTTTGCTTTTTTTTTTGTAAAGACGGGCTACTTTTCGTTAAGTTTTATTTTCTTTAAACAAAAAATGTTAGTTGTGTTGTTATTTATTGTTTTGTTGTAAAAGTTACAGCAATAAATGAATAAAGTTCTTCAAGAAAAATTCCAAACAAATGAGACTAGTTTTTGCTTCTTTAAAAAGAAACTTAATGTAGATAAATCGATTTCATTTGCTTCAAAACAATAGCGTATTAATAATACTTATTTAAAAAATATTTATTTACAAATATTGGAGGATTGCATAGCCTCTTAAGTGAATCCCACGATTTTCAGTTATTTAAACATCCAAAGATTAATAATTAAAAAATGCTATTAGTAATTATATTTTTCTAAAAACACATTTTAAATTTCTTTAAAATAGAGTTAACAAAAAAGAAAAGAAAGAAATGCACTTACACTTATGTTGGTCAAAATTTCCTCTAGTCTTTCTAAGAGTAGTTGTCTCTAAGAAAATAAAAATGTAACTAAACTGTTTCAATAACCAAGAATCTTTTTTATGATTATACTTTTATTCTATCTCCCTATCCACTCTTTATTTATTTTGACATTTCTTTTCACTATTAGTTCACACAGACATGAAAAATCAAAATCAAAGAAAGAACTTCGACTTCCACTTCTCACATATGTGTGAAAAAACATTGGATTCACTAATTCACTTAATCCCACCCTACATCACAAGCCTTTTTTTTTGCTCGCCTCTTGTACGTGGGGTTTATACCCTACCAATGCTGTTTTTTCTTTCAACTTCCTCTCGGGTGAAATTTGGGATTTTTTTCTATCTTAATTTCAAAAATTTTGAATGTAACATTCACAATTTTTTAAATTAACAGTTGCAACTGACAACAAAAAGAAAAAACGTATTTGAGATTCGTGATAAAATACAAAAATAATTTTTTAAACTAATTCCCAGTTTCATTTGAAAATAATATAGGTTGCTAGTATTCATTTCTATCTTTTGAATGAAGATAACACTTTCTTTTATAAATTAAAAAATATCTTTAAAAGAAGCTGGCAGAACAACAACGTGAATTCATTTTGTGTTTATATTACATCATTTGGATTATAATTATTAAATTGATAATTTATAATATTAAATAGTGTGAATTAACAATATTTAAAAATATATATTTGGTAAGTTGACAAAAAAAGACAGATACACTGACAATCTCTTTCACCAAGCAGGAAACAGGTGAAAAGCATCGAGGCTTTGTTTCCCTCACCACTTGATCTCAAACTAGCGAAGTTATGTTTGAGTTTGAGAACGCGTACATTTAAATTTTTTTTCTTTTTACAAGGTAACATAAATTTAAATCATATTTAGATGTTATTATGGTCAATAGTTTTATTTTAACTGGTAAAATCCGTAAATATTTAGTATGGTATCATTAGTACCAGGAATGGAAAATTAAGTTTTTAACAAAATAAAATCCAAAGAAGCCTTTTGAAATCGGAAATTATGTTAAAAATTGGTGGGAGGTCCCCTCTTGGTGGGTGGCCCAGGGCCCAGGGCCCCAGCCCCTTGGCCCCTTAATCCGGCCCTGCTGTAAAATATATTACACAAAAGTAAATACTGGTTCATAATGAAGAAGTATAGTTGGCTACGAAATATAAGAGTATTTATATTTATAATATTTTTTGGATCACAAATTTCAGGGGGGGGGGGGGGGCTTTGCCCTCCCCTGGCACCCCCCTGGCTACGTGGGGGGTTTCAACTCCTAATATAGTCGGAAGAAGCTGCAATGTTAGTAAACTCTCTGAATTAATGTCTTATATACATATGATTTAAATTTCATTCAAATCGGACATATGTATTTAGAGTTTTAAGGGGGTTCTGTCCCCATAAGTCACTTACAGATAAGGGTACGTAGGTATTCGGTGTATAGAGGGTAACAGAGATTCGAGACCACTTCCATTGTCTTCCCCAGAAAATTGTATACATAGTATTTAAATTTCATCAACATAGGATATATTTGAAGTTTTAAGGAAGTTATGACTTCTTGGATCCCTTAGGTTTGCACTTAGAAATTCAGGAATACTACCATTATCTTCCCCAGTTAATTTTACATAAGAATACACTTTTAGATTTTATGTAGATTCTCTAACCTTTCTTTCTATAGGGAACACACAAACATCATGAAAACACACATACACAGACATTGAGCTTTATATAGCGAGAGATTTGGATGATTTGGATTATTTTTACTACTTGCTTTTTTATATTCGCACGATTCGGTTGCTGTAACCTCCGAGCTTCTTCAGATGCATCTTTTGAACTTTGGAATCTGTAGCAGTCATAAATATTGACTTATTTTCTCTCTCAGAGAAATGTCCCTGTTAGGCAATTTGGTCAAACACTGACCAATCAGCTTGCAGGGTGCATTTACTTCATCAGTCCCAAGAAGGACTACTTAAGTATCTTTGAGAATCACAGACGATGATCGGAGAGTTCCCTTGAAGCAACGAGAAAAGACGCACCCATTTCTCTCTCCTGCCTTTTTATTCACTGGATTCCCGAGCACCAGCTGAGAACGGGAATGGGGCGATCAAAAGTTGCTATGAGTAGATGGGGCTACAAAACTGACCCAACCACCCGTGAATATGGAGAGGAGAACCATACTATGTAACACTGCCTTGTCTGCCCTCTATTGCCCAAGCGGTTCAGCTTGAAAGATGTTGCAGAGAACAATTATAATACAAAGGACTGTGTAAAAAAGTGGGAAACTGTCGTATAACCACATGCTTCAAAGACACACACAAAGAAGAAAGAAAAAGAAAGAAAAAAAAGGAAAAAGAAAAAAAAGGAAAAAGAAAAAAAAGGAAAAAGAAAAAAAAGGAAAAAGAAAGAAAAAAAAGGAAAAAGAAAGAAGAAAAAAAGAAGAAAGAAAAAGAAGAAGAAAAAAGAAGAAGAAGAAGAAGAAAAAAAGAAGAAGAAAAAAAAGAAGAAGAAGAAAAAAGAAGAAGAAAAAAAGAAGAAGAAGAAAAAAAAGAAGAAAAAGAAGAAGAAAAAAAAGAAGAAAAAAAAGAAGAAGAAGAAGAAGAAGAAGAAAAAAAAGAAGAAGGAAAAGAAGAAGAAGAAGAAGAAGAAGAAGAAGAAGAACGAGTTGGTCTTAACACTCTTTGATAAGAACAGCTCCTATAAATCTTTATACCGAACTCAGGAACTTAGGATTGAATTCCGAACTGAACACTTTATTTAATTAAAGGAAGTAGATTGTTCTCGTTCCGTCAGCCATGATCGAGTAGAAGTGTTAATTTGTTATGTTTAGTTATTATCGCCTGTGATAAGAATTGAACCTGCAACCTCAAGAAGACTGTCACTGAGAACTGATTATTAATCAACGCCATTAGGGCATGACTCCATGTGGACAATTCTAGTATGAATTTTGGAAACCTTAAACCTAATCTTGTCAAGATGTGTAATATTACTATTTATTAATATAGAATTGTTTTTATTTACCATCACTCATATTGCAATTTTCTTACTGTTGTTCTAATTTACTCTCTATAATTATTGGTTCTCATATTGTATTTAATTTTGTCTACTTAGGAGGCCATTGTCGCCAAACATATGCGCTGCTTCTTTGAGACATCTTCACCATTCTTTATCTATAATTTTTACTTCGTCCCACAAGGGTAGATGGTTTCCCTTTTCCTGTCGTATGTGGTAAGACATACCTGACTTTTTAATTCCTCCAAGTATTACGGCTTTCCAAATAACCTTACTCTTCACTGATCTTTTGTTTATCATTTTTACAACGGCAGATGTTTCTCTTTTCTAGCCATATTAAATTCTTGTTGAGCCGTCCTCTTAAATAATCTAATTTCTGCCCAGTCTCACCCATTGTTAGCAATCCTTGTTTCACTGTCCTCCTGACAAACTCATTGACCTTTATCCTCGAGTGGCCTATGGGCCTTGATATGTGGTCACTTGTTAGTACAAGCCATACATGACTTTTCAATTTCTCGATGTATTACGGCTTTCAGATGTTCGTCTAACCTTATTTTTAATGTAAAATATAGTTGTTCTATCTAGCGTAGAATTGATCCCCTAGCATTTATCTCCCTTTGCGGGTCTTTCTTTTTGAGGGAATTTCTTCTAGCCATCACCGACGAGAGATTCTTCCGGTGTGTCGTCATTGATCTATTTAGCTGCTTTTTTCACAAAGCTTCATGGAGAGTTTTCTATCTCTCTAAATATCTCAACTGTTAGGATAACTAACGAAACGATTTATTTCCCTTGCACCATTTTCGGAAAGTTAAGAATTGTCGCCCTTGGAAATGAAGTCTTGCCTGGAGAGAAAAGTAAACAGACCGACGTCTTGAAACTGTGTATATTTCATCTCGCTTACAGCGGTCAATTAACTCATTATTTTATTCTGTGTTCAGTTGTAATAAATTTGTTAAAAGTTTCTGCTGATATTTTATCCATTTTTCTTTACAAATATTATTGATTAAACCTAAATTACGAGGTTTACAAAATCAACATTTTAAGCATCGCCGGTAAGAATTAATGTATTTCTTCTTTCTAAAACTAGAATTAAATAGTGCTAGTATTATTTTTTAGTATTATTTCTTTTATGTAAACGAATTTTGTTTACCTTTTTCACCACGTGTGAATTTCTATTTAACCGCTTGTAAGTCACCTATCTCTTGTAAGTCACCTATCTCCTAACATATTCATATTTTTTTCTTTTCTAGTATTATTTTTTATGCTCAAATATTTTCTATTCTGCAATTTTATTAGCTTACAGCCGTATTTAAATTTTACTAAACTCCTCATTCCTGCCTCGTCTTCATTTTGTATTCACGTGTGTTTCTGAAACACTGTTTTTGTTCTTTTTTACAGTTTTACCTTTGTTGATGATCAATAAACCTGTGTCTAAAATATACCATGCCTCAGAGTCTTGATTGACAATAAGAGTTTATGCTAGCTGCCCGAGGATTGTACATTTCTACGAAACAAATGCCTCCTGGAGACAGAATAATATATATATACCCCGCCATTCAAAGATATTTCTTATTTGTCACTTGAAATTATAAAGGACTTCAGATTTCATACATGATTGATAAACTTTTTTTTTCAAATTAATAATTGAAACCAAAGATTTTATTGTTAAATAATTATTTTTCTTTCTGATGAGAGGATTTGTTTCTTTGAAAAACTTAAGTTTAAAGGACGTTTCTATATTTTATACGATACTTTATTGTACTACTTGAAATTATTAAACTTGTAAAGTATGTAACTTTACATTTTATTATTTTCACTTATATATATATATATATATATATATATATATATATATATATATATATATAATAATCCAGGTAAAACATCACAGGGTAGTAATCCAAACATTTTTAAACCGGGTTTATAAAAAGTGCTCAATATCAAATAGAGCTTTTATATATGATTATTTTTATTTACACAGACATTACAAAATCTGCGACACTGGCATGTCGATGTTATCGATCAACAGCTGTTATAAACTGAGATCTCATCAGGCAGAGTTAGAATCCGATCTTAACCTTAGATCATATTTGGAAAGAACCAAATATGATCTAAGGTTAAGATCGGATTCTAACTCTGCCTGATGAGATCTCAGTTTATGACAGCTGTTGATCGATAACATCGACATGCCAGTGTCACAGATTTTGTAATGTCTGTGTAAATAAAAATAATCATATATATATATATATATATATATATAATTAAAAAAAAAATTTTTTTAATGGTAACACATAGTAATCAGAGAAATGAAGGGGTAGAAGGTTTAATCAAATCTACGACGTAGTCTGGCAGTGAAGATGGCAAAGAAGACTTATCATATACTTTATGAAAGTATTGGTTTGACAGAAAGCAGGAGCATGCTGGAAGTGGAGCATTTATGTGCGATGATCGTGTGCGCCCGTGTACTTTCTGGACTATAAAAGGTAGTAATGCTCTGCAGTCTAGTTAGACTGCTGAGCATTACGATGTCATCCAGGAAAGTATCCGGTGTCAGAGAGGTCGGCTGTTTGTTACTGTGTTCTTCGTTGTTCATCACAGTGTAAGCTGAGTCAGTATCTTGTATGAAATAGTTCCAGACCTTCATCGTTTTTTTGTTCATCATCATATTCGGTTTAACATCCGTTTTATATGGTGGCATGTGTTTTAGGAATTGACTTCCAAACTAACCCATTTTTGACCAGGTCTTTATTTATCCCTCTTTCTCTCAAATCCATTCTTATCGCTTCCTATCATGTTAACTTTGGCCTTCCCATACAAACCGATCCTGCTACCTCAACCGTTCTACATCCACTAACCCTAACCTAACTCATTCAGTCTTTCAATGTGACCAAACCAACAAAGTTTCCTGTTCTGTACACACCTCTTTATACTGTCCAGATATAATCTTCCTCTGACGTCACAAGATCTTTAAGACTCATATTATACATCCACCATATCATTCTTCTCCATGCAACGCATATCCTCAAATCTCACTAGCTTCTTTCACTTCTATACATCATCACACTGCGCACACATGCCTGATAGACTCTTCGCTTGGTCGACAGCGGTAACACTCTTCTGGTTAGTGATGGCAGAAATTCCCTGAACTTACTCCATCCACTTCTAACACACCAACACCAGCTCCTTCATTTGCGGCAATGATATCACCAAGGTAAAAAACAAAAACTTCCGGACAACTTCGTCTTTCTCCACATTTACGTTCTCATCTGTCTCCGTGGCTTACATTTATCACGCACAAATTGGTTATTATCTCAACCTAGCTATTATTCTACTCCACTTCTTGTGATCTGTCAGATACAATGCTATTTAGGTCCAAAGTCGAAAATCCGGCTGACTTTATTTTATATATTATTACAAGAAGATATGTTTTTGAGCTTGGTAAACACAAGTACCACAAAAGATCGAGTTTCCCCCCAAATCCTTTTCCACAAACTGAGTAGGTGGACTTCCCTCTTTCTGAGGATATTTCCAACGTTACAACCACTGATCATCACTTTGGTCTTGGTAGCATTCACTCTCAGAACTTTACTTTCCATAGCATTCCTCCAAGTCTCCAACGTAATAAGTAGGTCATCCATTGTTTCACAGACAAGCACTAAATAATCAGCATAAACATATTTTCTGGATAACCACTACAAAACTCTTCGGACAATGCTTTTAAGACACAAATGAAAAGCAACAGACTCAGTAGAAACTCCTTACTTAAGCTGTGAATTCAAACACTTGAACAACCTTCACCAAACGCTCGCTTAATTCTACTTTATACAAAGCTCATCAGACAACATCTCTTTGCACTCTGCCAAAAGCTTTTTCCAAATCTATCAAAGCAAAATACAGGCTCTACTTCTTACCAAGATACTTCTCTTGAATTTGGCTCAAAATAAATATAGCATTAGTGGCACTTCGCCCAGGCATGAAACCAAAGTGCATTTCTTCTATGTTTATCTGATTTATTTGCTGCTCAATTATTCTCTCAATCACTTTCAGAACATGATCCATCATGATCCATCATGATCAATCATTATCCATCATGATCCATAATGATCAATCATGATCCATCATGATCCATCATGATCAATCATGATCCATCATGATCAATCATAGTCCATCATGATCCATCATAGTCCATCATGATCCATCATGATCCATCATGATCCATCATAGTCCATCATGATCCATCATGATCCATCATGATCCATCATGATCAATCCTCTGCAATTACCTCTATCCAGAGTTTCTCCTTTACTTTTGCAACAATTCACAATTGTACTGAGATCCCCGTCTTTTAGAACAACCCCTTCTTTTATGATCTGATTTGCCAAGTCTGTGATCATCTCACCTTCCAAAACACCTGTGAGCTCTGCAGCCTTTCCTTTCTTTATCTTACTTACAGCTTCCCATATCATTTCGAAATTTTTATGGCTGGACAAGATACGTCTTCTGCAACTTACAGATTTTTTTGAGTCCAATAACAACTCAGTATTCAACGATCTTTCATAATATAGACGGGTCAATATACTGATTGACCCCCAAAATCGCAACATTTTGTTTTTTGGTGGTGTTGTGCTAGGTTAGGTCTAGTCTACAACATACTAAAAGTTGGACAAGATCAGAGTTTGGGAAAGTGTCAAATTTCGAATTTTCTATTTACATGTGAAGCACTAACTCGGTCAGTTTTCATGATAAATCAATAAATCTTGGATTTTTATCCAAGTTTTCATAGTCAATCTTTCACATGAAAGGGTTACCAGTGATGCCAAATAAACCTTTATACAATATCAATGGGCACCCCTACACCCATTTCCCTTGTATCTACCCTGATTCACTTACGTCACAGTGCTTTTTCAAATCTTTTAACTCACCATCATCTGCCACTGGATCATTTTTCATATTGTCACAATTTCCGTCTTGGAAATGTCCACATGCACGTGTACATTCTGGTCCATGCCTCCTGCAGGTACACCTTATGTTATTGCATCCTTCTGACAGTTGCAATGAATTATCTGAATCAGTGCATCTGGGGTAGGGCTTTTGTCCGTCATCTACTGGAACAAGTTTGCTCCCTTCCACCCCCACTCAGATGGCATCATGCACTTCATAATCTGGTAGTAAGTTTGCAAAGAATGAAATTTACAGGCAGAGGACGTTGGTGGGAGTCGTTCTGACGTGACAAACGTCTTAACTCTTGCAACTTTCTTGCAGAGCATATTGTATCTAATAGATGCCAGGGAGTTTTTCTCTATCCGCATTGAACAAAGCTACCATTGCCTTACAACCATTGGTTTCCACAACATCCTGACTTTGCTTTGGTAGAGAAAATGCTTTTGAACAGTCTGTCATTGTCTTTTCTCTCTTGACGATTCGTTGGTATCCCAACGTCTTTCCTATTCCAAATACTCTGGACACTGAATCACATCCCATAAAGACATGCAGGAACAACAGATCATTACAAACTGCTTCACCAAGCACCTGCTTGAGAACCTTGATATTGTAAATGTAGGATTTCGCTTTGTCAGAGCAAAAATAAAATGCAGTACATTTAGAAACATATGCACGGAACAGCAAGAGAGGGTTTGTGTCTTCTCCAATGAGAGTGGTTGATTTGAAAGCAGACATATTGATGGCTGCCGTTGCAATCTCAACATCGGCATCTCCTTCCGCTTGAATAACGTCACAGCTTTTCTGCCGCATTCGTTCCATGATCGTCTGGATCAGCGCCTGCTTGTTTGCTACATTTGACAGCAGATTTTGTTACCTCGGTAATGTTCTCCTTTCTTGCATTCAGCTTTCGACTTCGCCGCTGATGAGTACAGTCCTTTATATTTGGTCCAACTTCATAACCATCAAACACGACAGTTGCTGTCCCATAGTGTTCAACAGTAAATGAGGCGTAATCATTTGCAATCGAGTTGTAGGTACTCCCCTCCTTCCATTTCAAACGGTGAAGAAGAGATCCTGCGTCTAGCACATTGTGCTCTGTGACTGAAACGGTTTGTGTCACAGTACTGTCCAATTTTGTTTCAACATAATTTCTGAGAGTTGCTGCCAGCTGCGGTTTGTCTGCTTGATGTAAGATGCACTTACCTTCAAACAAAGATATCGGGTAGAGACAGAGTTCATAGGACATGAGATCACCCATCTGTGAGACCACAAGAAACCTCTAGAATAAAAGTACTGGGTCAATGTTATGATCTGCAGAAACCTTGACGTTCTTGCTCGATTCTAAAGTCTTTGCTTTCAAACTGTTTCTGAGAGTAGGAGAAAACTGATTGTCCATCCATCTTCTGCCCAGTCTCAACGATTGTTACCAATCCTTACATTGTTGTTTCATTGTCCTCCTGACAAACTCATTGACCTTTATCCTTATTTCGGATTTCGAAAAGGTCCTGAACATTGATGATAATATTACATAACGATTCATCGCCTGAAAACGGCTTAAAGCTATCTAGTTGCTCTGCAACTTTCCAGAGGTCTGTCTCATCTCTTCTCACCCAGGAGACAGACAATTCATTATGTTGTTCGCTTGTTGTGTAACTTTGTGTGGTAAGTTATTGCATGGCAAGGTTGTAAGCAGATGACATAGTGAACGACATGGCCCAAACTGTTCTCTGGTGCTCGGACATCCCACTATCCTGTGTGAGCCCACCATGGCTTTTGAGTGAGTGCATTAGTGTTTGCTCGATGACAAGAATGGAGCCAAGACTAGCCCAGTATTGATTACATGAAACCCAAACAGGAACTTTTGATGTACTGCAGGGTTGTCCTCTTTCAAGGCATACATCTTCTGGATATATAGACTTTAGATAATTTATTATCTGTTCCTCATCGTTTTCATCCAAGAATACACACACCCTTTCGAATGCTTCATCCTGATCGCTGTCTTTTGGTCTTCCACTTTTTCATTGTTTGGTTAATTCAACTGACATGAACTGTCTTGGAATGCTCCACATTGTATGGAAGTTGGCGTTACATGACTGGTGGTACACACAGTCTGCAGCATAAAGATCACCACCTAAACATACGATCCAACCTTGAACAGCAGTGGCCCACTCATCCCCTCTTGTTTTGCAATGAACCAGGATAGTTTAAGCAAATGCATCAGTCTTCACATAGAAAATCTTTCACTCACTTTTTCGTTTATAATCTTTTTTCGTATTATCAGTTTCACAGAAAAAGCAATGCGTTTTACTGTCATATCGTCCCAGAGAAACACAAGCGCCCCTTTTTACTGGCTGAACAGAATCATCCTTTTTTGAGGCTAAAGCAATGTCCTTTTTGTTTATGTGAACACTAGTTCCGGCTTCAACAATGACTTTGACACCTCTTTCGATACTTGCACGGTTGACATCTGCAGCACCCTTTTCTCAAATCCTGTTCGCTTAAAGGACAAGTTTCTCTACTGGCGGCTGAACTCATGTTTGACCCTGAAAATATGAAAATATATGTGCATTAGTATATGGAGCTAATGAATTGTTTGCGAGGGCAGTTTTTGATGGGGTAAAACACGGTCTCTTTGGTTTTTTCAGTTGTTTTCTCAGGAATTCTATACCCTACAAAACAATTTCATTTATATACTGAGGTAAGGGGCCCGATTAATTGAAGAAAGTAATAATTCACCACTGGTACCCATATAAAAATAATCACCTATATGTCTGTTTGTGAACCTGGGTAAGTACAATAAGGGGTTTAGGGGTACGGGTACTAATGTGGATGTAATGAGGGGTTTAGGGTCGGTTACTCCTAGATACGGTATAAGGGTTTATTTGGCATCACTGGTTACCCTTTTCATGTGAAAGATTGACCATGAAAACAAGTAAAAATCCCAGATTTATTGATTTATTCCGAAAACTGACCGAGTTAGTGCTTCACATGTAAATGGAAAATGACTTGTAAACCAAAACAAGTCATTTTCGAAATTTGAAACTTTCCCATACTAAAAATTGGGCAAGATCCGAGTATGTTGTATACTAGACTCAGCCTAACATAAAACCACTAAAAAATAAAATGTTGCAATTTTTTTAGGCAGGGGTACTCTGGCAGTATATTGACCCGTCTAATAGCATTTCCAAGCCTCCCTCTTCATTTGTTGCGAGCACTCGATCGTCATTTTGAATGCACTTCTCTCCAACAACATCCATATTTGACTTTGCCATCGATTTAGCTATCTTGAATGTTTCTTTCTTCTGGTCATCCTAACTTGACCTGCTTCTTTGTAGATTGTCCTCTTTGCCACCGGAGACATATCCTTATTCACTAAACCTTTTCTCCACTCACTTCAGCTTTTCTTTGATACACTTGTCAGCTTCCTCATCTCACCAACATGTCACCCTATGACTTGGGGACTGTTAGGACACCTAACGAAAACGGGATTTATTTCCCATGAACCATTTCGGGAGTTAATCGCCCTTGAAAAAGGTAGTATGTCTGGAGAGAAAGTAAACACAGATCACGGCTTCAGACTGTTAATTCATTCTGTGTTCAGTTTTAATAAATCTGTTAAACGTTTCTCTTGATAGTTCATCCATTTATTTACAAGTTATTATTTATAATTAACCTAAATTACGAGCTTATAAAAGGGACCTCTAGTCCTCTCAAATGCAAGAAATAAGAAATACATAACAAACAAATGTAATTGCTTCTGAAAGATAGAGCCATGTTGATTTTGCTTTTTATTAAGAAGATAAGCAGCATCAGCAGCCATTTAATTTTTTAAAAATTATTGACAAGCTTATTTTTGCGTTTGAATTAATTATTGGTAAATGTTTCCATTTTACCAATCTTCAGGACCGGAATAAGTATTTTGTGGAAGAAACTAAAGCAAAATATATGTGTGCAAAGAACATGTTGCAATAATACAAAGGAATAAGAATCAAATATCGATCTGTCAATGTTATTTAGGTTTAAAATCCGGCTGACTTAATTTTATATATTACAAAATTTATTTTTGACCTTGGTAAACAAAAGTGCGTTTCCTCTGTTGTGAGTGGAATCTCCGATATTTTTTTTTTTTTTTTTTTTTTTTTAAATTCTATTTGCAGTATTAATTTATCAGCTGGATTGTTTACTAATAATTCCGACCCAGACAAAGTATTTTCTAGAAATAATTAAATCAAATTACATTTTAACATGCTGCAACGATCCACAAGAAAAAACTGATGGTTTGGTTGCTTGTTTTATGACAACCCTTTTCGGGTTATTTAATGCCGAATCATGTCATTTTGGTAAAAGTATCTATGCTTCAAGTTCTTTATATGTTCAAATATTTATTTATGTTTGGTTTGGTTGTCTTGTAGAGGAAAATTGTTTTTGGCTTTGCAGAACATGATTGAGTTTTGCAAAGAAAAAGGAAAAAAACCAATAACATCAATGTTTGGTGCATTTTAGGTCTTCCTGACCTAAAATGCACCAAACATTGATGTTATTGTTTTTTTTCCTTTCCCTTTGCAAAACTCAATCATGTTCTGCAAAGCCAAAGCCAGTATTTTTAGACAGCCTGATCTGGTAAGAAAAACTGATGAACCACAATAAAATCTTGTAATAAACGAATTATAGTCTTCAATCTTTAAAATGCATGAAACTATAGGAGCCCAACTTTAGCATTGACTGTAAGACAAACTCCTATAATATTTTATAAGAACACGGACATCAAATGAAAAGGATACAAAGGCATTTTATAAACAACAAGATATATTTATTGAGTGAGTCGGTTTCAGGAATCTTTCTGACTGCTGTCTGTAATTTCCTAAGGGTCAGGAAGTAGTCCTTCAATGTTCGGTCGAAATTAATGTGCACTGGAGTTTGGTTCTCATGTGACCCAACCACTGGGGCTGCTCCCCGAGAGAGACAAAGAAATGTTAATGTTTATGACTGCTACAATTTCGGAGTACGGCTCAAAAAGCAAAAATAAAAAAATACTTTCATTAAAAATTGATCTTTTGGATTTAAAGAAAATTATCGTAGTTGAGGGTTTCATTTTTTTTTCTTTCTAAATACGTCGTCATTCGGTTTTTCTCTTGATTTTTAACTTGAAAGTAATTTAATGTTATTAACTGCAGCGCAATGACAGATCAAATGATCAGATGGATCTGCGATGTGAGATCTGACCAAACCCAACATATTAGGTCAGAGGATTTGCTGAAAGCACTACAGTTGCCCAACATAAAGGTTATCTTTCGGACGAATCGGTTATGCTGGTACGGTCATGTGGAGCACCTATCATTCTGGATAAACTGTTGCAGAAGCATGGATGTCTTGAATTGCACGAAGGTTGTCTGACCAAGGAAAACTTGGAAGCAAGTGATTGGACAAGACCGTACAGAGTAGAATTTGGTAACAGTTGACCACTGAACTGGCCTTTTTTTCTCACTTCAACCTTGTGGGGAGGCAAGTGAATAGCATTTATCTATTCATATAAAGTTAGGTATGTGTATATGTTTATATATTTGTATGTAAAGGATTCACTCCTAAATTAATTAACCGATCATTATGAATTTAGGAACACAGTTGCTAGGCATAAGTGTGATTAATGTGGGCTATATTTAGTTTAATTTAGTTCCATCGAAAGGGACAAAGAGGGGGTGGAAGTCCTTCATGAAAATTCAGATATTTTTGTGAAATTTTAACAATAGATATTAAACATCAATAAATATTCCCTCAATTTCAGTTTCTTCAGGGTATTTTAAAGAGTTTCATGGAGCATAATATAGGCACAGCCTCCCATTTAAAAATTCAAATGTTTCAGATTTGTATTAAATTTGATCCATAGTAATTAGACACCAATTAAGCAAGATTCCCTAAATTTCAATTTCTTTTT
Source organism: Sepiola atlantica (assembly GCA_963556195.1). Classification (NCBI taxonomy): domain Eukaryota; kingdom Metazoa; phylum Mollusca; class Cephalopoda; order Sepiida; family Sepiolidae; genus Sepiola; species Sepiola atlantica. The sequence continues at coordinate 26,188,899 of OY744519.1, read as the reverse complement.
AAGGCCTAAAGCTTAAAACTTAAATTTTAGACATTTTCAAGAATCAAAATTGGAATAAGGATTCTAGACATAAGGTTTAGTACCATTATATCTTGATTTTAATCTTCGTAAGGGGGACATAAAAGCGATGCAAAACTTTTTTCAGGGAATTAATTTCACCCATCTTGGGACGGATATTCTTCTAGCATATATATATATATATATATATATATATATGTATTTTTGTTTCAAATTATTTTATACTAATTCCTTTGTGCCATAGAAGTGTGCTCAATATTGGGGATAGATCATAATTATAGAAAAGAAAGTGTTAAAAAATGTAAAGTTACATACTTTACAAGTTTATTATATTGAAATATTACAACAAAGAATAGTTAATAAGACTAATATAAAGGATATTGGATTCCAGAAAAATATGTAAAAATAGTCAACATTCAATATATTTTAATCCAATATCCTTTATATTATTTCAATTGATAATACTTTAACACATCATAATCAAGGGAGGCGCGAGAGCGCTCTATCCCTTAATAAGACTTCAAAAATCGCATATGCTGGAAATCTCATTTCTTTGATCAATCATAACTCAAAAATCAATAAACCAAATTAGTTAAAACTTTGCACAAAATTTTTATTTGATAGGTTCTATAAGTGTGTAGAATTTCAGCATCATTAGTAAAGGCAACCCAGAAAGTTCAATCATGAAATCATGTTATCTGTGCATACGTACGTACGTATGTATGTGCCACCCTGTATCTCATCAATTATTTGATGGATTCAGCTGATTTTTGGCAGAGATAGAGGTTCTAGGGTTTAGTTGATGGCATTTTAATTTCAGTTTACCATATACCTTAGTTTTCCAGAAAATTCCAAAAAACCTTAAAAATGACCATTGTATTGAGGCATAGTCTTTACAAAAGTAGTGACATTCCATGATAAATGCCTGTATACTGAAATCATATGCCCTTAATAGGGTTAAGTTGAAAATTCATATACACTAAATGTACAAAAGCAAGGAAATTCCCAAATTTTTACATGATTTCAGTATACTGGCATTTATTATGGAATGTATTTTGAGATTAATTTTTAGGGGTAGACTTTTTTGTCAGCCAGCCTAGTAAGCCCTTCTCTCCCTATTGGATTCTTGAAGGGCTTATTTTTTTTAGCTAGCCCGTTTGGAGTCCAGGAGATTGAATACTGGTGGTTGGATCTCTTTCAAGCTTTTTTTGTCTTGAAGTGATTCTACCTTTTTATTATACCTTCTAGAAATCCACACAACAGACACCTTACTATTCCCTATAGTAACATCAGGTCTCAGGTCAAACTTCCTCACATCCTTGCTCTTTGTGAGACTAACCTGGATGCTTCTATTGATAGCAACGATCTACATGTGGATGGTTATTTGCCTCTTGTCCGCTTAGACTCTTCCACGCATTTGCATGATCTAGCTCTTTTTCTTCGCAAGGATCTCCCCATTGCACGTGTTCCAGGCCTTGAATCTTATGGGTGTCCTTTTTATCTGTATTAGGTTGCCTTTGCTGCACTCCACTTATTTGTTATTTTTGTACCGTTCCCCTTCTGACAATGGTCACCATTCTGACTGGTTCCCTCACTCAAACCGCAAACCACACAGATCTGTTTGTGCTTCTGCCATTGCCCATCGTAACCATTACTTTAATCAGTATCGTCAGGATGGTTCTGAGAATTCTAGACAATGCTCACCATTCTGACTGGCTCCCTCACTCAAACCGCACAGATCTAGCTGGTGAAATCTGTTTTAACTTTTCTGTCTCATGACTTGCCACATATTGTCACCTTCCCCACACGTTTTCCTGATAATGATATTCATCAACCATCGATCTTTTTCTCACTTCTGTCCCGGATTCATGTTCTATTTCCTCTTCTCCTCCACTGGGTTCTTCTGATCATGCTGTTGATTTTTCGGTGAAGTCTTCTATTGATTGTCCCTTCCATAAGAAGGCTGATTAGGATCGCAGCTTCAGTATAGTCAGGATGGTTCTGAGGTTTCTAGGCAATCCTACAGAAAAGCTAGCAATGCTTGCAAGAGAGCAATCTCTGAGGCTAAGTCTAGCTACTCTCAATGATTTTTGTAGAATCTACAATAGTGTTATTAATAGTGGCAAGTCTGCTATTCCTCCTCTTTTTAATGGTCTTTAGATTATTTCATCTTCTAAGGATAAGGCTGATCTCTTTGCTGACAATTCTTCTCTTGATGATTCTGGTGCTGTTCTTCATGATTTTCCTTTGAAAACTGATCAGTCTCTTGATTCCGTTATCATTCCAAAGATGGTTGCTAGAGTTCTTTCTGATCTTGCCCAGTCTAAGGCTTCCGGTCCTGATTCAATTCCTGTTCTCAAGCAGTGTGCTCCTGAACTTTCTTCTATCCTCTCTAAATTATTCAATCTCTGTCTGTCTAAGTCCTGTTTCCCTTGTTGGAAGGAGTTCTCTGATGTCCCTATCTTTAAAAATGTCCTGTTAGTCTCCTTTCTGTTATTAGCAAAGTTTTTGAAAGGTTGGTCAACGGTAAGCTAGTTCATTTTTTGGAAAGTTTAGGCCTCTTTAGTAGGTAGGCCTTTTCTTTCAACTGCTGATTTTTTGCCTATTGTAACGAGTGGATTTGTCAGTATATGGATAATTCAGTATAGCTATTGCAGTTGACATTTCGAAGGTGTTCGACAGAGTGTGGCATTTTGGTCTTCTACACAAACTTTAGGGTTATGGTATTGGTGGTGAGGTTCTTGACATTATTAGGTCTTTTCTTTCTGATCGAAGCTTGCGAGTAACTTTGGACAGTGTCTCTTCATTCTCTATTCTAGGCCCAACACTTTCTTTATATAAATGATCTTCCAGAGAATATTATTCAGAAAAATCAACATCTATGCTGATGATACCACTCTATTCTGGTGTTGTTTCTTGCCCATCTCCCTCGAATCTGTTGAAATATGTGGCCGATCTAGAAGTTGACCTGGGTTCAGTTGTGGATTGACGTACGAAATGGCTTGTTTTGTTTAATCCTGTTAGGACTCAGCTTATGTCTTTCAATTGTAGGTGTGTCCCTTTTCCTTCTGAGATTATCATGGATGGCTCTGCTCTTGAGGAGAAATCGACTGAAACTTCTTGGAGATCCATTGCTCTTTCTGCTTCTCATAAAGTCAATTCTCTCTATCACTCCAAACACTTTCTCTACAAATCTACTATCAGACCATGTATGGAGTACTGTTGTCATTTGGGCTGGTGAATCTGTCCCATTTGATGGTTCTTGATAAGGTGCAGAAACGTATCTAATTTGATTGGCCCCACCCTTTCTTCTTCTCTACCACAGACGTGATGTTGTTAGTCTTTTCTATAAGTACTATTATGGCATGAGTTCTTCAGAATTGTCTGATCTATTCCTTGCTTCTTTTGACTCGTTGGTCTAGTAGTCTCCATCAAGTTTTGATACCTCATTGTACTACAGCTTCCTATTGCAGTAGCTTCTTTTCAAAAACTGCATGCTTGTGGAACTCTCTTCCTGCTGACTGTTTTCCTCCTACCTAAAGCCTTGGTCTTTTCAAGACTAAGATCAATAGGCATCTTCTGTCTTGTCGATAATCATATTTCGTTCTTGTTAGCTCTTTACATCAACTGGCTTAATGCCTTGTCTAGAGCGATTTCCATTTAAAAAAAAAAAGATAAAATAAAAAATAAAAACTTTTCTGCTTATTAATACATGCATTTTTTGTTTCCTTCGAAACTCAAATGATTGTAAAAAAAAAAAAAAAAAAAAAAAAAAAAAAAATTCAAATTAATAATGTTTAATAATTCATTGTGTTTTTCCTTCTGATGATAGGACTTATTTCTTTGAAAGAAACCATGGTTTAAAAGACTTAAATATTATAAACTTGTGAAGTAGTTAACTTTATATTTGTTCTATTATCGCTTTCTTTTCTTTCTCATTATATATAATATATATAATATATAATATATATATTTAATTAATTTGAAGAGTGAGAAATTCTCAATGACTAAAGCTTTTAGTAAATTTGTAATAGCTGTAAAAAGTATTAGGATTATTGTTTAAATTTTGGGGAAGGAACGGAGTGTTCAGTAATCCAAAAAATGGAGCCGGGGCAAGGCGATCCATAATACATGCCTACCAAGCATGCGTAACTCTTGTCTGACTGGAGGCAAGTTTTTTTGGCGTTATTCAGTCAATTCTGACAGGGCTGAATATCGGATACAATTGAATTGAATCTTTTTTTTTTTTTAACATTGTTTTTTTTAAAAACTTTTTACTATCAGAATTCTGCTATTTAACAATATTGAAGTCAGTATAAATGTTAATTTATATAAATGTGCAATATTTATCTTTAGTGTTGTTTTGACAAAAGAAAATCACAAAAAAATAATGGCTGCCAGCGATTAAACATTCGATACTCAACACTTAGAATTTTATTTCATGACAAGAAATAAAATTTAAGAGCAATTTTATCCAAAGTTTTCAAACATGAGCAAGAAAATCCAGTCCTATAAATAAAGTTTTGCCGTATATTTTAAGGGGCAGTTGTTAAATAATTAAAGTAAATTTACTGGATTTACTTTGTGATAATAAATCGCCTTTTTATTATGTTCGCAGTTTAAAGAATTACATTCCGTTTTTTTTCTTAATAACTTTTTTTTAACACTTACTGACATATTTCTAATCTACTTTTTAAAGTGTTATTTATTTCTTAGAGCTAAAATATTTCGAATGTTTTGAAATTTTATCACACAAAAAACAAATTTTGGACAATGTACACAAAAAAAACAATTTTAACGGAATTTAAGTTGATATTTCTTTAATAACAAAAATGCTGCAATTTTCGGGTATTTTTAACCGAAGTCATC
>OY744519.1:25984012-26179012 GCA_963556195.1 Sepiola atlantica | reverse complement strand
CGGTTTAATGTGGATTGAAATCCAGCTCCCCTCAAAAATGAGCCGCTCTAGATGGCTACAAAAGTTGCTGTGATTCGCTTGCCATCAGCATTCTCTGGCAAGAGCTCCTTCGGCGACCGGTAACAAACAAATTCCCTCCTTCCGAACCTGGAGGTAATACCAGAGACCGAAAAGAACGATATTCTACTGATATAAGCGTTTTTGGAATTTGCTAAAACAGTGTCGTGATCGTGCAAAGTGTCAGTGTGCTCACTCCATATGAAAACAAAACGTCTTCATTTTCGAAGGGAGATAATCCGGTATATATTTAATCGATTTTACATTAAAAACTTTTATAATTGTTAAAATGTAAATAAATTAGATTTACGGAAAGAAACAATAAAATTAGGGTTGAAATGTCATCGAATTTTAAGGGTTGTAACCTGGGATGGGGGAGGAGAGGTTGGGAAAAGGTGCACCATTCACTAAACAATGTTTCTTGGAATTCGGTTCTGATGACTTCCAATAAAGTCAATCCCAGAAGTACTCAAAAGAAATGGTTGGCCTCCTATTGATCCGAAAGCCTTAAATCTAGGGATTATGAATTCAGTTCTTTGATATGACAAAGACGCTTGCGGAAAATTCATGTTTTCTTTTGGTTTAAGAACACAACTGGACCGTAATACTTGACTTACCGTTAAAGCTTCAAAATGATTTTCAAATTTTTAAGAGCAACGATATAAACAAATGTCAGACATTTTTGCATGTTTATGGATTAAAATGGCTGATTTCGAAATTCAAAAGTATTTCTTTAGAAATTAATTTGTGTCCAGCTGTGCTTCTACTTGAAAAGAAAAATAAACATTCATTTCTGCATGCGTCCCTGTCATATCAAAGAATTGGATGTGTTTTATTTAGTACAATTCAAGATTGATTGTTAGTAGATTAGGCCAACAGGAAACATGCAGGTTGTGTAAGAGTTTTATGACTTGTGTTAAGAAGAACCTTATATTATTCACACTCGCCGATTGTAGTAACAGTATGGAAGGTGTTGAGCAGATATAAGGTCTTAACTTCTTATCAACTTCTCAAAGATCTTTGATAAAATCATGACTGCATCTTTCAGTGAAAAAGACTGACACCGCGAGCAACCTCCTGTAGAATGGCACATGAAGTTGAAGTCGATTCTATCTTGTCCATGTGCCACACTATCAAAGAAGTAAAACTTCAAAACAAGGTTTATATATATATACATATATATAAACATATATCTATTATATATATGAATATATGTAAAAAAACAACAAAAACCAAACATGCTGATGTTAGAAAATGGATGCCAAGGTATGCATAACCATTTTTTTTTTCTTTTGGTTAAATTGTTGAGATAAAAGATTAAAAAAAAGCATTTCCTGAAAATTGGTTCTCAAGACAGATCCATGGATTTCTCTTTTTCTGTTCAATCCATGTTGCAGTCGTGTGAATCAACAAACCAAAGGAGTGTGTAGTCAAGTCAAGAGGTTAAAAGAAAAATGAAAAGAAAAAAGAAAGGTCAACTAATTTTATGTTCGACTGGGGACTTTTTAAGGAATAAAGAAAGATTCCAATCACTTTTCATGTTTAAAACGGTGCAGTTTTGTTATTTCCCAACAATGGAGGTGGTTCAAATAAAAATTTAAAAAAAAAATTTTTTTTAAAAAGCTGAGAAGAGAAGTTTGTTGCAGATGGCAGCTGCACTGGTTTACGGTGGTGTTTGACAATCTTTCATTTGTCCTAAAAACAAAAAAGAATAAGTCTTAAAAAAAAAAAAAAAAGAAAAAGAAAAAGAAAAAAAAAGGCTTTCAAAATCATTAAACCACTTTTCCTTTTTTTTTGTTCCATAAAATACGCTATTATAAAACCTAAGAAAAGAAATATATATTTTGGTTTGTTTGCAACAAGAACTAAAAACCTTCAAGTACAAAAATATAGGTGAGAAAAATTTAAAAAATGTTGCTTATTGACTTGTTTTTTTTTGTGTGTGAATCAAAATGAAATCAAATATAAAAAAAATAATACTGTAATTGCAAAAAAAAAAAAAAAAAAAAAAAAAAAAAACCTAATTGAAACTACAAAAATTATGCAGGTTTAAATTCTAAAGAACGCCCCCCCCCCCTTCCCTACCAAAATAAGGACACAAGAGAAATATCCATGGAGTTAGGGAGCGAAATAGGATAGTTGAGAGTCTAAGTTCATGGATTGTGTAGATATGAAGATATGAGTTTAGGCTTATTACAGGGAGAAGTATATATCCATTCTAATAATTAATAGGGTAATGGCCCCAAACAGATCAAATTGATAGAAACATCGACCTGTCGATGTAAGCCAAAAGCACCCGTGTGTGTGTGTGTGTGTGTGTGTGTGTGTGTGTGTGTGTGTGTGTGTGTGTGTGTGTGTGTGTGTGTGTGTGTGTGGTATATGTAGATATAAGTTTTTAAAGTGTGACAAAAAACACACAAGATATGCATATATTTAAATTGACAATAAGAATGCGTATTTACATAGCGAAATAAAATCCAGGTTTTTCTTTTTCTCTAAACAAACTGGATTTTTTCATTGTTCTTTTCTATGATAGGGGCTCCTCCAATAAATACTTTTTGTTTTTAGTTTATGATAATAAATATACAATAAGTAATCAAGTTTAGACTATAAATTTTAATTTTATAAATTACTTTCTATCTGCCAGTTTAAAGGCTTCAAAATCACTTTTTGTCATTTTTTTTTTTTTAAATATAATAATGAAAACACTTTCAATATATTTACATCTGACTATTGGAAATTCGAATGTGATTTGGAAGCCTTTAAAATTTAAGTTCCAAAATAATTGCTGGCTAGAATTAGAGTTTATAGGCCAAAGTCTAGTATTATTGTTCATTCTTAGACCAAAAATAAACAGTATTTTTCGGCAGAGCCACGGATCTGAAAAAAAAAAAAATGCTAAAAGCAGCCACAAGCCACAATTGATTATGCAGATTCTAATGGTTATCATAGTGAGAACATCATCATTTAGAATAATACTTAATTATTACAACAACAACAACATTAAACACCACGAGAATTAATGAGTAACTTTTCATTCTCATGTAATTAAAAAAATGTATTTTTTAAATGTATTCATTCAACTCTTATAAATAGTCGGTATGTCACAGTTAAGTTTGAAATAACATTTTCGTCAATCTGTCACAGTTAAGTTTGAAATAACATTTTCGTCAATCTGTCACAGTTAAGTTTGAAATAACATTTTCGTCAATCTGTCACAGTTAAGTTTGAAATAACATTTTCGTCAATCTGTCACAGTTAAGTTTGAAATAACATTTTCGTCAATCTGTCACAGTTAAGTTTGAAATAACATTTTCGTCAATCTGTCACAGTTAAGTTTGAAATAACATTTTCGTCAATCTGTCACAGTTAAGTTTGAAATAACATTTTCGTCAATCTGTCACAGTTAAGTTTGAAATAACATTTTCGTCAATCTGTCACAGTTAAGTTTGAAATAACATTTTCGTCAATCTGTCACAGTTAAGTTTGAAATAACATTTTCGTCAATCTGTCACAGTTAAGTTTGAAATAACATTTTCGTCAATCTGTCACAGTTAAGTTTGAAATAACATTTTCGTCAATCTGTCACAGTTAAGTTTGAAATAACATTTTCGTCAATCTGTCACAGTTAAGTTTGAAATAACATTTTCGTCAATCTGTCACAGTTAAGTTTGAAATAACATTTTCGTCAATCTGTCACAGTTAAGTTTGAAATAACATTTTCGTCAATCTGTCACAGTTAAGTTTGAAATAACATTTTCGTCAATCTGTCACAGTTAAGTTTGAAATAACATTTTCGTCAATCTGTCACAGTTAAGTTTGAAATAACATTTTCGTCAATCTGTCACAGTTAAGTTTGAAATAACATTTTCGTCAATCTGTCACAGTTAAGTTTGAAATAACATTTTCGTCAATCTGTCACAGTTAAGTTTGAAATAACATTTTCGTCAATCTGTCACAGTTAAGTTTGAAATAACATTTTCGTTGCTAAATGCAGATTAAATAAATACTTAATGCTCAACCATTCTTGTTTTGTTTTTTGCCCACAAAAGCTTGGCAACATTCTGATATGGCATGGAGCAATTTATTCTAATTAAAAAAAACTTTACATTTTGAAATAAATCATGCAATTAAGAGTTTATTGAAATTTGAAAAATAAAATAATTTTAAATTATTTTCTTAAGCTATGTTCGTTGAGAACAAATCTAAATGCTGGCATCAAGTGACAAACTGTCGAAGTGTCAATCAGAGTCTATAGTAATAATGGCGCAAGTGAGGGAAATAGGAAATAATGACACAAAAATAAAAACAGAATTTTTTACATTAACCAATATAAAGTTTTCTTCCGTACAATTGTTCCTCCATTAGTACGGTCGTTATACCTCATCAGTTACTCCCCATTTGAAATCACAGATTCATCGAGATGAATTTATCTGATGTTGTTAAAAATGTTGTTTTTTTAGTTTGACTTTCAAACTTTATATTTGAGAGTTAATAAGCTGAAGAGGGAGGGGAATAATCAAAAGAGAAGGAAGAGGCAAGAAAGAGAAGGAAGAGGCAAGAAAGAGAAGGAAGAGGCAAGAAAGAGAAGGAAGAGGCAAGAAAGAGAAGGAAGAAAAAGGAGCCGGAAGAAGGAAGAAAAAAAAAATACACATACAATTGTATTATTGTTGTGTCATTAGTTCTGGAAAAAATGACTAACACCTGCTCGCCCATGAATGACTTCAATTTAATAGTTTTCGTTGGTTTCTTTTATGGCATATCAACCCTTTTGGGGTTTAATTAATCATGCGCAAAAGCTGCTATTTTACTCAAGTGTGGGTTCATACCTTCTCCCCAAAATTGAACACATTGGATACTCAGATTTGAACCTAGCATAGACGATTTCATAATCTGTGATAGTATCTATTTGACCCATTACCCCCCCCCCCCCACACACACACACACACACTATTTACTATTCTTTCACATGTGCCATTATTACCTACATAAATAGATCAACTTGCATAACGGCAGGGAAAATAAAAATAAAAAAAATGTTATGCTAGCAAGAAAATGGACAAAAAAATAAAGAAATATATAATCAATTTCAAGATGGAAGGTTGTTTTTATGTAATTTACAGTTTATGATAATGTGCGAGGGAGAAAAAAAAAGAAGCTGAATTTCATTTATTGAAAAAGCGTATGAAAAAAAATGTTAAGTAAATTTTAAAGAAAAAAACTCATGAGAAATGAAAAAAATTAGAAAAATACTATCTGCACGAAATTCAGGATAGCAAAATTTGACAAAATAAATTTTGGACTTTAAATTTGGTTTTGTTAATTATTCAAAAGGACAGTTTTAATATTTGGTTTGGTTCGCCTGTTTTTACGACATCAACCCTTTTTGAGTTATCTGATGTCGAAAACAATTCATTGTATAAGATTAATTGAACTCGAGTTGCTATTTTTTTTTACCCATACCTGGTGGGTGTGCAGGTTCATACCTTTCCCAATATTATTAATGTGTAAACGATCACAAGGGATCCACTAGGATTTGAACTCAGCATAGTCGGTTTCATAGCCTGTGATGGAATCCATTGGACCAATCACACACCTATGTTTTATATTTGGGATAATTACAAAAAGTTATACTAACTCAATAAAACAGATGTAAAAATAGACAAAAAATGCAATTATTCTTAAAGAGACAAATGTTGCTCAATACATGTACAGAGATAATTGCTCTTATTTGATATATTTCTTATAGTTAACGTTAATCTTATTAATATTAAATATTTTCTAGAAATTTGTCAATCTGTATTACAACACAAGTTTCAAAATGTTTTTATATCTTTTCATAGACTATTTAATTAAAAAGCTTTTTGAATTCTTGTCTATATTTTTAAAATGAATAATTAAGAAAAATGCTTTAAGATAATTACTCTATCAAGATAATTCCCATCTAAGGAAATTGTTTTGTAGATTTTGAAGTTCTATTTTTACTCTAGATAATCACAAAACTAAATTAAAATGCAACAATAGCTCAGCTAAAATTCAATTTAGAAAATAAAATTTGTTAAACTTATTTTTTAATGCAGTAAAAACATATTTCCAACAAAAAAGCCTGATTATTAATGTAAGACATTAAATTAACATCGTTTTTTTTTTACTATTTTTTTTGTTGCTTTTTTTTGTAAAAAGTTTTTATTTTTATAATTTTTTTTTGTTTTAAGATTTTTGTAAAAAGTGAACAGACGTTAAAATCACTAGATCTAAAAACTATTCTTTTTAGTTAAGATTGCTTTCTAGTGGTGAAGAATTACTTCCCTTTGTACGAAAGCAAAGAGTTAATTCCCTTTGTACACAATAGCAATCAAACTACGACAGGAAGAATATCATTCCTATTTAATTTTTTTTTTCCTGGTATATGAGGCAACGGCCAGTTTCGGTTTCAAAGTCACAATGGAAAAGATACAATATTACATTCAAAGAAGATTATTACAAAGTGGGGGGATGAATTTCATTTTTCATTGGAGTCAACATTTGAAATTGACAAGAATGAATGAACCTCCTGAAAAATGTTTTTATATTTTTTTATCAAATCAACTCTTAAAAAAAATAAAAAAGAGTTAATTCAGACAATCAAAAACTTTTTTCTTTTTTAAATGTTGGAGCAAAATGGGGAGGATATACGTAAAATAGATTTTCACGATAGTAATTTAGCAGGCGTTTGGACAACGGTGCCACTAGCAGGTCTTAGCGTTTGGACAACGGTGCCACTAGCAGGTCTTAGCGTTTGGACAACGGTGCCACTAGCAGGTCTTAGCGTTTGGACAACGGTGCCACTAGCAGGTCTTAGCGTTTGGACAACGGTGCCACTAGCAGGTCTTAGCGTTTGGACAACGGTGCCACTAGCAGGTCGACGCATCATACGGACTCAGTAATGTAAAAAGAAAAAAAAAATCTAATGGACAATAACGGCTAAAATAAAAATTTAGCACATCACAAAGATCAAATTACAAAAGATATGTTTGTTTCAAAATTCGTTAATTACTATGGATTTAAAAAGAAAAAACTTTAATAAGGCCTTTTATTAAAACTAGGATGAAATAATTGTTTAAGGCCTTTGATTTCTACTGCTCTCCACTTCCCACAAATTGCTGGTTTTATATTCCTCAATGTGAAACATTTAAAAAGGAGGTTTGAACTTGAAAAATATCTTTCGCAAAAATTATTTTCAAAATATATTTGGTAAAAAAACTTTTTTTACACTTATTTTTGCAGTCTTTTCAGTCGAACTGAAAAGGTGAAATCTGAATGCTTACATTGCTTTTGTTAAATTAAAGAGAATCATGTTTGTTTTTTTTAGTTGTATTTTATATCAGCATTAAGTAAACAAATAACTCTAAGAGAGAGAGAACCATCTGTCGGCTAAAGGAGATTTGATCTGGCTAAGATTTTACAAATCGATAACCAGGAATGGCTTTGGTTTGGAAATTGGTGCATGGTAATAACGGCAGAGTTAAATATGGCACAAGCAAAAAAATATACAATAAAATAACATGACTGCCATTCTTCTAGAAAATTGACTTCTATTTCTTCAAATCTTTTCATGTAGACAAAACTTAATTATAATTCATAACTAATATTAAAAAAAGTTTACTTCTTTGTCTTTAAAAATAGATTATCTCCCTTTGTATATTGTCTCAATGAATTACATCCCTTGTATTCTAAAATAGCACTTAATTTTGGCGAGATGAAGGCAAAAGGCCTTCTTTTCTTCTCTCTTGAATGCGGTCTTCGTCCTGTCTAGACGCTAAAGGAACTTTTTCTATTTTTGAATTAGCATTCACTTGAATCGGACACATTCAAGGAGCTGTCCAGTTCAGACGTTAAAGGGACACATTTTCACAATGTTTGTCTTTTAATTAAGCTGCAAACACACTTAGTTTTGTAAAGACATTTCTTTTATCCTAATTTAATACCTGTACTATAATTTATCATTGTGCTTTCTTCTCTATGCTTTATTTCAGCTCATCTTTCCAATGTCCACAAAATCACTTCAATAAGTCTTAAAATTAATAAAATAACTAGGCAAGTTCCTAATATATGGTTGCCTATTATTTAAAATGTAATTACTTCCAAACATCTTATTTTTACTTAAAATCATGTCTTAGTAAAAAGAGTAACATTAAATAAGTTAGTTATAGCAAGTTGACTGGTGTACGCAGAACGGTGAATAAAAATTTGTCCTATTTGAAAAATTCAATATGGAGTCCTGAAATTTCAGAGAAGTTTTGTTGTAAATAAAACGAGAGCAGGGTACTGCTTGTACCCGACTCCCACAGGACAGCAAATGAGACATACAGAAAGCCAATCGTTGACCAGTCGTTAAGTGACTTAAACTTAGATTGACGAACAGACTAAGAGCTACAAGTCTTCAACAAACCCCGGTTATCACAACAGGAAGTGAGCTTAAAACGGAAGCCGACTAGAACTGAGCGGCAGGCTTGTTGTCAAACAACTGGAGGCAAGAAATATGCTTCCCATTGATTGGTCAGCAAAACAAATCATTTGCATAACCACACATGGCTCACTTTGTTGTCCTGCATGTCTGTCTACAACCGCTGGTTTGGGATAGCCTTTTCCATCACAGACACAGCTCGGCGTTGCTTAGACTGGCGTGGATGGCCATTATCATCAGGGGCAGTGAGTAATACATTGTTTGTATCCATTTCACTAAAGTTTGCAAAGGGAGATAAGTAGGAAAAATTCTAACAAAGACCCAACCCAGTTTATTTAAATAACAAATTAAACAGTTTAATAAACATTTGTTTTCTATTCTTCTACTTGTGCCATTTTGAACCCAAATCCTGGACATTTGTTAATATACAAAACGATTCTTACAAATTGGGGGAGGGGGCTGAACATTTAAAAACCAATTCCTAACCGACAGTCCTTAAAAAAAAAAAATAAATAAATAAAATATTAACTGATTGATACTAACTATTTCTTTTTTAGAATCTTTGGTTGCTTATTTATTTATTTTTTTAGGTATAAAGATTCTGAGAATTCTCTACAAAAAAAAATAGGTTCTTTGATATGACAGATGCAAGAATTTATGTTTTCTTTAAATTTGATTTTAGAGCACAACTGAACCATGATACTTGAATTTTTCTATTAAAGTTTAATTCAAGCCGGAAATTACTTTCTAATTGACAGTTTAAAGGTTTTAAAATCACTTTCAAATTTCAAAAGGGTCACATAGTGAACAGATGTTTACCATTCTAAATGAGAAAGTGATGTTGAACTCTTTAAAATGTCGGTTATAAAGTAATTTCTGGCTTGAATTAAAGTTTAAAAGGTAAAAACGTCAAGTATCATGGTTCATTTTAGTTCTTAAAAGGAAAAGCACATTTTTGAATGCGGCCCTGTTATATCAAAGAATCGAAAGATGTTTATGTTGCTAATAATTGAAAGAAAAATTTAAAAAAAATCTTTTGGGTGGGGGGTGGGGGGCAATTTACAGTCAGCGTTCTCCTTAGAGATCAAAACAAATCAAAACCAATCTTCACACACATACATATATAATAAAATGCAAAGCTCTTCATAAAAAAAACGAATAGAGCCCTCCCTGGCTGCTGATATTGTTTATATAAACAGTAAGATTTCCTCTTCCTCGTGTGTGCCAACTGCAGTGAATAAAAGCTTGAACTGTTTCAATTCAATCTCAGCTTAAAACACTCACATGTCTAGCCACACTGAAGAGCTGTGATACAGCAAAGCCTTTGGATGACACTAATATATAGATATATATATATATATATATATATATATATATTATAGATGATACTATATAGTGACAAATCAATTAGCCATAGATACCAGAGGTTTCAAAGCAGGCTGTAAATCTGGTCCAGGAGGAAGAGAGGATAATCGCTACTGTTTTCTCACCAGTCAGCAGGCTATGGTCTTACAAAGCTAATTGATAATACTATTAGTATTTAATAAAATTCATTCGATACTTAATAATAATGTTAAATTAAATAGTTAAAGTCTATTATTGCTTCCGATTTTTTTTGATTTTTTAAAAAGATTTTATTGATTTTTTATTTTTTTTATTAGGAGGGTTTTTTGGCCTCCCATTTAAAATTTTTGTAAAACTGAATGAAACACTAACAACTTTAACTTTACAAGTGAACAAACAATTATTGTTAGAATTTTTTAGGGGGGGGGGGGAGAAGGATTTATCATTTGCATCGCTTTTATTCAAACTGTCATCCTCATCAGTAGTTGATATCTATATTTTGACAATGTTTTGGCAGCTGTGTCCTCTGTCATTCTTCAGTTGTATTTTTCATCTATGTTGAAGTTTTGCTGTCGATTGAGGGTGTATTTTATAGATGGATATTTCCTACATACTTAAATCACGTGAACTTGTTATTTAATTGGATTTAAGTTCGTATAAAACACAACTAATCAACAACATTGAATACGGAATGAAAAACAAATGCATCAATGGACTATACACTCAAGAAAACTGGCTGGTGCATTGGCTAAAATGTAGTCAAAATATAAATAGCAATGATGAGGACGATAGTCTGAATAAAATTGATGCAAATAATGAATGTAAAAATAGGTTATATTGAAGCAGTTAGCTACCAAAATGGCAGACATTTTGGAAGCCAACTGCTTCAATAAAACCCAAAGATGTTTTTATTTTTAATTCTTTTCTAATTTTTAAGGATTATTTTCGAATTTGTTTTTTTTTCTAATTGTTTTTGTAATTTTTTTTTTTAATTTTTTTTTTTTTTTAAATGTTTTTTAATATTACAATCACAGTTAAGAAAACAAAAAAATAAGTAAACAATCCTCCTTTCCAAGTATTAAATGACAAATTTTCAGGAAGTCGGATTTGGAGAGAAGAAATAAGATTTTAGACTGACACTACAAGTTAAAGGTAAGCAAATATTTAAATATTATTGATTTTAATCAATAATGTTTTAAATTGATAAATTTTTAAAAGTTTTTTTATTAAAAAGTTGAATTAAAATTATTACCTACAATTTCACATAATATTTAATAGGAATATACAGATCAAATTCTTTTAAATATTTCATCAATAGACCCCATTTTTTTTTTAACACTAGTGTCAATTAGATAATTTGTTAAAAAAAAAAAATATATATATATATATATATATATATATATATATATATATATATATATTACTCTATCTTCTAATATATATCCAATAAATAAAATTATGTCAGCCGGATTTTAAAAGTTGAACCTAAATAGCAATTAAGCTTACAAATCAAACTTTGATTTGGACTAACCAATTTACATGCATCGTTACAATTTATTTAAAATAATCTTGTCCGGTAGTTTGCTAACATGGATACATTTTTCAATACTTAAGAAAAATCAGTTAAGGGGAATAACTTATTCTTTTAGGAAGAGTTAGCGTTCCTTATTTGATTTTTTTAGCTTGGATACTGAACCTAACAAAAATTTATAAAACAAATTTTAACATAATGGATCCTGGGCAACGCCGGCTCGGTACAAGTATATAGAAATAAAATTTAATTGTTTAATGAATGAACCATTTAAATTACTTAAATCAAATTTATCTTCAGATTAGGCTTAGAATTCATTTTTATTAAGACCTTTAAGAAGTTTGAGACAAGTCACACTGACTGTTTTCTAGCTTAAGGGCTGGGTTAGGATTTGGTTTGTATTAAAAATAACAGTCAATGAGAAAACATGATTTCTGCAAATTGTGTAAAAAAAATATTTTAAAATGAAATTAATAGATGCTAAACTGTTGTATGTTTTTTGAAGTCCAGCGATGCCGAATTGACGCAGTAGCGAATTCCTTTCCGCTTCTTCGATAACGGTCCATCGTCAAATACATGGCCGAGATGAGCACCACAGTCTGAACACATCACCTCCAGGCGCTGCAATCCTGGAAAAAAAAAAAATTAAATTAAAAATAAAAATAAATAACCAGCAAAATAAAATGATCGGAAAAAAAAGATTTAAAAAATAAAAATAAAAAATCTATAGAAGTTTAGTTTATGTTGTATTTGGCGGTAAAATAAAATCACATACGCCAATGCATATAAGTTTTTAGGAAAATTTATATTTACTTTTATTCATCCTAAACAAGACATATTGCCACTGAGACATAAGGGACTACTGTGAATTAGGGACAAGATTTATAAGAGGCATCCTAAGTGGGGAGTTGTACAACAAGATGTTTATTCACATTACATTTAAATTTCTGCATTGGAGAAACAAGGACCAGGGAAGGAAATCCAAAGGCAAGCGTTTCAAGGAAAGAAGCTATTAGGAGTAGAAAGTTTCTTGGTATCTGGGGACCTCTACAGTTAAGAGGTGGGATTTTGATGATTGTTGGGTTGGTCGGGGGGTATTTACATTGAGGGGATACAAGTGCAGCAAGTCCGTCGGAGCACATTCCATTGAAGAACTTGTAAAACAAGCACAGAGATGCAACACTGATGTGATGGGACAGGGGTTGGAGCTTGGTAAACAGTGCGGAAACTATTAGGTTAGAGACTCTTTTTGTACGTCGGGCAAACCACTGGTCAAACATAAAAACCATCATGCAGCGGCAAACTCTTTCCTCTTTCCAGCGAGCAGGCAACAGCGTTTTCTCTCCAACTACCATACTTTCGGGTGCGGGAGGGCTGCTGGACATTTCAACTAACACACGCACATGCTTACACACAATGCTGACAAAGGCACGTACACACCCTATCATTCTCAACTCCCGCACGCACAACCACACATTGCTGACAAAGACACACAGAAATGCCTAAACGACTTATCAACTCACGTGCACGCACATACATACGCACTCAAATCACATGAACATTTATTGTTTCTCTAACTGAACATTGAAATGAACAATTAATGCTCTGTATATGTACATATATAAATATTTTGTGTTACTTTTAAACTACGTTTTATTCCTCCTTCAACTGTATGCATGCCTTATCCTTAATTCAACTTTCATGTTTTTCCATGTTTTATCTGTTTTTACTCTTAAATATTTCTTCAATCTAAATGTAAGTGTGGATCTTAGCACATTCTCTAAGACACAATATCTTACTAAGCTAAAGTCCGCGCTGCTACATAAATGAGACCACATGCCCACACACAATATTTATCACCTATATATTTTTTAATTTTTAAAAATTTATTTTTTAAATTTTTTAATCGCATTCTGTTCAGGCCAATAAACTGCGGTTTAACCAGATTGGTTTTGAAATAACTAGAATTTCCATAGGTTTCCTGCTAGTTTTTATTTTTATACTACTACTACTACTACTACTACTACTCCTACAGTAAAATAAACTTTTTTTTTTCTTTTTTTTTTTTTTTTTTTTTAATTAATGGGCAGTAAGATCCGACCCATAATCACAATTGTTAGTCAAATAAATTTCATCAGAACTAAATTTAAGAAAAAGGAAAGTTAAAAATGTTTTTACTTTTATTCCCACCTCAACCTTCTTTCTTCTGTAATTCCTAATTGATAAGTTGCTGTTCAAATCAAAGTGTAATCGGATAGGGAGATGGATCCTCATCCACCCAGGGAGATGGTCAAACATTATAGATTAGAAATTCACTTATTTTTAAAAGAAACTTTGTAATTTTTTATTTATTTATTATTTTTTTTTTTTTTTAATTCTGACATTGGAGATCAATTTAAGTTAAATTTACATTTCAAACTGCACCCCATCTAATAAAATTAAACTAAAATGTTTCATTAAAAAAAAAAAGTTACGTCTAACAAGTTTGAAGGTAAATTTTTTTTTAAAGAAAACATGAACTTCTATATGATATAGGAGAGTTTGAATTACCTACACTCCTCGAGTATCTTCGGTCTATCTGTACAAGGGTTTGTCAGGGCAACCTGACATGAAGATACTTCACCCTACAAGTTAACCATGACCAAATAATCAAAATAACAGTATTCACAGCACAAATAAAATTTCCTCGACACGGTTATACACTGGCTCATATGAGGAATGGTGCATCTTCTCATAATGATGTTACCTCAAGTAACAGCACTTAGCTGGATACTCCACCAGACTAGATAAAGTCTTGGCCTGGAAACCAGTAAAACCAATAGACCGCAAGAAAGATATAATATAGTAAACTTAATTAATGTTCTTCACTTCTTTACTAACTCAACGTTTGATAGGTAAAGGAGAACTTTAATGGAATATGCGAATATATATGTATCTCATATAGAGATCAAGTGTTAGCCCAGGAAGGCCCCCCCCCTTGATTTGAGAACTTCGACTGAAGTAAAAGAAAACTATAAAGACGCGAAAAAAAACAAAAAAAACAAACAAAAAAACATTTCTAGCAAGCCTCGACAATAAAGAAAATGCAATTTTGTTTCCTTTAGAGAAGAACAAAACAACTGGAAATGATTAAATCGTAAAATCAAACAAAAACCAAAAGAATTAATCTTTTTTTTTTTTAATTAACGACACTTTTCCAGAAACGAAGGATAAAAAGCAGCAGCAGCAACTGCATACAGGTGAGAGTTTTGGAGTCGATAAAAGCATTTTTAACAATTTCTAAACAAATCATTCAAAAGAGACAGATTTGGTGAAGTTCCTACCATCTAGAATTAGAATGCCACCTTTGCCTATGTGTGTGTGTGTGTGTAGCATTACCTACCCCTTCCTACACATAAATTCACCGTAGGGCGTTTTAGACCTGAATTATCTCTCCTTTAGTGATGGTAGAAGGCACTACAATCAGCATATTAAAAAAGGACTCTGAAAATTCATTTTTCTTCTGGTCTGGCCTCTGATGAAAATATTTATCAGCACGCGTGCACTATGCCCACACATTTCACGATATTCAAGACATTTTTCTCAACTCTCTCACTGCCTTTTCAGACTTTATTGTACACATTTTTATGGACATAATCTCAAAGATTTGCGAGGAATAAATGTTTTTTTTTTTTGCATAAATTATCGCTTTCGTGTTTTTTTTTGTTTCATTTGTTAATACTTGTATTAGAACACGTATAAGGGAGAGATGCTGCCCAAGCGTCGGCAAACTCCCTCATGTGCAGGTTTTATAGCCTGACAGCTCCATTTCAACATTCACAGGTTTACACGTGATAATGCTGTTGTGCAATTTCTCTTCGGTTTAGATGAGCTTTATTTCACGCGGCCCAGGACACCAGAAATGTTATATTTGAAAAATTCTTATCTCAACAACACGCCACTATCGTGAGGTTTTGTAGTGAAGTCGGTAATGATGCAGACTAACAACCTGGCTGTGCCAACTTCGAATCAAATCGTTTCCATCGCACCACTTTTATCAACCTTCACGTGGTCCCTCCTGTAATTACCTGCATCTCGAAAGAATTGGGCAAACCAATGAAATCGGTCAAAAAAATTGATTCATACATTTATCTTCCTATTTCATCTTAACAAAATGCCTTTCTACCTCTGTCTATCCCAAAATCACCTGTCTGTGGAACAATACCACAGGGCTGCTTCCCAGCCGACTACAACATGGTTGTTTTCAAGTCCAATGTAAACAAATTCTTGTTGAGTCGTCCTCTTAAATAATCAAATTCTGACCAGTTACAACCATCGTTACTAATCCTAACAATGTCTCACCGTCCACCTGACAAACTCATTAACCCTTATACTCGAGTGGCCTTTGGGCCTTGATAAGCAGTGACTTGTTAGTAAAAAAAAAAAAAAAAAATACCTTTATAATTGGATACATCGTAAGAGTTACTCCCCTTTGACCCCCCCCCCCAATCTAATTTGAACAATCCAAACTTTTCCGTATTTTTTAGATGAGTAATTTTCATTGTTATTTAAGACGAGTTTCCTCATTTTGATTGCCGTTATCACAATGCCCCAGAGACGCATGGCAGAGACAACTAGTACGGTGGTTTAAGTTTGCAGATTTTCTTGAGTTCAATCCTGAGCAAAGGAGTAATGTAGAAGACGAATCTTCACCACGTAAATAAATTATTTTTACTTACAATTTTGAACTCTGGGACACATGACCGAGATAACTAAAACGTTGGTTAAAGAGTACAAGTTATCTTGAGGTCCAGAGTTCAATCCTGACCCAAGGCAGCAAAACGATTGAAAAATTTAACTGAAAGAATATCACGAGGCATGAAGAATAAAATTTGAACTGTGTATCCCAATCTAAGTCAGCATATAATGGAATTATATTAAAAAAAAAAATAAATAAAATAAAAAAATTAGTGTAATAGCTTCAATATTAAAAAAAAAGGTACTGGTGGATGGCCGAATATTGTCAAATATGCAATTTTTCCTCATTACGTATATAGAATCATTAAATACTTTAAACTTCCAGATGACCATCATTTCCAAAGTTCCTGTAAGTTAATTGATATGAAGAAAATTTAAGAAATTACAAAGAATAACCAATAAGTTCCTTATAATAAAATTAGAATTCTTACAAAAATCACTATTTTGTAAAAAGGGGGATGTATTTATGTGTCCACTAATATCATAGATTAGAAAAGTGACTCAAATGATATTGTATACGTCTACTGCTCATTACGGTACTACCTGATACATGTAGCTCTCTAATATCACTTATGGCCGTCTCATCTATGTCATATGGCAAAGCAAACCTTGTCTGCAGTACAATACAAGTACACTTGCCACTGATGTGCCATAGAAACCAATACCTTGAGCACCTTTAATATTCATTTTAATAATATATTTTAATTTAACAATATTTTTACTGTAATATATATATATATTTAAATTCCCGAAACAGTTTTTCATGGTAAACAACTGATGATCCCTTAAAATAGTGTTAGAAACTAACTAATATAATAACTGTAAAAAATAAATTGACTTACATGAGTGATTTTCCACTGGAAGACTTGAGACTATAAGTTTTTTTTATTTAAAAAAAATTTTTTTTTTCTATATAGTTTTAATGGTTGAGAAACTTCCGAGACTATATATATATATATATAATTAGGTTAATGTAGTTTGATTGAAGCATTGTTTAGCATGTATATAAAGGAAATGTTATAGAATTTATGCAAAGGTGTAACGGATAAACACAAACTGAAGCAAATTAAGATATACATGTGGAATAAGTTGTGAAATTTCCACCTTTTAATATTTTTTTTACAGTCTTAATTGCCGTCAGTGCGGTTCGATGGAGGTTCTGTATAAAATAATTGCAGGAGAAAAAATTTCCCTTCCTCAGATGTGTGTTCAACCTGAATTCAGACGTGCATAAGAAAGACCGTTGCCGGTGGGGATAGTTCAGCAGAATATGAGATAAATTGCATTTTTTTTAAAACTTAAAATTTGCTTGAAATGTCTTGTCTTTAATTTCAGTGTTACTGTCAGTAATATACAATGCACATAGAAAACCTTTTTGTTTTTTACACCCTGTCCAAGAGGGAGAGGCTGGTGGCCAGCCCAGTTGTGCTAACAATACTCCATGCAGTTAGTTGATATTTCATGCTTAAGTTCGAAATAGTATTTTTTAGATGTCCATGCCTCTTTATAAGATGCTCTGTCCATCATTCTGCCAAGCTTAAGTTTGAAATAATATTTTTATAAACACAGATTAAATAGCTGTATGATAAGACTGTCTGTTATTGTAAGACTCATTTTTATGTATGACCTTTCAATAGTGTTTCATTTCCCTTTGTGCAGAGTCAGTTTTCAAATTCAATAATCTTTCACATTCTGTTTGACACGGATTGCAGATTTATCGTCTCTTTCTATTCAATGTTTTCATAGAACCCGTCTCTCCTTTCCTCTTCTCTGTGGTTGCACAAAATATTGTGTTACAATGTGGATTCTCAAAGTAATCCCCCCACCCCCATTATATTTGCGATTGTCATTCAACTGGTAAATAAAAGACTTTGACAAGTTGATGTTGAGGAAAGTATTTATTTACATTACGCAAACATAAATAGAATCCGACTAAGTTAAGTGAAACCCAACCCCCGAAACGAGCTACTTTTTTTATGACCTGCATGCATCGATGATTCTAGTCCAAGGATTAGGTTAGTATTACAAAAACTAAAACGAAATGTAAATGAAAGAATTTTAACTTTTTATTTTTTATTTTTACTAAAGAATCACTAGGCCCAAAAGCCACTCGAGGATAAGGATTAATGAGTGTCAGGTGGATGGTGAGACACCACCCTGAGGATTGAAGACGAGGGTGGAATTTGTGCTAAATTTATTTAAGAGGGCAGTTCAACAAGAATTTGTTTCCATTGGACTTGAAAACACCATGTTGTAGTCACCGCAGTATTGTATCCTGAATTCAATTTAATATTTTGGTACACTTTTTTTGTAAGCATAACAATACGGTAGCTGTAGTGATGTGGTTATGTGCATCCATGCCATGTGAATGGCTGTAGTATGGGTGCGCGTGTGATAACGTGTCGTGTGGCATATTAAATTTGCAGTTAGTAAGTATGCTCGACGTGCCACTCGATGCAGAGTCGCAAGTCTCATTGAATAATTTTGAGTCAGGTAACTTGCTTAGATAGTCAGAACTGAAAGATTCTAAAATTAGTTGCTGAACAGACTTGAGCAGGCAATAAATTTTAGGTTAGACAAGAAACTTAATTAGGGAAATTGATCCAAATAGTTAAATTAAATAAAATATAGATTTTGAATTTAAACTGTCTTTGTCTCAATTCTTTTTATTTGAGCCTTATACCAGCTTCCTTCCAACAGAAGAATCTGCAACACTGCTGTCCGCCCCACCCATCCATGGAATCTATTATTATACTAAAGCTGAGTTAATCAACGTTTATTTCCCGAAGGTTTTTTTCCTATATATTTTTAATAACACAAAATATATGCAAAGATATTTTATAAATTTAAGATGGAGTTATGTTTAAAAATAAAAATAAAAACTTTCATTATAATTGTTCTAATTAACCATAACTTGCAAGGAACTGATCAAATGACCCATTTCTTATTACGTTTCTATCTATCACTTTCACCCTCTCTCACTGTTTGATCTCCTCACCCTTATTTTATACACAATCACTTCTCCCTTCGGTCTCTGTTTATTAACAGTCGAAGGTAATAAAGGAAAGCATTGGAATCGTCAATTATAAAGAAAAGGGAATATCACCATAAATAGAAATATTATTTAACCCATAGCTGGAGAGAGACAGAAATAGACTAATTTTAGGTTTTGTCTTTTTAGTTAACTGGCTTTGTAAAGCCACTTTTTCCTTATTCAAACAAACCAGAATTCAATGGGTGACTTAACGGGTCATTTTTCCATACATAAAAATGTTTTTTTCAACTAAGTGAGAAGTAGAAGAGAGAGAGAGAGTCAGAGACAGAAAGGTGTCACTGTGCAAAGTCAGATTCAACGGGAGCGGATATGGTCAGTTGGTTACTACAAGGGAATAGCAGGACAATCTTTCTCAGCCGTTTGGCTCAAAGTTTACAAACTGAATGAATCCGTTTGAATAAATGATTTGTTTCTCAGTTTCCGGTAGAGTTGAGAGGGGGGGGGGTCATTTCCGGTTTTGTTCACTTGATGAAATGTACTAACAGAAACAGTTTGCAACATCGCAGAGGACCTGCATTATTATTAGTACTGCTCTATATAAAAATTATTGAACACTTTTTATTAAATAGATTTTGTTTCTCTAAGCTACTACTTTACATACAAATTTTTCAGATGGATGAATAAGAGAAAGTTTATTTAATGAAACATTCCAAAAGTAGATACATATACGTATTATATATATGAAATGGTCTGCATATGGAATCAGGTGATAAGCCAGAAACAATCTATGCAGAAATATTAACACAAAAACATGCTTAATATGTTCATTTTTTTTTTCGAAGATGAAAGTAAAATAAAAGGTAAGACTTAGTAGGTACAGCTAGTGTATATATATATATATAAGTAAAGTTCATTTACATTCCAAAAGCCAAGATTTTAAAAAAAATTTCTTACAAAACATTTAAAAAAAATACATTTCAGTGCAAACTATTTTACGAATATATATATATATATATATAAGGAAAAGTTTGAAGTTAAAGAACCAAAACAATTCAAGATATCTCCAAGAGATCAATTAATACAAAATTTATTTCTTTACAAATTAGATCTTATGAATCTCACAGGATATAATTTAAATACTGCAGATAAAAATAAGCTCAATGATTAGCAGATTAGTCAAACAGAGCTTCCATATTATAAAAGTTAAGACATAGAAATTTTAACATTATATTCAAGCTCTGAAAATAAACACTTAATGTTTTTCCGTATGTACGCATGTTTCAGAAAACATCTTTTATCGCTATTACATCAGAGTAAAGCTTGAAAATTTATGACTTTCCTCAATCGATTACAATTCAGATAACATTCATTTGATATATTCGCAACCAGTTTGAGAACAAAATGTCAAGATGGAGGGACCAAATGAAACGGACCTGAATTTAAAAAATATAGGATGGTCATATCTTAATTTATTTAGAGTAAAATTCTAAAAATGTACTATTGTAGAACTACTAGTAATTACTTTTTGATACTTAACCGTTTCAAATCAACTCCAGATATGTGTCTCAACTTCACACACACGCAAGGGGAGTTTGAATTACCTTAGTAGACACTATTCTCGAGTGTCTTCGGTCTCTCTGTACAAGGGTTTGTCAGGATAACCTGACATGAGGATACTTTCCCCTGCAAGTAAACCCTGACCAAATATTCAAAATAACAGTATTCACAGCACAAATAAGATCCCCTCGACACGGCTATACACTTGCTCATACAATGAATGGTACACTTTCTAGTGACGTTACCTCTAGTAACAGCACTTAGCTGAATACTCCACCAGACTAGGTGAATTCTTGTCCTGGAATCCTGTAAAACCAAGAGACAACAAGAGATGTACTGTAACATAGTAAACTGGTCAATTGGGGAGAGGAAATTTAGTGTTCTTCACTTCTTCACTAACTCAACGTTTGAGAGGTAGAGAAGAATCTTGATTGAACACTGATATCTATGTATCTCATATATAAATCAAGTATTAGCTCCAGAAAAGGAGCCCTTGATTTCTGAGAACTTACTGAAGTAAAATGAAAACAAATTATATTATCTAATATATATATATATATATATATATATATATATATATAAAGCTCCCCTATAGGTGAAACACTGATGAAGGAAATTGGTGGTTTCCACTTAGAATAAAGCAATACTCTTCTATAAAAGGAATTGAGTACTTTAGGTTATAGGTATTGTAAATAAATGACAATAAATGAATGAATGGTTTCACTTAAGATATAGTTTCTTTCACTTCCAAGTAGCAGTTTTGTTAGCTCAGTCTGTAGAGCACCGGACACCAATCACTGATGTACGGGTTTAAAAATCTCACTGTCTAGCTACACTGAATCAAGATATAATCCTTATTCTAATTTTTGATCAAAATCCTTTACATGATTTTGATTCTAATAAATGTTAAAAATTTAAGGCTTAAGCTTAAGGGTTCTTAAGAAATTGAAATTCAGGGAATCTTGCTTAATTAGTGTCGAATGACTATGGATCAAATTTAATGAAATATTTGAATTTTCAAATTAATTGCAACAGACAGTAAAAGTTGGAGTCGTTCATGAAACGTCTAACCTCAGCATGCGACAAAAATGAAAATATAATCTTTAAATAACTCCCAAGAAACTGAAATTTGAGGAACATTTATTAATGTCTAATAACTATTGTTAAAAGTAAAAAAAAAAAAATTGAGGTATTTGAATTTTCACAAAGGGTTTCTTCCCCCTCTTTGATTAAAACTAAATTAAACTAAGTATAACATACATTACCAACCCTTACGCCTAGCAGCTGTGTTCCAAAATTCATAATGATCAGTTAATTAGTTTAGGAGTGAATCCTGTGCATACAAATATATAAACATATACACATACCTAACTTTATATAAATAGAGATATACATATGTGTGTGTGTATCAAAACTGTTTATTTCCTCCGCTGGGCATTATTCCAACAGGTTGGAGAAGAGATTGATGCAGCCATTTATATGTTAACAGGCACATCAGAGAAGAGGAGAGAAAGAAAGAGGAAATGGTTGTTGAGTGTCAGGTAAAAAAAAAAAAAAAAAAAAAAAAAAAATGGTAGCCAACCATTGTTGCTCTCTTGGTTTTCTAGAACATAAATAGTCAAGATGAAGATGAGAGGGCGGATGAAGAGGAATTTTTATCTGATCCCCACCCTACCCACACTCTCTCGCCTCCTCACACATGCCCTCCCCCCAGTCTGCAGGTGTAAGACGTTTAGAGGAGCCATGTGAATTAAGGTTGTTTACCGTTTCAATTAAATCTACTGTCAGAAGTCTTTGAAAATATCCCTGCCCCTCCTGGATTCTAATCTAAACACCATCGAATGCATCGACTGCTGGGGGAAATCCTAATATGGCATTGCCGATAGGCAGTTTGGAAACCAGGAGGCATCAGAATTATATATATTTTTTCAAGTTATTCTGAAGGAAGTGCATAAACTTGGATTGTTATGTTTTTTTTTTGTCGAGGATGTTGCATCACTTTCACTAATACTCTCGGGGGAAAGGTATGAACGATATGTCTTCTCCTCCAACTCTGCATGTAATAGAGTAAAACTAGGCCGTAAAGCAGGATTTCTTAACCTTATTATTCTTGTAGCCTCCTGAGAGCTATTTTTACCTGTTGACACCATATATGTATATAACATTTTGTAATCAAATATTTGTTTCTAGGTTAGTAAAATCTAACAATGAATCAATTTTGTTATGAACATAACAAAATCCAAATCTTGAAAATTTCAATAAACACACATCTAGTAAACACAAAATAAATAGAAACTTCAGCAATCTTTTTTTTTTTTGATGAGGCCCCCTTAAAGCTTCTGTCGACCCGTGTGCATCCCTGTTGAGAATCACTGCTCAATTGCATTGTTAGGGTAACTCGTGTTATATAATCTCTTTGGGGATATTGAATTTTGAAGCGGAAGTCGTTCTGATGATGATGATGATGATGACTATATCACCTGGAAATTCTTGAAGGAATAAAGACATCTTAGCTGGATGCACTGGTGGCTTCTTTGCTAAACGAAACACGTGATATCGTTAATTGCAATTGATAAACACGCACGATTATAATGTAGAAATCTTGTTCTTTTATTCACTATCTTTAAACATCGACGCAGTTAGAGAGAGTCAAAGACAGCATGCT
Source organism: Sepiola atlantica (assembly GCA_963556195.1). NCBI lineage: Eukaryota > Metazoa > Mollusca > Cephalopoda > Sepiida > Sepiolidae > Sepiola > Sepiola atlantica. The sequence goes on along the minus strand of OY744519.1, from coordinate 26,155,680 downwards.
ATCTACAGTCTCTTTTTTTACAGGTCTTTGTTCATTTGCTTCCAACGGGTTCTGTCCAAACAACCCTTAAAGTTTGATCATTTCATGTGATTCATGTGTCCCTTACTTCTGTTTCTCTCTTCCCACATATGTCAAATCTGCCAACTTACTTCCTGGTTATATGTCCTTTAATAAACTCAAAACTATCCAATATATTAACACTAAAAGTAAAACTGATATAGCACTAACGACTACATAGGTCTATCACATGGCGCACATTGTGCCCTTGTACAGTCATTACTTATTCGATAAAGAGTGGGTTGTGTTTTTCACAATTCATGTGCTTGTTATAAACGAAAGCACAAAATAAGATTGTTAATTGTCAACAGAATTGATTCGATCACAAATTCTGTTGACTTTATTCTCAAAGTTCTTATGAATATTAATCCACATTAAAGAGAAACCCTTTTTTCACTTTAGGGTGGTAAATTGTTGTCAGTTGAGATAAATTAAATAAGTTGAGATAAGTTGTATTTTTCAACAACTGATTTTTATTTACAAAGATTCTTTTTATTTGTTTTGAAAGGGAAATGAACAAAACATGTTTTTATTGGCTAGTTAAAGGAAAACAACTTTTCCATTGGGGGGGGGGGGGGAACAAAAAACTGAAATTTCATTGGCTATTTTCAGATTTAATTGTGTTTTATAATTGCTAAAAAAAATTTTAATTATAAAAAAAAGGTATACATTGTGCCCACTCCAGTCAAAATCTTTACTTTTAACTGGACTTTTCTATCACTTGTATCAAAGATAATGGAAGAAAAATGAACTCCATATCAAAAGTCATAAGATAAACTTCCGCATACTTTGCAGAGAGAATTTTTATGAAATTATTTAATTCAAAGTGAAATAAAAGGTAGTTTCAATCCAGAAAACTAGCTGTAAGAAAGGCCAGCATTGAGATAAAAATAGAATACAAATTGTATTGATCTGTTAAAAAATTAATTTAAAATTAAACAGGCAGCAGAGAATAGAAATATGAAGCAGCAAGGTGGTAGTAGTTTTCTAGATTGAAACACCTTTTATTATTTCACTTTGAATTTAATAAAAATTCTCTCTGCAAAATCCATGGAAGTTTTCCTTATGACTTTTAATACACCACTGACATCCTAAACTTTCACACATTGTAATTTTTTTTTCAACTGGATCATCATGCCCATTTAATGGTTTTAGCCTTTCCAAAACTCCAACAGATTTTTACAACTTCAGATGACCGGATTTTATCTTACTTTGAACCTGCTGCGACGAACTCTCATGATACCTTCAACGGTGAACTTTTGCTTATATTTTTTTTTTTTTTTTTTTTTAACTTTTTCAACCTTTTTCTTTTTATATTGTATATTTTTTAAATATCTTTATATCTTTTCAAATTATGACTTTTGGTAATTTCCCTTTACCAACTTATCTGTTTGCACTCTTGATAAGATTTTCTTTGCAAAACCATGGCTTAAGTTAGGAATAATAAAATTTCTTTTATTTCAAACCATTTGTTTTGAACAACTGATGACTTAATAGATGTTGTATTTCATGCAATGTTTCTCTACATATATATATATATATATATATATAAAGTTTAAAGGTATTGATAAAATTAACTTAAAACCAATATTTTTTGAAGAGTGCTTAATACAAGGTGCAGCTTTATAAATATACTTTATATAAATATGTAAAATTGATCTACATAAACTGGTGCATACTTGTCGGTATGAAATGTAGTCCCGACTAGTGCGCACAGTATGTATTTATACAAAGTATATATATATATATATATATATATATATATATATATTCAAAGAAAATTATAAAATAATATTTTATAAATATATTTGCAAAAGTATGATGAAAAAGTTCCTAAATATGAAAAATTTATGCCTGATATTGGGAATAGAGCATTATTATAGTTGAAAAAGGAGTGAAAATAATCGCACACACAAATGCTAGATATTTATTTTTCAAAAAATTCAACAAAAATCATTAGAAGTGAGTCCAAGTATGTCCTATAAATCCAGGATTTTTCAAAGAAATAATTTTTTTCTTATCAGAAGGGAAAAGTTCATTTAATAACGAAAAATTCAGCTTCAATTAAAAAAAATTTTTTTTCTTTTTTAAATATAAAATCTCTTTATAAAGGAATATGAAATCTTTTGGGGTGATAAATATAAAAGCATTATAAATGGAAAGTTGATGAATAATAAACAAGTTATAATTCTATAGTGGTATAAAAAGTTCGGAAATGGCAGTTTTTTTCTTAAGCATTTACAAAACAGTTGTAATGTAAGCGAAGGATCAAGTAGCAGAATATTTGAGTGTTTATTGATGCATTATGCAAAGATTAAAAAAATATACATACAGTCAGTGTCAACAGACCCTTGTTGATGTCATCCAGTGTGCACAGAGCCAAGCAAGCATACAAACAAGATCCACAGAGTTTTAATAATATAATAGATCCATTCTATACCTTAGAGGCTAATGCTTACAAAGGTTAGTAAGCTATGCATTTCATTTATGAAAATACTTCATGCAAGAAAGATTTTATTATTTCTCAAATATAAGCTATAAAGAGGATGAAAAAGTATTGAGTTAATCAACAATATGTAAAGCGTGATTCCTGGTGGAAAATATATGCCACAAGTGGATGTTTATTATATTATGGTAAATGGTTCAAACTGTATATATTATACTCTGAGTAAGTTCACTTAGACTGCCAATGTATTAAACTACAAGAAGTCAGAAAGACGACCTTTGCATTGATTGCTAGGATAAAAGAGATTAACAGTAATTATTAGATGTACGAACATGCATGTGTGGGTTCACTGGTCAGTGCTGCAACAGAAAAATTCTCTCTCCAAATAAAACCATAACTCCAGTTTAAAACCAATTAACAAAGTTTATTTGTCTTTAGAGGTTACGATGGTACTCGTTTTCTGAGGTTGAATAGCAGACTTGCAAAATGAGATTTTTGCCTGGCCAAATCAAAACACCCTGAGTTTAGAGCCTAAGAGCCCACTTCTCTCTGATGGCACGTGGATTTAACTTATAAAGATGGTGACACTGTGGCATGTGGACTTACATCATTATACAAACTCTGCCAGTTTCAAACTTCCTAACACCTAATAATATGAACTGCCAGTTTCACAAGCTATACCAATAGTACCTGCGTACGTACGGTTATAACATTCTCCTGTTATGGACTCTAATACCATTTTTCTCGTCCAGACTTTTGGACTCAATACAACATTTTCTTTGTCTTGACTCAAGGACATTCAATATCAACTCTCTCTGTTAAGGCACATGAACAGTTCACCTCTTAATTACTAACACCCGTCTTTAATTTGTTGAACAAATATGCTCAATAAAGTTCATCTAAAATGTTATAGTACAGCTGTTATTTAATTTACCTTGTGACTTTTTCTACATTGACAGGTTATGATTTATGAAATTCGGTAGACAAATTATTTAAATGAACACTTTTTTTGGAAAGGAATGTGTAAAAATAAAGAGATTTTGATAAATATGGTTAGCTGATCGCAGTGTGTCTTGAAAAACGTGCCAGAAAAAGGAAGAGACTTGTTCTAAATGTTCGACACATGAGCAGAATGAGATTACAAACTAAAGCACTAGAAAGCGCCCTCTGTTTTGGTACCTAAAATGTATATCACAGGGGGAGATAACTCTGACCCAACATAATAGAGGTGACTCTACACTTTCCAATTGGGGCCTCACTGTCAGATGCAGTTTTATGTCATACTTCAGAAACCAAGGGATAGGTCATTTTCCATCAGCCACACTTATTGGTTATGAAGTGTATTTAACTCTTATTTCACAGTCCAGTTGTAATCGTTAATCTTGTGTACTGATTTGATTTCGCTTTGCTACTTGGCTACTTAAGTAGTCTTTAGATATGCTAATTAGTCAGTTTACTTATCACTGCACTAACTAACCTGAGATGAACAAATCTCAGGTTGGAACATACAGGTAATTAATCATAAGAGTTGATAGGACCTTTCAGATAAAAACATTAACTGGTATTCTGTTGGCCTTTTCGTGTCTAACTCTACCCTCATGGGGAGACAATTAAATAGCAACATTAACTGGTAAGTATCTATTGCAAATTTAATATCTCCTATATCTGATAGTTAACATGCATCTAGAAATCACACGGCATGTTAGAGCAGCAGCTTTACTGAAATGCGACAGGAGATAATACAATGCCAAATGGATAAGATATTTTTAGACATTTTTTTATAATTTTGTAAAGTTTTTATCTAAAAATAACAAAGAAAACAAATAAGTTCATGTATGTCTAAGAACTTGAGTGTATCATTTAGATTGACCTATTTTGTAGATTGATATAGAAATGTGCCTTTTAGGAAGCAAAATAAAGAAAATAAAAATTATTAAAAACCACTGGAGCAGTTTTCGATTTTTCACAGCTGGACTTCAACAAGCATATTTAGTTCTTAGGCCTAAGGTTTTTTTTGTTTGTTTTAAAAAAAAAATTTTATATCAAAAAGTATTTTTTTACAAATATAATCACTTAAATCAAACTGAGATAAAGAGGGAGATTAATATATATATATATTAAATACATTTTTCTTTTTTTTTGACCTACAATATTCTCTGCTCTTTCTCTAACACTCATATATATAAATATATATTGCATACACTAACTGTACCTACCCGGCCATGCCTAGAATGCAGTAAAGTCATTTTTATTTCAGTTTTTATTTGTTTGTATATTTTTAAAACTTCTACAGAAAAAGAAATAAATTTAAGTTGTAAGGGAAACAACTCATATTCTTCAATGTAAACTGAGTTATTCTCCTTGCTGAATTTAAAATTTTGATTAGTTCAAAATGTGTCATATTATAAGATTGTCTGGGCTGGACGAAATCTTTTAAAAAAATAAATTGTAGCAAAGTATGTTATTATATTGTCAATAACATGGTACAACAATAACACATGAAAATTGACTCGTCGGAATAAAAGTTTGATTAATCTTTGAAAAAACAACAACTTTTTATATTCTAAAGACAAAAATATCTCACTATAATTCTATAAATATAAAAAACGAAGCATTCCGAATCACTAAGACGCTTATTATCAAAAATTTCTGGAACATATGTACACATGAATATTTATATTCATGTTGACTTTTTAGACCATGATTACATAATATTGATTATACGTCATAAATTTTGTATTCTACCGAGTTATTTACATTATATATATATATATATATATATATATGATAAAGACAGGAATAAAATGTTCCGACATAATGGAAAATAAAAAAGGAAAACCAAAAGAATATTTATGTATTCATCAACAATTCGTCTTTATTGTCAGACTGCCTCAGGATGATTTGTTTGAAGAAAAATCATACACGTACAAAAGCTCTGAGCCGGCCGCAAGCTCTGAGCCTGCTGGCAAAATATTTTTGTATGTGTATGATTTTTCTTCAAACAAATCATCCTGAGGTAGTCTGACAATAAAGACGAAACGTTGATGAATATTCTTTTGGTATTCATTTTTCATTATATATATATATATATATATGTGTAATTTAGTGTTACAGGAGAAATAACGAGACTGCTCAATTACTTGTGCAAGAGCATATATATATATATATATATATATTTCAGGGTTGGGTGAGACAAAGTAAGACTTCAAGCTCTGAAAAATATGCCTGAATTCGATCAGACTGAAAGCTAAAGAGAATGATTTCACATCTCACTCGAGATTTCCTCTCTGTGATGCAACTTTCTGAATACATCCACTCAATTTTCTAACCTTAACTTCTCACGGAAAATTTCACTTTAATCTAGTTACAAAATGGAATTTTCCTTTGCAACATCATTCTAACCCACGACGTCCAAATACCGCTACACTTAAATATTAGAGGCAGAAAAGTAAGTGGCAAATCGGCGAGTAACGTTCATTTTAGGGTTTAAATTTCAAGAAAACCTTAATTAAAATAAAAACTTTATATTTTGAAAAAATATACGATTACTAACTGCTTAAAAAAAGCTGGTAATCGCCTTTAGAAGCTTCAAACGTTAGAGGTATGCAGATTTTCTTTCCAAGACCTTCCCATAAAATTGCTTCCCTGAGGTTTACAACATGGACCTATTCAAATCTGATGACAATAACACTTGTCATGAACCGTCCTCATAGACCATTACTGATTATCATAAAATTACTCTTCACCTTGATAATCCATTAGTCATCAGTATAAAAAAAATAAAAAATAAAAAAATAAGTAAACGATTAATACATTACCTTAACAATAATTAGTTATAGTTTTATAACAAGTTGGTTGAATTAATTAAATGACCAAACCATACCGTAATAATTAAATTTAACTTTCAAAATTCTATTAAACTTTTTTTTTGTGAAAGATAAAAATAAATAACCGACAATTAAAATAAAAAGCAAAACAAAAATGGAAGTAAAAAGACTCCCGGGCAACGCTGGGTAGGAACAGCCAGTATTTAATAGAGTTAGGATTGTCTGGTGCTAAAAATGGAATGGTTGGCTCCAGTTTAAATTAAACATTCCAGTTGAAAGATTATCATTTTCACCTTCAACGCTTATCGTCGTTCCCAACAAATCTTTTTTTCTTCCCAGAATGCCAACCATTGATATTGGATCTCTTATGTCAGCAACACTTTCCAATTCTACTATTCTTTTACTTATATATATATATATATATTATATAAATATAGTGTGTGCGTGTATATATGCCGACAAACAAGGTAAGAAAAAACAAAAAATGGATAGCCTTAAAATACGACCTTCAATCTGCTACTTTGGCAAAGAAAATGCCATTCCAAGTTTGAGCGTGACAGACCAAAGAAAATGCCATTCCAAGTTTGAGCGTGACAGACCAAAGAAAATGTCATTCCAAGTTTGAGCGTGACAGACCAAAGAAAATGCCATTCCAAGTTTGAGCGTGACAGACCAAAGAAAATGCCATTCCAAGTTTGAGCGTGACAGACCAAAGAAAATGCCATTCCAAGTTTAAGCCTGACAGACGAAACCTCTCATAAAGGTGTGAGAATCGATCAAAAAAAAAAAAAAAAAAAAAAAAAAAAAATTTAAAAGAGAAAACCGAGCCGTAAAAAAATAAAAAATCCGACAGGAGCAACGCTTTTTTAAGTGATTGCCTTATTGACAACAGCAATTGAATCTCGTCAGAAAATATGAAAAGATCAATAATAAATCAAACAATTGAACAAGGTTTAAATCAATTGAAAGTTGCTTCAGACAAACCACAAAGATAGAATCGCAAAGAAAGGAATCTAATGAATTTATATCTATTTATCATCGACTTTCATTAGTGTAAAAAGTGAAGGATCAAAAGTCATGGGAAATTGTTTCGGTAGCGTATCATTGCGATTTGTATGCATCAGTGAACAAACGGCTGCACAAATCGATAGAGTTTTTATCGATGAGTAGTTGTAGCAAAGAGAGCACAAAGATGAGAAGGGAGGTGAGGAGACAGATGGAGTGGCGGGCAAAGGAGAGAGAGGAAGAAGGGGGAGGGGAAAAGAGGGAGTGAGCGAGAAAACGAGAGGGGGGGGGGGCGAAAGAGGTAGGGAGGGTGAGGACGAAGGTGGATAGGGAGTGGGATAGGAAAGGGGGGGATAGGGAGTGGGATAGGAAAGGGGGGGATAGGGAGTGGGATAGGAAAGGGGGGGATAGGGAGTGGGATAGGAAAGGGGGGGATAGGGAGTGGGATAGGAAAGGGGGGGATAGGAAAGGGGGGGATAGGAAAGGGGATAGAGAGGGGGAGAGCTGGAGACCATGGATCACAGGAAAGCACCGGAACATTGGAAGAGAGTGACCTGCATCAGGATTCATTTTTGTTATAAAAATAAGCAAAGTTTATATTTTAACTTTATATACAGATACGTTCATGATATTAGCGAGAAAAGAGCAGGATGGCTTAACTAGAATAATGAGTGTGTCTCCCTGTCCATTCACATGCCGCTAAAACGTTTTCGTCTACATCTGTCTACTGGTGTTCTGCAATGTTATCTGAAGGTATTTAATATCAACTTGAATGACCAACATACAAACATAAAAGGGTTCATTACTGGAGTGAGTAATGCAATAAGTCGTTACAAGTTGGGTAACTGGCGTGTAATGTATATGGGGGATGGTCCGGCTGTACTCTTACTACTGTTGTACACATCGAGACTAGCATCATCGTCATGGGTATGCTACTCGGAACAGTTCATTGTATAAGTAAGGGGATGCCAGTACTTTGTTTACAACAAGTGTCTCATCTGCCATCTGATTTGTCAATCTGCTCCTTATTCTCATACAAAAAATACTTATGCCAACTTTTGTGTCTTTTTCAAATGCGGCTATACCGTTCTTATAAATTAATTCCATAAGCATTCTTTTTCTGACTTCCCTTCACCCTCCCCGTTTCTCTCTTCCTTTCTGGTTGTTGGAACTGTTCCAGCAGTAGCAGCAAAATAATTTTTTGAAAATGTTTAATTTTGATTGGTTACTGAAATCAGACTTCAACCAATCAGAAGTCCAGGAAGTAATGCGCCCATGCTTAATTCAAAAGTTGCTCTGGGAGCCGGTTACCGACTATATAAGCAAGGACCCAATGGACAGCCAGGCAGTCATGCAAACTTTTGTCCATCGTTCCCATAATAACGCTGCACAACCAATAATTACTATTAAACTGCTGAATCTTTTCTGTCAGATTTTACTAAAAAAATACAGACTTTATTTTCATTACAGATTCATTTACTTGGTAATTCAAACCAAGCTTTTCCAAGTTTTTGGAGTTTGCCTGTTCGTATGCAAATAGAAGCATGTGATTGGTTGACAAAAAAGGAATAGGCAGAGTACACATTACTAAAGCGGTAGTTTTTATGATGTCATTATCAGAGTTCAAATCTCATGGATTTAAAAAAAAAAAAAAAAAAAAAAATGGATACAGATTTTATAAATTTAAAGAAATTAAAACAAAGTTTTTTTAATATTAACTAAATGTATTCTTTTTGATAATCCACAAAAAGTAAACAAAGGGTTTCGTCATCAGTTCAACGCAAATTATTTTTGTTTAAAAATGTTTTTTTGCCAATAAAAACAATATGTAAATTTACTCTCATACAAATACTAAATACCATATTTTCTTTTCACAAAACTTCAAATATTTTTCTTGTACTAGCTACAAAGGGGTTAAAGCTAGGTAAAGATGCAAATTGACAGACCCAGATACTGTACCGAGCAGGTATAAACTAGTATTTACTTTTATTTGTTTGAATTATCTTTTTCATTCTGTGATATTGCCTTTTTCCTCTACACTATCAAAGAACCCAATTTCTGATAAGATCATCCACTGATTTTATTTCCCAAGTCTGGCATAAGGCCAGGCAATATTGTAACGATGGAATCTGTAAATCTTTGAATTTTGAACAGATAGAATCACTCACGATGCAATCAGAGATAAAATGTATTGAACGATAATGGAATGATTTTGAAGAGAATTGACAGCATTTGAAGATGGCTTAGGCATCAATTTGCAGGTAAAAAAGAAATAATTAAAAAGAAAGAGAAAAAACATGTAATTGTTTCACAACAGCTCATGGCTATGATTATCTTAGAGTAACAATTACAATAAAAACATTTAAAAAATGGTAAAAAAGAAATTATTCTCCGGTAAACTTGAATATGAATTGATTACCATGGTAACCATCACCTGAAGATATACATTGGAGGAAAATAGATTTTTCCAGAAAATAAAAGCAATCAATAAAACATACAATTCTAAAACGAGAAAAAAAAAGTTTATATATATATATATAGTAATTTGTATGGAAGATCTGGTATTAAAAATAAATAAAACATTGGTCTGTAATCATAGAAGACAGAAAAGTATCTTTTTAGATAAAATGTTTATTAAGCTTGTAAGTGTGTCACGAAATAAGATCACCATTGAAGCAAATTTGACACAGAGTTCCGAATACATCCCAGAATTTAGTACAAAGGAACTATCTGCCACTCGATCATAAAAACATAACTGAAAATGTGCTAAAATATTGCCCCAAACTTTGAAGGTGTTATTTTGGTAATTACCACCACTATTTAAGGCAAGAAAGAGTGCTCCGAGCGGCATCAGAAAAGATTGGACTAAATATCATACTCATGCACAGGTATCAAACTTTAATCGTATCCCGGTGTTACTGATCTTGGGCAACGCTGGCTTTCTTTGGTAGTCTTTGTATCAAATAAACGTGGTTTAACTTGAAACTTAACTGCAGTTTCACAAAATTTTCAATTGTCAGAAATGTCTGAACACAAATTCAAAACTTCTAATTTATAGCCAGGCATTAAGAATTTGCTAATACATTTTTGATGACTGGAAAGCCAGTGCAACTGCAGTAAAGTGTTCAGTTAAGCCACATTTATCATCGTTAGAGATTTAGGTTTGGCTGAATATGACCGATAAGGAAGAATGCTTTTTTTTTTAATTTCAAGTTTTCATGCAGTGTTTCCTGTTGACAAACAACCGGGGGGGGGGGGGGGGCACTTCTGGTTTGCCAATTCTTTTGGGATTATTTAATGCTGAAACATAAAACATTGTAGATTAAACTGAATTTCTTATTTTACTCATAACAGGAGGGGGGCGGACGAAGTGGCGGGGAAGAGAAAAAGCAAGAGAGGCGGAAGGAGGAGTAGCAAGAGGGGGAGGGGGGTGTTCATACTTTTACCAATGGTACCAGAATATAAGCGAACACAATGCACCCAATGGAATTTTTAACGGTTTGATCATTTCATAGTCTGTGCCAGTATCCACTATACCCCCACCCACCCAGTTAAAAGTATGCCTAGATCAAAAGCAGTGCAAGCACTCTGAGACTCATTCCTCTCGCCTCGAATATATATGGAGGAGACTAATCGTTGTAAACAAACCAATGTGTTCATTTTTATCTTTTTTCAGCAAAAACCGGAAAATAAAATTTTAATGACATTTTCAGCATTTAATCAATAAATTATATCTAATATACGAAGTAAAGTCAGTCACTTTCTCGATTTTGTCATCAATAGCTTTCTTCCTACAAAATCAGTATTTCGTTCTGATTTGTCAGTTCTTTTGGTGGATCGTTGCAGCATGTTCCAATTTACTTGTCTCTCCACAAGGGCAGAGTTAGACACAAGGTCGGTTTTTAATGTGGGGAAAATTCAGCTCCCAAAAAGGGGCACTCTGGATTGGCACAAGGACTTTCACTGACCGATGACAAAAAAAAGATTAAGTGTAGCACCAAAACAGCTACTACACTTTGCTCTTAGCAAAAATGCCAAGGAATGTACCATGTTGTTAAGAATAAAAGATAATTCGATTTAATTCCTTCCAGAAAATACTTTGATAAGAGTTTTTTTGTCTGAATGAAAATAATTCTAACTCTATTGACGAATACAGAGTTACAAATCCTTAAAATAAAGCCAGTCTTTCTCTGCTTATACCAGCATTGTTTCCAGTCATCCTGGACTTCTCCTTGCCACCAGCCTCTAGCAATGCATGTTTAGAAGAGGTGTGGTTGGAGATTGTGCAAACCTTGTTTCACTATAGATTCTCCCGTGAAGGAACCCTTACAAGGGGTATCCATTGTTTCTTGAGACTGAAACGAGCCTTTGTGCATGCGCACACGCTTTATTCCAACCCGTCGAAGATATAGATACAGTTTTTAATCAACAATAATTTATCTTGTTACCAAAACCAATATCAATGCAGATTTTAGACCAAATTGGAAAACGGCATCGACATATTTCATAATAATAATATAGACTACAGCAATAAAATCAATGTTAATTAGAAGAAAATCAATAAATCAATAAATAACAGAATCAATCATTGGTCAGACAAGTAAAAGGATTAAACTTTCATTTCATTATGATTTTCAATTGTAAGAGAATTTATAAATAAAGATTCATTTAAAAATAGCCACAATATAGTTAACGAAAGCAAAAACAGGTTGTTGCCAATTGCAGTGTCAGCATCGTAGAGGGTTATTTTTCCCTCTCCCAAATTTATGATAAAGGTGCGGCACAAGGCAGGCAGAGGCGCTCTTTTTTGTGCTATCTTGGGCCAGACAGGATTAAAAAGAGACAACTAAAATATATACCCCCCCCCCTCGTTTGGGGAGGGGGGGCGACGTGCTACAAAGACATATGTAACTAAGGAACTGCACCACTGTCCTCCTCTGTCTCGGATTGAAGCAACAATCAATCTTGTTTTAAAATATAAGATGAAGGAGTACGACAGGTTCAAAGATCAGAATCATACAAGCTTATTGAGCTAACAGTCGAATACATGGGCGGTGAAACAGTGGAGGCGAAACGCCATAATTGACACAGTGAGGTTGAATCCTTCCTTCACTGGTTGAATTCTTTCTTCCCTTCTGTGTAAATAATTCTTTTTCAGTTCTGCACAAAGCGCTAGACGAGGTGGTTGTTCCCTGGTAGACTGATACATGATAAAATGGAATGAATAGGGCTTAAAAAATAGATTCTATATTAAACAAAAAGAGACAAGAAAATATCTTGTTTATTTTTTATCAATTCATTCCATTTTTCAGCTGTAGAATTCAATGATTCCTTGTTCCCGGATTCAAGAGAATTCTCCGCAGAGAATTAATGATTAATGTCTCATGCGACCGGTTTACCCCCAGTTCGGACATAGCTGTAGAAAAAACTACACATTCTGTAGATCAACACCATGTAGGGCGAAACAGTTTCATGGAGCAGTTAGTTGGAATTGCATATGATCTTCGTGGCATCGGATGATATTCAGTAATCGAGTGACTCTCTGGTCTACTATAGTATCTCACAGGGTCCCCACTATTTTTTTTTGTAAATGAACAAATGTGTTTATCTAATTTTTAAATCACCCCAAATCAGAATTATTTAATATTAATAAAATGTTCAGTATTTATTCTATAACGTATATATTTTATAAGGAAAAACATTTTAAACTTTGACCTGATAGCAATTTTCAAGAGTCGATAGCTGATGGAATTTAAAACTTCAGCTCTTGAAAAAATAAATTTGAAAACTTATTCTTAAAATATCTAAAGTATTGAATAAATACTAGAAAATTCCATCAAAAGTTTATCATTGTTTGATTTTTGGCAGATTAAATATTTGCCATTCCAGTTTTATTCAAGCTATTTAATAAAATGTATTTATTTTATCAAAGTTGAAATTGTTGGTCAGAGAAGTGGATTGGTATGCATCAAAGAAAACTAGCTTGAGAAAAACTGAAGATATCTCCACTCTTCTGCACCCGATGATGAATGAAGAATAAGTTGTTATCTTAATCGTTTGTGTTGATTCATTGCAATTAACAACTGAGCTATGGTATAATCATGTTAGATCATCACTAAAGTTAAGCGATGCTAGTACCAGATTAAATTGTCTCAAAACTTACTTCTTCGGAGGAATCCGGCTCAACAGGGTGAACATTGCACCAGGCAGGAAGGCAGGCGAAAACAACTGGGGAGTCTGTTCATCCAAGAAGTATTAATTTCTTTAAAGAATAACCCAAGAGATGTTCAACCCCAATGGAAAAATGGCAATCAGGGGAAATAGACATCAGAATAGAAGGAATGACCCAACATGAAAAGGGACTTCTGGAAAAAAATATAACAAGAAATGTTACATAGTTGAAGGGTCGCCAAGAAAGTTAGCCTTATGCTGTGACTGGATTCTTGTATGATGCCGTGCGTTGATGATGCCGTGCGTTGATGATGGCGTGCGTTGATGACGGCGTGCGTTGATGACGGCGTGCGTTGATGACGGCGTGCGTTGATGACGACGTGCATTGACGACGTGCATTGACGACGTGCATTGATGACGTGCATTGATGACGTGCATTGATGACGTGCATTGATGACGTGCATTGATGACGTGCATTGATGACGTGCATTGATGACGTGCATTGATGACGTGCATTGATGACGTGCATTGATGACGTGCATTGATGACGTGCATTGATGACGTGCATTGATGACGTGCATTGATGACGTGCATTGATGACGTGCATTGATGACGTGCATTGATGACGTGCATTGATGACGTGCATTGATGATGTGCATTGATGATGTGCATTGATGATGTGCATTGATGATGTGCATTGATGATGTGCATTGATGATAGTTTAGTAGTAATATGCCTCTCCAGTCTTCCATCTTTGATTCGAAGCACTTATACCGTTGACCAGGAAGGTGGAGGAGAGATGCAGCCCCAACAGTCTAAACACTAGCCGTGCCAAACACAGTCCAATTTTGCTGAAACCCAGGAGGGAGAAAGAAAGACAGATGGAAACAGAAGTCCCTATTTACTTGCCTTCCCACAAGGGCAAAGTTAGACACAAGGTCGGTTTTTATGTGGGGTATATATCCAGTTCTCTCCAAAAGAGGCACTAAGGATGGTACAAAACTAAAAATTGCTCTAGTCAAGAAGGAATTCTCCTTTGACCGAAGACAGAACAGATACTACACTTTGATCTTACTCATCCGTGTCTGATGTCACCCTCTCCCACCCCCCGACTGTCATGGAAAGGGCAGACAACCATTTCTACAACTCCCTATTACAATACTAAACAGACAAGGATATTAAACGGTAGCATTAATATTAGAATGAACATATGACTGTATCATGCTGAAACATTGGTTCTTGTCAAATTAACAAAGTTAAGCAATATTAGATATGGTCAGTACTTAAATGAGTGACCATTTGGGAATACAAGATGCAGTAAGTTTTGAAATTGAAGTGATTGTAAAGTCACTTTATCTAATACATTGAACCCATTTCTCATCCATGTAATTATGAGTTAATTAGTAAGGTAGATTAGACTCTTAGGCTGGGAGAAGGAAAACTGAAATAACAAGTCCTTCTCTCCACTTATCCCAGCAGTGCTTGGACTTCTCCTTCCCACTGGACTTGGGCAATACCGGGTCAGGACAAGTATAGTTGAAGATTGTGTAACCATTGCTTCACTATAAACCCCTCATTGTACAGGTACCCTTTCATAGGGTATCCAGTGTCTCTCGAGGCACAAATTTTGAACAGCAAGTCACATATCTTCAATGTTATCAGTCACAGATTCGATAATAATCATTTTTTTTTAAATGGACAAAAACGATGAAATAAACATGGTCGGTTAATCAGTCCCCACCCCCCTCTGTTCTTTCCATAATATGTGGTCATGTTGAAAGAATGGATGAGAGTTCTTGGGTTAGTAGATGTTGAACAGTTGAGGTAGAAGGGTCAGTTCACAGTGGAAGATAAAGGAAAACATGGGAGGAAGTGATAAGGATGGATTTGAAGGAAAGAGGGATAAATAAAGAGCTGAGCAGAGATAGGTTAATAAAGCGTCCAACACATAGCAGCATGTAAAGCAGACAGTAAACCTGCTGATTCAATTGTACAATTGCAAAAAAAGCAATTTTATTGTTAATTTAGTTAAATACAGCCCCCCCCCCCAAAAAAAGGAGGCCTTCACCCCCACAGAAAGGGATGCTGCTTCTACCCATTCCCCCTGTAAAAGCCTCGTTGTAGCCGTAGTGTTTCTATATTGAACGAAAATGTACAAAAGCGATCTGATATAATAGAAAGCATCATCTCCTGAATGATATTGAAATGCAATTTGCAAAGGAAGTTAAATGCTTTTTCATTAAAATGATCATCTGTGAATACTGTTCATTTGAGGTTACAACAAATAATTATAAAAGAAGAAATGAAAAAGTCTGTGCATAAATTTAAAAATGCAGAACTTTTAAAATGTAGCTTTTTTGGTCGCTTTCAGAGATGCATATTCAAGGTCATTTATGAATGAATTTGATTGGGAAAAGATTTTAGTAAATGGTAAATATTTTAAGATATTTTATATTTTTCTACAATTCAAGTAAAATACGACACAAGATTTTTTTTTTTTTTTAATGGGTTATATTTATTTTATTTATTTTTATATATCGCATAATGTAGTGCATTGCATTGCGATTTCCTGATTATTTTTTTTCAATAAATGTTTTTTTTTCTGGATATTTTATTTATTTTATATTTTTATACTTAATGTTAAATTATAAATATTAATGGATCGACCATAGTCAAGGGCGACCCAAAGGCTCCCTTCCGTTGATTATGACAGATGTAGGAAAGGGTGTCACTCCTATCCCTAGGTTGCACTACTTACCCTTTATTCACCGTATAATGTTGAGTTTTTAACAAGAAGGCATCAAGTACAATTTCTTGAGTCTTTAGTATGACTATTGCGGATTGAACCCTGGTCTCCCGGCCCATTAGTAAACACTAACCATCACGCCAAATGGGCATCCATATCGTGTTGAATAAATAATTGAGAGAGTTGGATAGAAGAATACTTTATAATTAAGTCCCTGCTCCCCATAAAGTGTTTATATTTGTATACTGATCTTAATAAATCAGTCAGGAGGTGGCGGAAGTGAAGTTGATACCGACACTGGTTTATGACCAGAGTGTGCCAAGTTCGAATCTAGTTGGTTCCATAACACCACTTTCACTATGGATGTTGGCAACCTTCAAAGTACCTGATTCTAGAAAGAAAAAAAAGAAAAAAGGAAAACCAATACCAATAATAAAGTCGTACCATGTTGATTCCTACAAATGTACTTTTTACTAATAAATCTGTCCTGTCTATGACATTAATTGTCTATCCGGAAGTGAGGCCCCAATTTGAGAAGTGTGACGCCACCCCTTAGTTACCAGTACTACCATTACCACTCTGATCTAAAGTGGTAGCACCTGTCAAGGTTCCATCTATAGATTAAATAGAATCTGTCCATGAAATTACACAAGGTCAATTTACATCATGCTTAACTAATTAAAGCAAACAGCATGAATAAACATCTGAAGAATTTGAAACATAACTTTTACCAAAATAACCCCCAAAGGGTTGATGTCAATTTAATTATCTCTGCTTTGCAGATTGGCTGTTTGGAGTTTTTAAAGCTAAATGGCTCTGGCTGGCAGTCAATTTGCATCGGAGGTAGTATCATTAGTATATAAACTCTACTCTTTGATTGAAGATTACAAGTGAAAAAAACAAAAACAAAATCTTTAAAATTTTTTACTGAAAACGGAATATTAATTCTTTTCTCTTCCGAATCTATAAGTTTTGATATGCGTATCAATAATAACTCGAGTTGGTTTGGTTTGGTTAATAATTTGAAAATTGTTCATTCATGGACAACGATGTATCTGCTATGGCAAGGAGATATTGCACTCACAAAGTTTAGGAACAAAACGAAAGTCACTTTAAAAAAAAGGAGCTCAAAGTACTGTCTTTCTGTGATGCACGACAGTGCTAAGTGTACTTACATTGCACTGCAGACAAGAATTGCTTTGCCATATATGGCATAGTGGAGACGACCATAAGTGATATTAGAGAGCTACATGTAGCAGGTAGTAACATAATGAGCAGTAGACAATATCATTTGAGTAACCTTTCTAATCTATAATAATAGCGGACGCATAAGTACAAAATAATGTTTTATTTTGTAAGAATTCTAATCTGATTGTAAGGAACTTTTATTTTTATCTTACCAAACGTTATTCTTCATATAGTCTTAAAGTTTTATATTTTCATCATATTAATTAACTTACATGAACTTGAAAAATTATTTTCACCTGGAAGTTCAAAGTATTGAATCCTCTTTAGCTATGAGGAAAAAATTGCATATTCACCTATCCACCAATAACTTTTTAAATTTTGAAGATATTCGTCTTATCTTTTTTATATAGCTTTATTGCATAACCTAAATTTAGTCTTTGTGGAGTTTTCCTAAAATCTGTAAAGAAATTCCTCATTTTAGTTGTTGAATCCAAATATGGAATTATTTGATTTTTTGTTCGTTATGCCATTACTACTCAGCAGTGACTTGCCACTGTTGACCAATGTATAGAAGTGAAACCTGGTCAGTGAGAGTTGAGAAATGATACAAGAAGGGTACAATCAATGTGTAATGTGAGTCTTAAAGAAGAGGTTTAGATCTGATAACCTCAGAAAAAGATTAAATCTGTTCAGTATAAAGAGATGTGTGCAGAACAAGAGACTTTGTTGGTTTGGTCACATTGAAAAAAATGGATGAGATTGCTTGGGTTAGCAGATGTAGACCAGTAGTAGGGTTAGTTGTCAGGAAAGCCAAGGAAAACATGGGATGAAATGATAAGACTTGAGAGAAAGAGTAATAAATAAAAACCTGGCCAGAAATTTGGAAGTCAATTTCTAAAAACCGTTTAACAGACATTAAACCGAATATGATGATATGCCTCATTGGGGGGGGGGGGGGAGTCTCCTTTTTTAACGATCTTTTAAATATAACCCTGTTAGATGGCACTTTCCACGTAGAAAATAAATATTTTTACAAAGAAATAACTTAACCCAAATGCCTATTGGATTTCCACCAGCTGACATTCAAGGGACGTATCGCTCAGCGACTACAAATAATTACGTCCTCATTATAAAGTAATTCATCTTCAGTTGTAAATTAATGAAATAATTATATCTGTTGATCTATACAGAAGCGTTTTCATTCAATTTATTCTTTACATTCATGCCTTAACACTCACAATTACCACTTTTAACCCTATAAAAAATATTTTCTTTTGCACATTAACAAAACATCAGGAGACAAATCAAATTCTGTTAGAAATCTGATCTTTCATCACAATGCCCCTTTGAACCATTAGAAGGAATTAAAACCGATTAACATTATATCTGAATCTATCAAATTCTATCTTTAAAAGTTCTAAATTATAAGCAACTTATTCCAAACATTACTCCATTCGCAACAAAAATTCAATTGGTTAATAGATTAAGTTTTTGAACTTTGTCTTCACAATAAACTTTCCAGATCGAAGAGAAATATCAAAAAAAAAAAAAATGTCAATAGTTAGAAATTTTATTTATTTTGAAAGTTTCAATTCAATCACTTCTCATTCTTTTCTCTAGTAAAGTAGTTAATTCTATAGTTTTAGTATTACAAAGTATCTAAATAATAATCAATAATGATGTTTATCTCTTCACCAGACTACTTTTCTCATCTTTGATGTTATTCTCACAACGTTTCGACTGATGTAACCTCCGACCTTCTTCAGGTGCATCTTGCAAACTGTCGAACTCAGAAATCTGTACAGAATTTTCGAACAGAACCCTTTATTTAATCTACAGGAGTAGCTTGCTCTCATTCTGTTAGCCATGACCAGATAGAAGCCTTAACCTGTAACATAACAGATATAAGTGCTAAGTAATAATCTGTTCTAAGTGACAGTCTTCTGGAGGTTGTAGGTTCAATCCTCAGTGTGGGCGATACTAAGAATACAATTATGAATAACTTTAGACTTCCAGGAATTATAGCTAATGGAACGAAAGCAAGCTAACCCCGCATATTAAATAAAGCGTTCTATTCGAAATTCTGTACAGATTCCTACGTTCGACAAACATTCCAGAATTCAACAAGATGAATCTGAAGAAAATCGGAGGTAACATCGGCCGAATAATCGAAATACAAATTATCAATCCTCATCTAAAAAATTCAGAAGCATAATACCAAAGATAACGTACTGAGTTCTTCATGCATTAAGTGTTAAAATGATGTATCACATAACAAATTTGCTCAAGGCAAACACAAGTTAGAATATCACCATAGTAGAAAGGTATATATATATATATGAGAAAAAAAAAGACTAATTTTGGATTTTGTCTTTTCATAGTGAAGTGACAAAGAAACGTTGATGACTCAAAACCTATTTATCTGATCAGATTGAAATTTTGCATGGTGGATACTGTTACTTAAGAGCATCAGATCCATAGAAATTTGTAAAAATCTGAAGTGGAAATTCCATCAAAATTTCTACCATGACCGAACTTTTCATGGTTAAGGTCATAATATACAGAACTTCATTGGCTACAACATGGGCCAAGTAGCGAGTCTCTATGATGAATAGAACCAAAGTTATCATTGAAAATGTGACTCACCTTTTCCATGACAAGATATCCCAAAGTTAAGTCAGTTCTAAGTTAGATCATGTTCGATATTTGACCAAACAGTGACAACCCAAGAAACCTGACTGAAAACATAACCTGCTTGGTGGAAACAACAAACACTTGCACATGAACCAAAAATCAAATGATCAGTCCTTTTTTAGTAATGCTTTTTATTAAGAAAGTCTTTGATTGGTCATGAGTCACTGAAGATACAAAAATAATAAATTCAAATTATGATAAGTATCTCGGACTGTGCATAGGACACAATCCCTTCTCATGGTGGCTGATTCTCTCTTCTTTCACTACAACACATTATCAGAATGTATCTGATAAGGTTTTCTTCACACATGGCTTGAACTAGAACAACATCCATCAAACCAGCCCTACCCACAGTATGGGGTATGCCTCTCCATCATCAACATGTTAAGATAACGTTCTGGCACAAACAGCCAGAAGGATCTCTATTTAAGGAAAACTTGGCCAAAGACCAGCAAAAGAGACCAGCAGAGAAAAAAAAAAAATACCAGCCAATATGGAAGAAAAAAGAAAAAAGTTTTTTTTTTTTTTTTTTCCAGAATTGATGCTAATGCCTTCCAGGAAAAAAACCATCATAAGCAGAATAGTAACCTAGCAACTATTTGTTGTTTTCCTTTTTCTCTTCAGCAGGCAAAATACAAATTCCTGAACAACCACCTGACCTGCTAAATAAATAAGAAACCTTCAAGTTTTGATAGATTTCATATGGAGAATCTATTTACTCAAAAGATAAAATAAAATAAAAAAACTGGATAAACTTATTTTGAAGTCCCAAATATGGCTTTCGTTTTGATTCAACAAATTTATATAACAAGCTGCAGTGGAGTAGTTTTTACTGGCTCAAAACTATGGCAACACTTTCACTAATACCCTCGGGAAAAGTCTGAATCAATGTCACCTCTTTTCAGCTATGAGTGAAAAAGTAGGGTACGTTTAATCGGTAAATCTCGTAAAAGTAAAACTGGAAGTACAGGATGACCCTCCTCCCCCTGACGAAAACAATGCCACCCATCAACAGAATGTTTAAGAAAGAATAATTCAGTTTACATTGATCCACAAGTATCGAACTTTATGTTCTTAATAGAAATCTATCGACCGAAGAGTTACATTTATCGCTTGATCTTAACTCTTGTCTGCATGTACAGGTTCACCCCCCCCTTCCCCAACAAAAAATGCCACCAACAGAATCGCTTATAAAATTCAAAATCCTTCTTGCAATCCAACCTGATTTGGTAAAAATAATCTTCAATCTATGCCCGACTTATCCATCAAGTTTCAGTCATGAATATCCAACAGCCTTTGTGTAAACATGCACTTGGCTGCAGGCTTTAGTGGTGCATGCGAATGGCAGGTGATAGATGCTCGGCTAAAGGACAAAAAGGAGGGGGGGGAGGGCACAGAAGAAATTGAAAACATCTTTGATTTTATGTCAGACCACCTAGAATGTAATTTCTCTTTGAAAAAGATAAGTGCCTCATCAAAACAGGGAATCATGCTGAGACCGGCTCACTTGAGAAAAGTAATGTTCTTATATGGCCTCCAGACAAACACCTTTGAGTGGACACTGGCTGGATATTATATCTAGTGAATATCTCAAGTAGCCAGTCCTTGGGTGGTCGAATGGTTACCACTGAGAAAAACTAGAATCCAAGATTTCCGACCAGAAGGAAAAGATTCCAGGAGATGGAAAGGGAAGTCTGCTGTTGAACCTAAGAATACGAGTATCATTTGTGACCTCCAACAAATAAACCGGTTTCTTGTTTTAAAACTTGAGTTGCGATTCTACTTGGGATGAGAGTTCTTTGTTGCAGCTCTGACTGAATCAAACTACAACTTTTGAACCGTGGCCAGTGTAGTGAACGCACCTATACATGTTCATATTTGTTTTATTAGCGTTGAATGAAAAGCTCACCTGGAAAATGTACAAAATTATCAATAACTGACACGCTTCACTTGGCATCTGAACAGTTTAACAAATACAAAAGTTATGTAAAGTAACATACTGTTTAGCAAAATACAGTATATTTTTTACAAGGAATAATGCAAGTTAACAGGGTAGATGAGACCCAAGCCTTAGTAAGGCAACTAATCTAGGTATTTTGGTTATTGGGTTTTGTAGCATGTCAACCCTTGTTAAGTCGTTTTATGTTGAAACTTAATACATGTTTTGTAGATGAATCGCTTGTAGATTAATTCATTTTGTAGACGTATATTTTGTAAATAAAACAGGTTAATATCTGCTTACAAATATAATTGTTTATCTGAAGTCTGACATAGGTAGAGAAATGGAAATTCCTTTTTATCAAATTCATAAGCTGCTTAGAGCATAAACAAAAACTGCTCTCAGTCTAACAAACATCCTCACCAGAATGAGTACTTTCTGAAAGAACTGAAGCGAATTATTTTTTTTTCCAGTGTAAAAAAAAAACTGCACAAAAAAGAAATTGCTAGTAAGAATCAAATATAGATTTTTCAGATGCAATGCTATCTAGGTCTAACTTCGGGAATACAACTAACTTTTCTTTATATATAAGAAGATAGTCTGCAAACTATTTAACTCTTAGATGTGACTGACAAGTACTACCACTCCAGATCAGAGTGAACCTAGAATTAATTACAACTAAGGAGATTCCACATTTCTCAAAGCTCCCGAATTGGGACCTCAACATTGGATATAGTTTATGGTCATACCCAGAACCAACTATTCTGGGAGAAGGAAAACTCTGAAATGACATGGGTTAAATAGTTTGTTGCCTAGTAGCTATGTTCCAAAATTCATAACGATCGATTAGTTTCATTTGTCTTATTCAAACTACTATTCTAATCTTGGATGTTATTCTCACAATGTTTCAGCCGACGTAACCTTCAACAGGTGCATATTATCGGCAGAAAGAGAGCAAGTTACCCGAATGTATTAAATAAAGGGTTCCATTTGAAATTCTGTACAGATTACCGAGTTCGATAAGACACACCTGAAAAATGTTGGAGGTTATATCGGCCGAAATGTTCTGAGAATAACATCCAAGATGAGAACAGTAGTCCGAATAATCTAAACAACCAATCTCCACCATCTCAAAAAATTCCAAAACATTAATTTTAGAGTTTATCCCACCCAAAAAGGGACAGACAAACATAAATTGGTGACAGACATTTTTTTTTATATATAGTTTCGCTTCGTTGTTTTGTTTTACGGCATATCAAACCTTTTCGGGTTATTTAAGGCCGAATACGGTCATTTTGGTAAAAGTTTTTATGCTTCAATTTCTTTATATCTTCAAATCGCTATGCATGGTGTTTCGTTTGATTGCTTTGTAGAAGAAAATCATTGCTTTTGTTTTTAGCTTTGCCGAACATGATTGAGTTTTGCGAAGGGAAAGGTAAAAAAAGCAATAACATCAATGTTTGGTGCATATTAAGTCAGGAAGCCGGTATCTTCATACCACTAATGCTGCTTCAAAAACAGCAGTTCTTTTTCCAACAAAGCACCTTCATCAGATAGTGGTCCGGTGGAAAGGGAAGAGGGCTGAACAAACGTGACGCAGATCAAGCAAAATATATGGTATAATAAATAATAACGTTTAAAGGTGTCATTTAAAAAAAACAACATTTCTATTATACTAAAGCCGAGTTAATCAACGTTTGTTTTCCTAAGACTTTTTTTTCCCTAGATATTTTAATCACAAAATACATGCTAAACTATTCCTCAGTTTTGCGATAGAGTTATGTTGGAAAAATACTTCCATTTTAAGTGTTCAAATCAGCCATAATTTGCAATTTAATCACAAAGTCACCCATCTCTTACTATAACTCTCTTTCACTATGTTGGTTGACCCCTTCCCTCTCTCTCGCTCTTATTCTACATGTAGTCTATCACGCTAGCTTCTGTAATTCTGTTTATTAATAGTCAAAAAGGTAAAGGGAAGAATAAAAAGATTGGAATAGTCCAATATAAACTAAAGTGAATATCACTACTAGCAGTAATGCTATTTAACGAACGATAGAGATATTTTGGATTTTGTCATTTTTTATATTTAACTGACATTTCAAACTCACTTTTCCTAATTCAAACAATTTAACCCAGACTCAATGGATGACTCAACGGGTCACTTCCTTTTTTCTAGCATATTTTTAAAAGTTTGCAAAATTTATTAATTTATGATAGAACAGAAGTCTAAGATGTAATTTTTGATCTAAAAGAAATTCAAAAGGAATTTTCTAACAATTTTGATCTTATATATATATATATATATATATATATATGAATATATATATATGAATAAATGCGAAGGTTGGGTTCATTTCTTACACTACACTAACGTCAAACGATCCTATTTCAAGTTTTATTTACTCCTCCCCAGGAGTTAGGCACAAGGCCAGTTTTATCTTACTCCCACAAGTAAGATGTGACCCAAGATCGGGTCGAGAAAGTGGGGTTTAAAAAGCCAGCGCTCGAGAGGTGAGCACTCTGACCATTTAAAAATTGCCTGGGCAGCCCCGTTGGCATTCCCCGATAGGGGCGCCTCAGACAGTAAGCAATAAACTTACTCCTCCCCAAAGAGGGGAGGCAAAGCCTGGGAGGGTGGACCTCCTAGAACTGCACAGGACAGGCGTGCAGTATCCATCGAAACAGATACTACACTTTGATCTTAGCCAAAATTTCAAGTTTATTCAACTTTACGCAACAAACGCATAATGCTTATGTATATGCGATATCAGTTGCATGGTTAACTAATTTGCATATTGGTTTTTAAAAGGAAATTTTATCAATTAACTATTAGTTATTGTTATTTGAGTCAATGATTGTTTCGTTTTTTTAAATATAACAAATAGTTCTGATTCACAATATTGTTTTATTTCCTGAACAAATATTTAGCATTTGTGTTCAAATGTTCTTTTCTTCAGAAGGCCCGACTTGACTGTCAACAAGTTGCAATCTATTTCTAAATTGCAAATGAAAAGGAAAATTGATTTCTTCTGTCTTTATGGTCACATTCAAAAAAAATGCTTGTATGAATAAATGAGAAAGATTTTGTTTCATGTTTATCAAATTTATGAATGAAATGTTTATTATTTTAAATTAATGTTTCAAGTATTTCAAGTAGCAAACTTTGCAAAGTGATGTTGAGTCGGCAAAGCCAGCTAATTTATATATATATATATATATATATATATATATATATATATAAAAGAAGCTACAGATTGCTATTCTTGTTCCAAAATCTAAGCCCCCAAATTCCAGCAGCTCAGATTTTGTTTTCACTCCAAGTATAAATAAAAACAAAGACTGAAACGGCAAAGCCAACGTCTATTTATATAAATGGCCATTAAGCAGTTGCGAGAAGATAACAGGTAAGTGTTTGGCCGAGGCATCATAAACATTTCCTGGTTTCTCAGTAAACACAGCACACCCACACTAACCCTAACACCCACACTTGGAATCCAGTTATGAATGCCTTTTTGGAAATGGCAAAGACGGATCTAATAACGGGATAAAATATAGCAGAACTACTGAACCCTTTAAAAGCACGCATCGGAAAATAGAAACTAGTAAGCTCCTGAGTTAGGCTGTATTCCAAGAAAGACAGAGGTAAATAATTCCTTGGCATTTTGGCTAGAAGCAAAGTGTAGTATCTGTTCAGATACCACACTTCATCTTTTCTGTCCTCAGTCAGTGAAGATGAAATCCTTCTAGACCGAGGCAATTTTAATTTTGTCCCAATCCAGAGAACCTTTTTTAAGGGGAACTGGATTTTCCCTACATTAAAAACCGACCCTGTGCCTAACTCTGCTCTTGTGGGGAAGCAAGTAAATAGAGGTATATAGAGTCGAAGTGAAAACAATGGTCATAAGCGTAAGAGTGTCATTTTATTAATAGTGAAGAATTTAGCAGATCTATTGTCCAAAGACATGAATTTTTACTGTTAATCATAAGTATATTTATAAATTTGAGCCATTTGCTCGCACAGACAATGAGATTAAAAGGCCACCTTCCTATTCACAAAAGAAAAACAACTATCTGATATACTCAGTCATGTCACGTTCTTGGCCTTTTGGCTAAGATCAAAGTGTAGTATCTGTTCCGATGGATACTGCACCCCATAGACTGGTATTGTCTTGGCCTTCGAGGCTTGATTTACGCCGGTCTACGGGTCTGTCCTGTGCAGTTCTAGGAGGTCCACCCTCCCAGGCTTCGCCTCCCCTCTTTGGGGAGGAGTAAGTTAATTGCTTACTGCCTGAGGCGCCCCTACCGGGGAATGCCGACGGGGCTGCCCAGGCAATTTTTAAACCTCACTTTCCCGACCCGACCTTGGGTCACATCTTACTTGTGGGAGTAAGATAAAAACCAGCCTTGTGCCTAACTCCTGGAGAGGAGTAAATCAATACTCAGTCATGTCTGATCGACGTCCGAAGGTTAACTAATTTGCATATCGCTTTGCAAAACGAACTCTCATTAATGAACTATTCATGTTTTTTTATGATTGTTTTCATTTTGCTATTGCCCACAGTTCTATTAAAAAATATTTCCAATGTCGTCGATAAATGCTTAGCATTTTTAGATGAAATTTACTTCTGGGTGTTGTGATTTTTGGTTTCCTCAATTTTCCTGAGCAATGCCGGGACATGTGTCCTACTAGTGTTTGATAAAAGGAAAAGGAAGTGGCAGTATCTAGTGGCTATGGGCACAGACTGTGGGTTCGGTGTGCTAGGTTCGAGTTCTGTCAGAACTATTACATAATTTTCACTAAGACTGTTAGGAGTGGTATAAATCCATATATCCTCCCTCCAGCTATGGGCTAAATAGTAGGGCAGACTAGACTAAAGCCTTGGTTGTGAAACTTGTTCAGAAAAAAACAAATACAAAAACCTGTTTGTCCAGGTACTGTTTCCGATTTTCCTGGACTTTCTTTGCCACTTAAGCAACCATTCCTTCATTATAAACTAATTAGATAGGCAGCCTTGCAGGGAGTATCCATTGTCTCCAGAGACAGAGGGAGCTCTTGGTTTTAGAAATGTGGAAATAGAGAATCTTAAATACTCATACACATGT
Organism: Sepiola atlantica; assembly: GCA_963556195.1. Lineage (NCBI taxonomy): Eukaryota > Metazoa > Mollusca > Cephalopoda > Sepiida > Sepiolidae > Sepiola > Sepiola atlantica. Next base: position 26,128,501 of record OY744519.1, on the reverse strand, counting down.
GACACAATGAATATACCAAGTAGAGTGTTCAGAGTTAGAAGCCTTGTGCCAGACTTGTGCAGGTGTGAAACGAAAACTAAAATATAGGAATTACGTTTTTAAATAAAAGCTTTTTAGATTTTTTTTTTCTATATGCGAACATTTAATTTATTATTTTTCTAGATATTTAAGTTATTTACTTTTCGTTTGTTTTTTGTTTAATGGTTTCCTTTTTTAAAATGAGTCACCACTTATCAAGGCTAAAGGCCACTCAAAAGTAAGTATTAACAAGATGGATAGATTGTTCAAAAGAATACTACAAGTGTTGATCTAATGTTAAATACCTCTGTAAAATATGAAATTATATGCCCGTAATAGTGCGTATAATCTGTTAAAATGATGCAATGCCAAAATGGTGTTTATAAGTCGTCATATTATACATAGAGCCATCTCACTTAACGATGGAATCTTGAGATGTGATGGATTTTGAAAGTTGATAATAGATCTTTGTAGTCAACTAAAAAAGAGTTTTCTAATTGATTTGCATTTAAATATCTAGATCTAGATCTCTATATCTATATCGATCTAGATGTGACAAAGTATGCATCTTGGTGGTGATGCTACGCCGACTGAGGACCCTGCGTTGAGACGAAGTAGAGATATAAAACTAGTATATATATTTGACGTAGAAACGAACTTATTCGAACGACAGAACGAGATCTATCTAGATCTAGAGATCTAGATAGATCTATGATATTTTCAAATAAATAAATAAGAATGTAAGTCAGTTGTAAGACTGCATACCTCTGTCTAACAATGTAAGTATGGGCTAAAGTCTTATCTGGGCCTTAACACTATATTATATGAAGTATTCCATGAAAACGTGAATAACTCAAAAACTATTTATCTGATCAGGCTGAAATTTTGTATGATGGTTACAGTTATCAGAGTATTAGATCGGTATATCAAATTCGGAAAAAATCAGAAGTTAAAATTCGATTAAAGTTTTGACCATGATCAAACTTGTCAATGACAAATGAGATGCAGGACTTCATTGGCTATAGTATGGACCCAGTGGTGAGTCTCTACAATGAACAAAACCAAAGTTAATGCCAAAAGTGTGACTTTCACCTTTTCCGTAACCATGACCTTTAACTTAGAACTGATTTAATTTTGGGATCTCTAAGTTACACCATGACCGATATTGGCAAAGTTTGGTGATGGTTCGTCAAGCGATGTAGACGCTAGGCTGTAAAGAAACAGTAACAAATTAAACCGAAAACAAACTCCGCCTAAGCGGAGGTAATAAGCAATATATGTGGGAAGAAAAAAAAATTTGAGGAAAAACAGAATGCAAAGAAAACTAGACGGAGACAAAAAAAAATTTTAAAAGAGAAAAAAAAAAGAAAAAAAAGAAAAAGAGCGTGTCATTTAAAGTTTGAGAACATGTCAAACCTATGGGAAAATGAGGTCATAAAACAGTCGATCAGGACCGGATGACACGAGAAAACATTTTGGCCCAAATTATTTAATATTCACAATCAATATACAATATTATGCCAATCTTAGACAAAAAGAGTGAAAATCGTCCACACTGGTACGGACATGTACTAGTACACAAATGCCAACACCGTCACAAAAACAGGATTCAAAATAGAGACCCTTAGAAAAAGGCGTAGAGGACGACCAAAACAAAAAGGTGGTTGGATACTCTACACCAAAATTTTCAGACAGTCAGACTTTACTCTGATCAAAGCTTTTGACCGTGTATGGGGGGGGGGGGGAGGGGGGAGGGAGAGGTTATCTAGTACAAACCTTACTGCCCAGAATGAATGCAGAAGAAAATATTTTGAATATTAAAGACATTATCATTATCATTATTATACTACTAGCAAGTATTGCTAGTATATCACTACCCCCCCCCCCCCCTCCCTGAAAAAAGGAGGTAATCCTTAGGAAAATGGTATCATTACCACAGAACAATCGAGCAGCATTTTCCATACAATGTGTGTACACACCGTCATTTTGATTCCCTGGAATATTCCGGATTCCAAGATTGTTTAGTCATGCTCGATCATCTTTCAATTTAAAAGTTTAGGAGGCGATTTAATGATGACAAACCTTTATGTAGATTATCTTACATTTTAAGCCTTTTATATCATTATTTAAAAATTATCTCCATTGTAATAATCTTGGTGATACCTTTCTATTTGCGAACTGTGCAAATGAAAGATCAAGCTACTTCTAAACGTGGTTCTATTTCGAAATCGCTTTATTCAGTCTTTATAGTCATAACTATATACCTCTTCATTTGTTGTGTAATTATAGTAATTCTTAAATATATAGATATTAACTCAAATACTATTCTTGCCGTAGAAAAATTAACGTACATACATTAAGCACGATATGTTCTCATATTTATGTCAAATCAACGCATTGTGACAGCCTCTAACCCCAAACTGCCATGCTATAATATAACTACTACCATGTTAGCAAAAGATATCAAATTATCAGATTTATCAAAACCATCAAGACAAGAATTCATAGAAAAGAGAAGAAAAAAAGAAAAGCACCCGAATGTTGTACATAACCACAAAAATGGCTACAAGGTATTGGTATTCTATCCAAGAAAGATTAATAACGGTAGATCAAATTGCAAAGACTAACAAGGAATTTTGATCATTCACTCACCTGAAATTCTTACAATTATCAAAACTAATTCCTCAAATTACAAGGATTAAAATAATTGGCCATTTTCCAATTTTATTTCAGTTCCACATATTTTGCAGAACGTTCTAAGAAATGAATAGATTTACCGCTGCTGGTTTGGCGTCAAAATTTTGGAAAAAAATAAATTAATTAAAGATGTACCCCATGGATATTTGCCCATATTTTTTTGCAATCTAAACAAAATGTTAAAAATAATTTTTTAATAAATTTTTTTTAGAAAAACGAAGAGAAAGCAACTGAACATTTAGTTTATTATACAATCATTTAAAAAAAAAAAATTATTCAGGCAAAATTATTTGCAAGGTGTAACAATTTTACTTTATACCAGCAGGGTTACTTGGTGTTGCCCAAATTGATGAATAGCATAACATTAGTTTTCAAAACTTGGTGCGCAACTTACTTAGCTAAATTAAAATATTATGTGAAAAAACTTTTTTTTCTTCAAAAAATTCTATTTCCAGTTGTTTAGGTGTCTATTGTCTTCAGATACACAGAAAGACATAACTGACAATCATCTGTTGGCTTAGAATATTCAGGAAGTATCTCTTTTGAACCAGATTCAACTTATCTCCCTTAAATGATTACTTGCCAATGAGAGAATACACTCTTCTACTTCCAGAAACTAAATTAAATTGTACTCCACGTGAGGGATTTAGAAACTGGATGCAGCTTCTTTCCCAGCTGGCTTCCAAGTGGGTCGGATGATGTCCGACTGGTTCTCAATTTTTACATGGCTTTCATGACTGCCGACGCTATATTCAACAAAATAAGTTGTATTTACTTGCGTGTTACTCGTGCATCTCTTATTTATCCTGACATCACATGCTATTTCGATTGTATGAGACTATGAACTTGGACTCTTCCGGTAATAACTACGTCTGTGATATTCACCCCTTTTATCTATATCGTGTTTTATTATGTCCCTCTTACGCTTGTCTTTAACATTACTTTTGCAAAGTCTCAAGTAGCGCACAATCACAGTATGGAACCTCGCATCCAAGACATTAATATTTCAAAGAGCCAGCAGATTTCTTGTGTGGTCCTTTCTCTTAGCTAAATATTTTCCATTTGCAGGCCTGCTGTGTGCAGCATGCATCTATGCATCCCACTAAACATGCAGCGTTGCACATGTTCATGCATCTACTATTGTTTACATTACAAAGATGTTCATAAATTATGTTGATGCAGTCTCCTAATAACTGGACATGTGTGCACCCTTTATTTTTTCAATTTAAAAAAAGTAACTTTATTTTATTTATTTTCCCACCTAATTCATATCGTTATTAATAGATATGAAGTCAGATATCAAATATACCTATCCTTTTTATTTACCCTCTTGCAAATTCTTTAGTTTCTTTATAATAGCTGAATGGTGCGAGAGCTTTTTCCTCATGAATAGGAACAAAGTGTAGTATCTGTTCTGATACTTCACTTCGTCTTTTCTGTCCTCGCTCAGTGAAGGAGACATCCTTCTAGATTGAGAAAATTTTTATTCTTGTCCCAAAGGTCACCTTTTCGGGGAGCTGGATTTTCTCTACATTAAAAACCGATTGTGTCTAACTCTGTCCTCATGGGGAAGCAAGTAAATAGAGACTAAGTGAAAAATGCACTTTAGAATTTATTGCGGGCACAAATAAGATTTGATCACCAATATACTAGTAAATTGTGTGCTTCTCCATTGTTACACCCATACGAAATATTGCACTTATAAATAAATTAACAGGATAATTTATGAAATACTTTCTATCAAAAAATATTAGCGTACACCAAAATTTATAGAAAATTATCCAGTAGATGTTTAATAATAAAAAAGAAAGAATTACTTAATATTAGCGTGTTTTTCTAGTTTGGTGCCATTTTAAATCTATTCATGAGGAGGTATATTAAGAGGGGTTAAGCAGTAACGGGATTTCATAATTACGACGAAATTCCGGCTACGGATAAAAGTAGAATTTTGTCAATAAAAAAAACTACTGGATTAATTTCCGTAAATTTTGGCGAACTGTATGTTTTTCCATCACAAGTAAGTACTTCATAAAGGTTTCTTATTTTCTTTTTAGCAGCAATATTTCATATGGGTGTAACCATGGAGAAGCACCGTAAATTGTTTATTGATGGAAGAGGTAGTCAACGAAAATATATTAAGTATAGAATAATCCAAAAATTATGAAGCCAGGTGTCATTTGCAATATTTGTATTTACGTTCGCTTACAGGAAAGACAGACAAAAATGGGAATTATGTAATATAAATCAAATCATGTCAAATAATAGGCTATGCAAGTAATTTCAGGAAGGAAAGTTTCATATTTAATGTAAACATAACCGTTTATCTAATAGAGGTAGTTCGAGCAATGTTGAATTTTTTTATTAATGAGGATTTATGTTTTTTAATAAGAAAATGTGTCCATAGTACTAACCCTCCAGGCTGGAATAAGTAATTTGTGAAAGTAATCGAGATGAAGTATGTTTTGCAAAAGACATAGTACAAATATATATATATATATATATATATATATATATATACACACACAAGTCAGTTGATTTTTTTACATTAGACCTACATAGTCTTTAAGCTGACAAATCAACATTAGCTTCTGAGTAGCCACTTTTCTAATTATATATATATATATATATATATATATATATTATATTATATATACAAGGTGGTGCAAAAGTCGCGCATTGGTTTGTTTAGGTGATAGAAACTACAACATTTCAAGTAATTTACTAGGCTTTTCTGATAAATAATACATTTACTTGGTAATTTTGTTGCAGTAGGTTTTAAAAATAATATCTTTTAAATGGGCACCATTTTCGGCCTCACAAAGACGAGCTCTAGTTAGGGCATTTTCCATTACAGTCCTTAGAATAACTGGCTCTAGTTCTTGGATTTCATGTCTGATATTGTTTTTAAGCTCTTGAATCGTTGTAAGCTTGTTCACATATACCCTTTCCTTAAGATAACCACAAAGGAAAAGGTCAGGGGCTGTTAAATCCGGTGAACGTGAAGGTCAGTTAAAATCAGAAAATCTGCTAATTAAGCGCTCGCCAAACAATCCCCTTAAGAGTGCCATACTTTGTCGGGCAGTGTGGGCAGTAGCTCCATCTTGTTGGAACCACATTTCTGGGTTGTCCTGAACAGCTGGCCTTAAAAAAATTTCAATCATTTGTTGATATCGCTGTGCAGTTATCGTCACCGTGACACCTTCTTCGTCTTCAAAGAAATATGGACCGATCACTTTCCGAGGTAACACCACACCACACGGTACATTTTAGTGGATGTAATTCACGCTGATGAACGGTTCTTGGATTTTCCATGGCCCATATTCTGCAGTTTTGCTTATTTACGAACCCATTCAGATGAAAATGGGCTTCGTCGCTCATTATCAGCTTATGGATGAACCTATTTTTTTCTCTGGTTAATTGCTGAATGTGAACAGCATAAGCTACGCGTGATTGCAAATCTGTGGGTTGTAATGCCTGTACCAATTGAATTGTGTATGGAAACAGATGCAATTCACGCAAAATTCTTTGAAGTGACCTTCTGGACATTCCAATCTGAGTGGTCGTCTTCGAGTTAAGGTGTCTGGATTTTCATCAATGCTATCCTCAACGAGTGCTACATTTTCCGCTGTCCATACTGAACGTGGTCTGCCAGATCGTGGAAGATCACTGATTGAACCCTGCTGCCGAAATCGGGCCACAAGACGATCAATTGTCGTCTGACTGGGAGATTGTCAGACATTATAATGCCGACGATAGGCTCTTTGGGTTAAGGTTATTGAACGATGGTTTCCGAAGTAAAGTTCAATAATTTTGGTTCATTGTTCAGTGCTATATTTTTCCATGATAAATTATCAATGTTTATATCTAATATTCTGAAAAATAAGGAGAAAATTTGATTAAATGTGAAAGTTGTTACAGATTCAAACTAATGCGTGACTTTTGCACCACCCTGTATATAGTCTATATAAAGTTAAGACGTTTTTCCCTGTACCTTCAGCAAAAGTAAGAAAATAACCACATGCATCACAGGCTACTAAACTCACCATTATATTAAGCTTATTCACTCGAGCGTGTTTTAATAAATTTATGATTATTTTCTCCATCCAACACTAAATATTACTGTTGGCCGACCATCGTTGACTCTCCAAAACCTACTCCATAGAGGTGGTAGCAAAAATATTTTACTACTAACATTCTCCCCATCTACACCGGGAACTAATAAACAACGGATACTTTATAAAAACGTAACCCTTACTATTTTCTATTCATCTGCAATTAATTTAATACATAATACATTCCGCACAAATTTAATAGATGCTCCCTTACATTCCGCTGATTTTCAAGAATATCAGATTACGTTATTTCTAACTATTACGTATAGACTTATTCTCATTCCGGTTTTCACGGAATACATTAAACGAACATAATGACTTATAGTATTCCGTGATTCAAAATGGCGGCTACAATCTCTTCAGCAAATCAACTTCAGAGATTTCCCTTATCACTCTTCGTTTACTCCAGGTATAATTTAATTTTTTAACTTAAACACTTAGACAATTTCATACATAAAACCTTCAGGGTTAAAAATATTTTTCCAAATACTTAAAGCATAAAACCAACTGCAGTGTTTATTTCAACAACAGTCAATCGTTGATACCAATTCCATGGAAGCACATAATATCAGTTTCTCTACGAACCTTACACTACTTTAACTAACAGACAAAAGTTCATTATTTCACTTCTGACCATCCATACAAACCTAACATTAATCCAACATTTGTGTTTTCATTTTCACGTTAAGTATTCTTTTTTTATTTGTGAAGTGGGGGTTACGTAATACGTTTTCTTTTCTTTATAATTCCCTATTATAACCGCCCATTCCCTCTATCTCATATATATATATATATATATATATATACATACACACACACACACACACACACATTCATTTGCAAAAATTTCTAAAAACAAAATGCGTTTACATATTTGCAGCCAATAAACATTACAAAGATACGTGCTTTCTTTCTCATTTAAATCATCATTCGTCAATTTATGTAAGTATATGTTTATAATGACGAATAACATTCCTTTATTTAATTCACAACAGTTAAAAGGCTTCAAAATCAATTTCAAACAGACCGGCGTAGCATTTAAAATCATTTTCATGTACATTATCCTATTCAATATTAATTCATAGCGAACATTAAGATCTTAGTCACTAAAAATGCTACTGATAATGAGACCTATTTGCATTCTATCGGCATTTTAATAATGATATTAAACACATGGTCAATAAAAAAAAATAGTTTTGTCTTTTTACACTCACACTGGCTTCAAACAGAATTTACTAACCTACACCTCAGATTTGTTTTGCATTTCTAGCTCCATACGAAATTGCGATTTACGTAACTAAAATATTAGGTTGTCCCAAAAGTTCCTAAACACTTGGTTGTAACGAATCAAAAATCCCAGCTCGATTTTATTCATAAACATCTGGAATATAAAGATAACTATAACAAACGCAAAAAGAAAACAATTAAAAATTGCATAAAAATTCAATTTTTCGCAAGTATTCACAAATTTTCGGGACAACCTAATAGTAATTAACACCTTCATTTGCGCAATTCAGATCAAAATAGATTACATTTTTTATTTTTTATTATTACACAATATATATTTATTTTGCATGCCTAAACTAAATTGTACATTCCACTTTCAGTCACATTTGACTTCACACAAGAGCAGAGTTAGACAACGTAAATTCTTACTGTGTCGAAAATCCACCAACATAAATAAACACTTCCGCATTCAATGACGGACGAGAAAATAGCTAACAGATCGAACAAATATCCTGGGTCGAAAGTACCCTTTTCCATAATTTATTTTGGTTCCATATGTGACCTATTTGCGTTCTATCGGCATTTTAATAATAGATTTATACACGTGGCCAATACCAAATAATAGTTTACACTCATACTTGCTTCATACAGTATTTAGTGACCGACACTACATATTTTTTTTGCATATCAAGCTCCATACAAAATTGAAATTTACGTGACTAAAATAATTAACATTTTGCGCAATTCAGATCAAAATTGATTTAATTGTTCTTTTTATTATTACATATTTATCATACTTGCCTAAAATATTTTGTTTTATCTTGTGCTTAAACTAGAATGTACTTTCGTTACACATGGTCCACTTTCAGTCACATTTGACTCCCCATGAGGGCAGAGTTATACACAACGTAAGTTCTTACTGTGTAGAAAATCCACCAACATAAATAAACAATTCTGCATTCTACAAGGATTTGCTTTGAACGACGAACGAGAGAATAGCTAATAGATCGAACAAACATCCCGGCGCGAAACAAGTAACCTTTTCCATAATCGATCAGTGAAGGAGATATCTTTCTACACTGTGGCAATTTTTATTCAACTCAGAAATAATCCTTTTCGTGGGTAAATATTGTCCGATGTGACCTAGCGTTCTGTCGGATATTGACAAATTTTAATTCATTTTTTTTATTTTTCTCCCGGACAACGGATCCAGCTAGTATTATAATAAAACTGAGTTAATCAACGTTTGTTTCCCTAAGGCTTTCTTCCTATATATTTTACATCACACAAAATACATGTTAAAATATTCTTCAGTTTTAGGATAGAGTTATATTAAAAAAATAAATAAAGAAAACACTTCCATTTTAAATTGTTCTAATAAGCCACAATTTACGATTAACTCACCAAATGACCCATCTCTTATTAAGTTTCTATCTATCACTCTCAGCCTCTCACTGTATGTTTGACACTCCCACTCTTATTTTATATCTATCATTTTATCTTTCGTCACTGTTAATAAACACTCAAAGATAAATTTGAATAGTTCATTATAAACATAAGGGAATATCGCCACTAACAGTAATATTTAATAGAGAGACTAATTTTGACTTTTGTCTTATAACTGGCTTTGCAAACTCACTTTTTCCTGATACAATTTATCCAGAGCTCAATGGGTGATCCGTTGGGTCACATTTTTTCTAGTATATTCATATGAGAATACTTCACAGAATAAAAGATGGGAATAGTCCATTATAAACAAAAGGGAACATCACTAGCAATAATACTCTTTAACCTGTAGGTGGAAAGAGGGGGATCAGAAAGAACCTAATATTTAATTGTGTCTATTTTTTAATAACTGGTTTTGCAAACTCACTTTTTCCGGATTCAAACAATTTAACCAGAGCTCAGTGGTTGACCAAACGGGTGACATTTTTTCTATCTCTATATCTATCTATCTATCTATATATCTCTATATCTATCTATCTCTATATCTATCTATATCTATCTCTATATCTCTATATCTCTATATCTCTATATCTCTATATCTCTATATCTCTATATCTCTATATCTCTATATCTCTATATCTCTATATCTCTATATCTATATATCTCTATCTATCTATATATCTCTATATCTATCTATCTATATATCTCTATATCTATCTATCTATATATCTATCTATCTATATATCTCTATATCTATCTATCTATATATCTCTATATCTATCTATCTATATATCTCTATATCTATCTATCTATCTATCTATATATCTCTATATCTATCTATCTCTATATCTATCTATATATCTCTATATCTATCTATCTATATATCTCTATATCTATCTATCTATATATCTCTATATCTATCTATCTATATATCTCTATATCTATCTATCTATATATCTCTATATCTATCTATCTATATATCTCTATATCTATCTATCTATATATCTCTATATCTATCTATCTATATATCTCTATATCTATCTATCTATATATCTCTATATCTATCTATCTATATATCTCTATATCTATCTATCTATATATCTCTATATCTATCTATCTATATATCTCTATATCTATATCTATATATATATATGAGCATGCATCATGGGAGATGATGTCTTGGAATAAGGTGGTCACTAAACGAGTGAATGGTTTTATTCTCTATTTCTCCGATGGTGCCTTATTCACAGTTGGCAGAAATCAATAAATCCAATTCCTAACCGGCAAAATATGGATTTTCTTGATACAATAGAAACATGTGACTGTGTCGGAAGTAGAGAATTGGTAGGTGGTCAAAAATAGTCCAAGGGAGGTGGGAGGGGTAGGGGGTTAAGACCCAAGTACTCTAATGTGTGATGTCGTGATCAAAATTAGGCTTCATAGCAAGCCGTCAAAAATGCTTTGCTATTCAATAACGCAATAATTTTTCTTTGAAATCATGTTGAATATGTCCGATTACAAATCAGTTAAAGAAAATATTGATTGGATAGATCGATGGAATTTTGAAACAATTAAAAAATGATAACTAACAATACTACATATCTAAAACAAGATTAGGTTTCAAGCTCCCAAAATTCATACTACAATTGTCCACAAACCTGTGGTGCAACGGATAAAGACATTGAGTGACAATCAGTTCTAGAAATTCATCTTTCTACCACAATGAAGAAAAACATTTATTTTTTCCTCAGTATGCTTAGCGTTAGGTGGAATTTCTATAAACACAGCTTCTCCGCAAGGGCTTCCCATCTGTGAAACACATTGCCACGGGACTGCTTCCCCGCAGATTAAAACTTGCTCGTCTTCAAAGCCAATGTAAACAGATTCGTATAAAGAACCGTTCCCATAAGTATTTGAGTGGCATCTAAATATAGCCCACATTATGACCGTTACGCCTAGCAGCTGTGTTCCAATAAAAAAAAAAGAAGTGAGTCTTCTGGATGTTGAAAGTTCAAAACTGTGGTATTTTGAGGTACATTTTATAGCAAGGGAGGAACATCCCAGATGTGCTATAGCCAGTTTCCCAATGTACCATGACTCCCAGCTAACAAGGAATTAATAATTGGAAAAAAGCATGCATCATCCAACCACAAGTGAAATATGAAGAACAGTGGTTGTAATAATAGCAATTTATTGAGTGAAAGATAAGAGAAAATATGTGTTGAGAAAGTGTTCATAGGCTTGCTTGAGAGTTTAGCTGGTTGGCAGAAATTTGTGGACATATTAGAAGTTGTTTTAGCTGTTTATGAAATATGTTGTTCAATCAAGAGGAGACCGATTTAAAAACACTAAGTGGTGAGATATTGAAACATGTGCATAATTTCAAATATCTTGGATCTTGCAGATAGCAAAAACGAACTGGAAGTTCAAATTGAGCATGGAAGATGCTAAACAAATTAGACAAGAGTTATAAATCAAAACTGAAAAGAACTTGAGATCCAGTTCTTCAGATTCTCAGCTAAAAGTGTTCTGCAGTATGAGGCAGAAAACTGGATTCTTACAAATGAAATATGCAAAAAGCTATACCAGAATGTTAAGAGCCGTCCGAGGTGTCATTTGGAGGGACAGGATAACAAACAAAGATTTATATGGGGGACCGAGTAAAATAACAACGATGTCTAAAGCGAGAAGATTCAGATTTATTGGGCATTTTTTGTAGAGGAGGAAGCAACTAATGATGTGGGAACGAAAACCGGGAAAAGGAAAAGAGGATTTGGTTGTTTTGTTTTAAGGTTATTTAATGCCAAATCCGGTCATTTTGGTGAAAGCGTTTGTGATTCAAGTTCTTTATATCTTCAAATATTCATTCATGGTGTTTGGTTTGGTTGTTTTGTAGAGGAAAAATGTATTTGTTTTTAGTTTTAGAGAACATGATTAAGTTTTGCAAAGGAAAAGGAAAAAAAAAAATCAATAACATTAATATTTGGTGCATTTTAGGTCAGGAAGCCAGCATCTTCAAACAGCCTGATCTCGTAGCACCAGTAAGGAAAAGAGGAAGACCAGAAATTACATATGTGGACCAGTTAAGTGACACCAGTTTGTCGATGGAAGAACTGAAGAACACTGTGGAAGACCGTGAAATATGGAAAATTCTAGTCAATAATGTCTGAGCAAGCTTGAAATAACAACTGCTTGTTGAGAGATGTCTTTAAAAAAAAAAAAAAAATTTCTTTTTTTTTTAACAGTTCACTTTAAATAAGGCAAACTGCCACTGAAGACATGAGAATTAGGGTGAAAGTTTTAGGGGGGGGGGGGGTCATCCTAAATTGGGAGCTGTACAGCGAGATGCTTGTTCACATTAGTTTTAAATTTCTGCATGTCAGGTAACAGTGATGACTTGTATCACCAAAGTTTGTTACCATGTTGACATTTATATGTGCACAGCACATAGCATAGTGATATGAATAGCAGTTTTCCAAACTTGCCTGATGAAGTAGGCTGAGAGCATAAGATTTTCTGCTTAGGCGACTTTTCTCTCATGTAAGTAGTTTGGCAAAGAATACTATTATTGTCACCATCATAAATGAATGCATGTATGTATTTATTTTATGCATGTGTAGATGTGTAAGCTATGAACATTGGAGTAACAGTAGTAGCTATGAAAGCTGTAAGACATTAACGTATATCAATGTACCTGTAAACATGCACTAGGCTGCATGTTTGGTGGTGCATGTGAATGGAAGAAGGTGCAGGTGATAGATGCTCGGCCAAAGGGGGGCACAGAAGAAATTGAAAATATCTGATTGTGAGTTGGACCACACAGAAATTGTCTTTTGTTTGAAATAAAATAAGTGCCTCATTAAACAGGGAATCATGCTGAGACCGGCCCACTTGAGAAAAGTAATGTTCTTAGATGGGCTCCATATAAATCCTTTTGAGTGGACACTGGCTGGACATTATCTCAAGTGGATATCTCAAGTAGCTAGTCCTTGGGTGATGGAATGGTGACCACCTAGAAAGATCAAAATCTAAAATTTCTGGTCAGGAGTGAAAATATTCCAGGAAAGGAGAGGAGTCAGAATTGGCCCTCTGGGCATGACACAAGCAGTTTGATTTTTCTGAAAGCTAGCAGTCAGTTGGGCCGAGTGCCTCTACAGGCCTTTGGGACTCTCAGCTAAAGGATTGTTCATTGGACTAGTGTTGCGATTTGGTCAGGCAAAAATCTCACTTTACAAGTTTGCTATTCAACCTAAGAACATGAGTATCATCTGTAACCTCCAACAAATAAACCTGTTACTTGTTTTAAAACTAGAGTTGTGATTCTACTTGGGATCAGAGTTCTTTATTGCAGCACTGACCGAATCGAACAACCTTGGACCGGCACAATGAGTGCGACGATCGAGGTCAGTGCAGTGAATGCACTCATGCATGTTCATATGTGTATATGTAAAATTTGCGTTTAATTATTTGAAAATCAGCAGTAGAAACTGTTTTTAATGCGAAATGTGATTTTCTGTTCTTCGTTTCAAAATCTGTAGCCTCCATCATCATTCAGTTTTACATGCTGGCATGTATTGAATGGCTTTTAGAAATTGACTTTTAAACTATATGATTAGGTTTTTATTTATCCCTCTTTCTCAAGTCTATTTTTATCACTTCCTCCTTGTTTTCCTACCCCCCTCTGCTAGCTCAACTGTTCTACATACACTAATCCAAGAACTCTTATCCATTCTTTCAATGTGGCCATACGATCAAAGTCTCTTTCTGCACACATCTCCCTACACTGTCCAGATTTAATCTTCCTCCGAGGTCATCAGATCTAAGCCTGGCTTTAAGACTCGCATTACACATCCAGTGTATCATTTCTCTCCATGCAACGCATGTCCTCAACCCTCACTGGCCAAGTTTCACTTCCATATATAATCATACTGCACATATATGCCCGAGACTCTTCCATTGGTCGAACTTACTCCATCCACTCTTAATTCTTGCAATTACACTACCACCTTCTCCTTCCTTCCAACGTATCACTAACGTAACAAAAGTTACGGATAACCTCAATAGTTTCGCCATCCAGATATACTTTCTCCATATGTGAGTACTCATCCATTGCTATTGTCTAACACACAAACTGGTTATCCTCAACCTACTGTAATTCTACTGCACTGTTATTTCATCAAAATACAAAGTGTGAAAAAATTAAAAAGCTTGAGTATTAATTAACCAAGGACAATTGATTAGACAGTCGACACTATTGGAATTCTTTTTTTTATGGAAATTGCTCCAGACAAGGCATGAAGCCACTTGATGTAAGGAGCTTAAAAAAAAAACTTTAAAAAAAAAAAAAAACTACTTCAAGGTAAAAAAAAAAACTAGCCAACGATAAATGTTATATGGATAGCTTCCGACCCAGAAAACAGCAATTCTTCCCCCTCTTGTCAGAAACATCGCTCATAGAATGTCAGGACTAAAAGACAAAATCTGCGAATTTGTGAAACCGCAATTAGTGCATATATCTCTATCTTGATAGTACATATATCTTTTTTCTTGATAATCATTGTTTTTTTCTTCTCCGCCATTCCCCCCTCCCTCCTCTCATTTCTCTTGATTATTTACGTCATTTGTCCCCCTCCCACTACTTCTCATAAATTGTCCTTTATTTATGTCATTCGTTTTGTGACGTCAACCAGTAATCACTGAGAAATAAGTGAGATAACGAGATAAAACTCTTGTTTTGTTATACAGTAAGTCCGGGCAACACTAGGTAGCCCTGCTAATTTATAAAGAAAGCTATTCAACTTTTCTAAACCAGAATAGTTGCCCTGCTTTTTTTTTTTTCTTTCTTAGATTGTATTCAGATGTAAGTAATTATTCTCATCATGGGAATTAAAAGTATGAAAATTAATCATCATTATAGAGTAGGTCATTTATTCTTTTGTGCTTCGAATTTTTGGGCTTCGAATAAATAAAGTCGGATTGTCTAGAAACATAATGGGCTTCAGTTTACTTTCTTTGAAATTAACTATCACAAATGATCCTGTTCCAACAAGCTGACATTTTAGAGCAAATATTCTCGCCAGGATCGAGACTGCAGAGAAAAAGGTAATAGCAAAGAATGACAGACAATTCATACAAATAATTCAATCCATAATAAAGAGCAGCGCGTATTTATTTATGTGTGCATACATACATACATACATACATACATACATAAACACATAACACACACAAAAGTTAGCGAGTAAAAAAACAAAACAAAAAAACTGTCGGATAAATCCATTTTAAGTATTTAGGGGAATTGAGAAAATAAATAACTTTTCGGACACCTCCTTGCCTTCAATCTATTTCCATAATGAGACGGTCTTTCTTTTTATACTGATTCATTTGTTTTTTTTAATTTTCCGTTTTGAGACTTTAAAATTTTGTAATTTAAAATTTTTTTTACCTCATCCACTTAGACATATTTTATCTTAGTGTAAACACTGGTGAATCCCCCCCCCCCCATTTTTGACAAAGGGGTTAAACTCGTAATATTTAACAAGCTTGGTTTAAAATACAAAGTAAAAGAGTCTTATAATGAAGAGAGAAAAGTCTGTGTTTAAGTAAGATCCGTTTTTTTACAGCAGGAGTAGCCATTGTACATGTGACAATATTAAGCGGATGTGACAATATTAAGCGGCCCTGCGAAGGGCAGAGACTAGAATACAGCGCTAGTGTGAATTGGCCACAAACTTATTCAAAGTCAAGTATCATCTTTTTGTTCCTAGTATAAACAAAGTAAGAACAGGGTTGGAAACAGTTCGATCGCCCTAATAAATGAACTCCCATCTCAAATTCAGTATCTATTCGAAATCATATTTTGTTTTTAATTGTTTTCGTGTTAACCTTTCTGCCCTCGAGTGTCAATTGTAAATCTAGGTCATCTCGTTTTTTTTCGGTCAGAGTGAACTATACACTTTTAAAAAAAATTTAAATCTCAAATCTCATTTTGTTTCAGCTAGACAATCGAACAATGCAATATCAATTTAGAATCATATTGTATTCCCCCTCATTCAACTTGACCGGGAAACTTGTTCTCGTGGCATGATCCTATTGGATGCTGACAAGTATTCACCCCCCCCCCTCCCTCCCGTGGGGGGGTCGGCGCATTCTCAATAAAAGAGTACAGAGAGTCGAGAGAAGGAGGAGAGTTACCAACAAAGTGAATAGATAGACGGAGCTCAGACGGAGAAGACGCGGCCGAGAGAAGAGGTCGGCGCATGTACTTCCCCCAAACTCCTCAAACCACTTAGAATAAGAACAACAAGGGACGCCCGACTATAAACACTGTCATCCGACTAACACACGAAATTAACTTGGTAATATCGAACGGCCTGTTTTTGTAAACAAAACAATGTATATTATTTTTCCTTGTTTCTTCTAATATAATTATTCTTGTAAGAAAAACAGCAAACCAATTCGTTACGGCTTGTCATTCCTTTCTTCATCTGTTTATATGAAATTACCCTCTCTTCACAGCGAGACAAGGTTGCTAGCCCACCCCAGTTGATTGCTCGCTGATCTAAACAAACAACGTGGGAGTTTGCAGTCACTGGACCGGGCGTTTCAACATCGGCAACCTTCATCAGAACGGCAACTTTTCCTGAGCAGTGCTGGGTGACCAACCGAACCCGGAACGGCCGAACTGGTGACGTCACAGCTGGAGGAGTGGTGCGATGTTCATACATGTGCATCGTTCCCCTGTGAACGATTTATTTGGTTGCGCAACCGTTGCTACGGGAATGACGAAATAAGGTTTGTGTGAAAGTTTAGGCTTACTGCCTGACTGTTAGTTGGGTTCTTGCTTATATAACCGACAACCGGCTTCCAAAACAACTTCTGAATTAAGCTTGGGTGTATTATTCAGGACTTCTGATTGGTTACTGAAATCAGACAAACCAATCAAAATTAAGTATTTTATGAAAATTATTTTGTTACTGCTACTATCGCTGGAGCAGAGTTCCACAAGATATTCCTCATTTTAATTTTCATTAGACACTTAAAAGAATTATTTGAAAAAAAAAAAACGTAAATATCTTGGCTCAGTGCTAGACACAGGAAGGCATCAAAAGACAAAAAGGACTAGCTCTATATGCATACAGAACTTACAAGTCAACCTTCAACAGCAAGTATGCCATTGAAGAAGTGAAGCTGAGAGTATTTACAATATACACCCAGAGCATTTTCCTGTACAATTTGCAACTGTGGACACTATGAAAACATCAGAATAAAACAAATGCTTTTTAAAAGAAGCTACTGAGAAGAGTCATCCAAATCTGCTGGCCAAGGACAGTCTTGAACAAGGACCTCTACATGCGCATCGGAGATAGACCATGAAGTGCTATTATACTAAAAAGAAGATGGGCATGGTTTGGTCGTTTAATGAGACTACCATCAGAAACACCTGCAGGTCAAGCCTGTATAAAACCTAGCAAAAAACCATCAGGATGGCCAAAGATGACATGGTTAGGGTTAGTAAGTGGCAAAAGACTTCAAATCACTATTCAGACTTTCGTTTTGACAAAGATATAAACAAAAACATCGGTATCCTTTGAAGTTAGACGTTCTGATAAAAATGGCTGGAGAACTGTTAGCAGCATGATGTTAACTAAGTTAACGAGTATGCGGTGATGATGTCAAAAAAACACAAATACAAAAAAATATATTTTCAAAGTAAAACTTTACATCTTTAATGATGTGTTCGTTTTTATCGTTAGTTTTGAGTTTTGCAATATCACACAAGCACAAATAGTAAACCAGTTTTGCTTCGATTGGAAGCAAGTCTCTACTCCTCCAAAATATCGACGTGCTACCCGACTAAATGTGCACTCTAGTGTGGGGTCTATTCTTCCCTACAGCCCCATCTCAGAAGATACGTTGTTAGTCTTTCTCTACTCTATCATTATTTCCATGATAGGTGCTAGACTGAGCTGCAATTTCAGGTTCCTCTTGCAAAACATTCACAGCATGTCTACCATCACTGCAAAAAACTTTCCTTTCTTCCATGTACCTAAAATCAAATGTAATTGCCATGAACAGAGTTTCTTTCCAAGAACTTATTTTTCTGTGGAAAACATTACCACAGGACTGCTTCCCTGCAGACTACAACAAGGTCGTCTTCAAGTTCGATGTTAAATACCTGTCAAGCCGTCCTCTTAAATAATCAAATCCTGCTCTTTCTAGCCATTGTTTCCAATCCTCTTATTATATTTTTCATCATCCAACTGACAATACCATTAAGCCTTATCCTCGAATAACTTTTGACCTTGATGACTCATCAGTATAAAAACAAAAAATAAAACGTTTTACTTGTGGGAACCAAAGCTTGAAAGAACTAGGCGAAGACGACCTGTGACCCTGTGATTCATGTATCGTCCAGATAAAGGATCTCTTCTCTCTTCTTATTTGATGGATAACGTCATCACTGTGACATCATCCACTGTGCACAGTTATCCCACAACTGTTTTAATGGATGACATTTTTTAGATGACATCAAGTGTACACAGGACAAAGAAGCACATACCAGAGTTTTAGTTGTATGTAGATATATAGGTATTGGATCACTGTAGTTAAGCAACATTGAACCTGGTCAATTGTTAGTTGGGTGACCATTTTAGAATACAAAGCGCTGTAAGTTTCGAAGTAGAAAATTACTTTAAAAGTCACCTTCTCTAATGGTTAGAATAGTAGGGTAGACTGGACTCTAAAGGACAACCAGTCTCTAATTACTTGCCTCCCCCACGAGAGCAGAGTTAAGCACAAGGTCGGTTTTTAATGTGGGGAAAATCCAGCTCCTCAAAAAGGGGCACTTGGGATTGGGACACAAATAAAAATTGCCTCAGTCAATAAGGATTTCTCCATTATTCCCCACTTATCCCAGCATGGCTTCCTCTCATCTTGGATTTATCTTTGCCACCGGACTTAAGCAATGCGGTTGGAAAAGACGCAATCCTTGCTTCATTGTAAACTCTTTATTGTGCAGCCACCCTTTCAGGGGATATCCATTGTCTCTCTAGAAAGGAGGTCAGCACGTCAAAGAGATGTAGGCCAGTTGCGATTAACAAACACATTCCATTAGTGGGTGGCAGAATAGTTTACCCAACAAACAATATAAAGCGACACACGAATCAATTTCTTTATTAGAGCAAATACAGACGAGAAAACCAATTTACAAAGTAAATCAGATCGGCTCAAATCTCTACCGATTCACATTCATGACACATACGTAATAACCACAAACAGAAGATCTAAAGACATTCGCCTGTAAGTATGTTGAAAATTTTGCAAGCTTTGTAGTGTATCAACAAGCATATCAAATCAATGTGTGTACCAAGTATGTAACACGCAAAAGACTTTCGTTACATATTTATCCAACTTCAAGCGATATTCAATTTGTAACAATTATCTGTAGCGGAAGGACCTGGCATCGTCTTTATAACGTGTAAAATAAAGTTTCTTGCGGAGTTAAAAAAGGAAAGTGAAAAAGGCGGAAAAAGAAAACAGGAGAAAAAAAATGCATCTTTCGACAAAAAGTCCTTGAATAATCTACACACACACATCATATTCAGTTTAACATGCTGGCATGTGTTGGACGGCTTAAGAAATTGACTTCCAAACTTATCTCTGATCAGGTTTCTTTGGAAGTCATTTCCTTAATAGAGGTAATTGTTTTATAGGCTAGATGCCCTTCCTAATGCCAACTAACGTGTTTCTATCAAGACACCATCTCTAGGTGATTGCCCAACAAGGCTAAAGAACACTTCACCTACCTTTGAATGTGACAGAAAATTCAATACCCCTCCCAGAACATTGATATATAAGCAATTTCCATGCATGCAGTTTATAAAAGATGAATCCTTACAAAACACTGGCGAATGGCTCTACTTTGATCCGACGCTGGAACACCAGTTCACAAATGTTGTGGCCTTGCAGGCCGGTTATAATTGAAACAGTATTATTAACAAAAGTGTATTAACAGAAGTATGTTACAGAAGTATGCGTCATGAGTTTGGGGCGATAACTGCCACTATGATGTTTAGATGTAACTGTATTTATTGCGTCTGGGTAAGTTCATTTATTCTTGAAACAGGTAGATCAGCTTACACCATAACAAAAGACAAATCTTTGCAAAACACTGATTATCAGAAGAACGTTTCTGTGATTTACACTCCGAGTGAGAAACACAAAACATGTTTAAACATCAGAAATTGTTATCTTTTCTATCATGTCAGGCCCCGCTGACGACTGACCAGATAACCAGCCAATCAACAGGTGAAACTTGTAAAAAAAAAAAAAATAAATAAATAAATAAATAAAATCACCCCCCACCCCCCCTTCACACTTCAAACGTGAAATCAACCATTTTTCTGTGGCAAAAATTACATTGCACCTTTCCAAGAACTTCCCATCTGTGGAACACATTGCCACAAGATTGATTCCCTAAGGTACACAACATGGTCAATAAACACTTGCCATAAACCGTCCCCATAAGTCATTAGCTCTTATCGTTGATTGACTTTTAGCTTTGATAAGTGGCAACTCAGTCGAAAAAAAAAAAAAAAAAAAAAAAAAAGAGCATCCAATTATTAGTTGATGTTTAGAAAGTAGACATGAGCCAATCTTCTGGAGATTGTTACTTACCATGTGTAAAGTCTTCTTTGAATGTGACATTCCCCTTTTCTATAACATCTGTGAAGGACGGCCAACCACAACCCGAGTGGAACTTTGTATCAGATGCAAAAAGCTTATTATCACATACGATGCAGGTGAAGATGCCTTCTTCGTTCCAGCTCACATATTTGCCAGAATAGGCTCTGAAAAGAAAACAAACAAATTAAGTGGAAATTCTATTGTTTTAATTTCACTTTATACGCATATACATAGTGACAGTAATGTAGATAAATATTGTGTTCACTAACCAGTAGATCAACAGCAATTTTAATTAACTAATAGAGTTAAATTACTTATGGAATAACTAATTAAAATAAATTGGGGTTTAGCACATAAAATATTGTCAAATGTTATTTCCTCGACCAATTTAATTTAAAATGTCATGTTTCATAGAGAATGGCAGTAAACCCCCTTAGCTAGTGTTTTGATTGTAAGCAATTCATGCACAATGTCAAATGTGTGACATTTGAATTTGACTGAACAGACAATTCTCTGCTTCTGCCATTAAAACTTTCAAAAGGTTAAACTGGAGTCATCTAACTGGTGAATGATCAAGTTATTTTTTCAAACGATAGATTCTCTGAGTTGAAGAGAAGTTAGTCGTGGGCTGACACTCACACCGAAGAGGTATGTTAAAGCGATGGGGGTTTCGTTCACAGCCTAATGTAATGAAGCTGCAGCGTTTGTTGATATAATAAAGTATATTTTTTTTTAAAAGAAAAAAATGGCTTGCTTATTTTATATAAAGCCATTTTTTTTTTCAACTCGCAGACTGACCTCCTGTTGGACATAGCACAATTAAGGGTCCCCATACTAGGATTAAAACAACACTTTCACTGACAAAAGCAGAGAAGAAACACCGACCATACACTTACCCCCAGTTCCAGACCAGCGACATGGACACCAAAGTTTTGCGGATCTTTAAATACAGCGTGGACAGAGCTATTGACAGAGTAATTAGTCAAAACTCATGTGATCCATGTGGCATTTGATTCGAAGTCAGACGATCACATAACGCTAGTTTCACATTTAGTTCCAAGTCATCCAGAATACCACACTGATAAGTACACACCAAATCCTTACCACTAATACAGTAGGTAAGATGAACATGTACAGAAATAGAAATATACTTACATACCTCAAATTTCGTGATTTGTCACTAGAATTTACAAACTATGTTTGTTTGGAGTCGAACTTGTGCTAAAAAGCAAAGCATCTGACAACTTGAAAGTTAAGATTTAGTCTTATTTTGAATTTCTGATCACAAAAGGATCAAATCACAGCACATCCAACATCAAAGGCAATTATCTCCCTTGGTCTCAAAAGTCTTATTTTTTAAAACTTTTTCTTTGTTTTCTACAAAGAATCATGGTAAGTTTAGGAGATCAGAATTTAAAACATTACCAAAATATGTCACAATATTCCAGGTTATAGCAAGTGTATTACTGTATTTTAAGAAAATACTGATTAAAATTAATTTAATGTTAAACATTCATTGAATTGTTCAAAATTCGAACAAATGATTTTGAGGACAATTCTTTATTTTCTTATTTTGCATTCCAAAGATTTTTTGCAATTTTAAACCTTTTTTTAACAATTTGGCGCACAGGGTAACTGCTTCTTCTCCCCCTCACCCCTTAATGCTATTGCCTCATAAGCGTTTAATAAAAAATTTTTTATTAAAAATAGAAAAAATAAAATATTCCTGAATAGCTATAGTCATTTTTGAAAGAATAATTTGGACTCAAATGATGTAAAAAGAGTTCTGCTCGAGGAAAACAAGCAGTTAAACAACTTCAACAGAAAAACGAATTCCTTTCATTTACATACGTCACAAATTATTGCCAAAACGTCAAGATGAAAAGAAGACCAGGCATTCTTAATAATTTTTAAAACAACCCTTTCCAAAACCATGTAAACATTCCGAGTTGTTCAGTAAGTGCCGACCCCCAATATCGTTTGTTTTGAATTTGGTCATTCGAGGCAGTTGTTTTCTTCCGTCTGTAACCGGTACTTTGGAAAGTGTGACCTATGAACCTGGAATCACATGGGCTAGTAAATTTATATATTAATACACTCCTTTCACCGATAGGTTATGAATGGATCTACTATTTGGGATACTAAATATAGGGTGACCCCCAGCCCCCAAATGCCACCCATAGAATAAAATTCACAATCCTTTCTGCAATCCAACCATATTAGAATCTATCCATATAACACTTACCGTTGGTTAGTTTTTGACCTTGAAGTAGTATTTTTTTTAGCTCCTTACATCAAGTGGCTTCATGCCTTGTCTGGAGCGATTTCCATAAAAAAATAAATAAATAAAAAAAATAAGCTTCAGTCTATTACCGACTGGTCCACTAAGTTTCACTCATGAATGTCCCAAAGTCTTGGAGTGCAATGATAGAGAAGGAGGAGCAATTTAGGTTTCATCTCATCAGTAGGAGGTGTGGTCCTGAATGGGCTTCACACTCACCGGACCCTAACACCCCAGATTTTTATCTGTGGGGTTATCTCAAAGATAATGTCTATGAAAACAATCGCTAGACTCCTGAACTGAAGAGGGCCATCACAACCAAAATTAGGGTAGTACCAAAAGATGAACGTGTCGAGTGGTATTAAAAATGGGGGGAGGAATCGCCCTGTACTATGTCCGTCTAACACGTTTAAGTTTGAAATAGTAATTTCATCGCTAAACGCGAAGATTGAATATTCACATCTTCAGGATGGATTGGTTCCTTTAATTGAAACGTGGCGAGATCTTGCAAATCACTGCAAGTTTAACTCTGAAATTGCCTTGTGTCACACTAAGCCGACTAAAAATCTTCATCGATGTAGGCATGAGTAAGTACATTATGTACATAAACAGCTAGAAAACTAAGTCAGTCAATAACTAATTAGAAATAGGTAACATAATAATTAAATAAGATCAGAGGAGCATACAACCAGTTCATTTCGTATTGACTGCTAATCTGTTTGTTCACATGCGAAAAAGTAGGAATGTGCAACAGCAGAAGGGAAAACAAAAATACGTTCTGGCGCAGCAGCAAAAGAAAATGGTGGACAAATGTGTAGAATCAATAAAAAATATCTGACTTGACTCAATTTGCAGATAGGAAAAAAAAAAAAAATAAATTTTTTTACTTTTTGATGGAAATGAAGACAGAATGAAGGTAGAGTCTCCTATAGATTATCACAAAAAAAAGAATCAGAAACTCAAATGTCAAAAAACATAAAAATAGATTTTTAAAAGTCGGGTTTGGTAGATGTTACAAATATTTCTTTGATATATACTGTAAAGTAAGACTCGAGATTATGTGTAGAAAAAAAAAATACCAGAAAAAGTTCAACTTCCCCTGAAGTAGTTTCAAGTATACATATATACATATATATATATAATCTTTAAAGACACATGGTTGTATGCAAGAAACAAATCAATAGACAACTCCATAAATGCTGTGAAAGGTATGGTGTCATCTGCCATCTATGCAGATGGTCTAAAAAGCTACTTACGAAGTCACGGATGAGGAAGAGATGGCAGCAGAGAAGAGGCAAATTAGTTGTATACAGTTCAACAGAAAATCTTATACCATAAACTGATACACAAATCAAAATTTTAACTAGTGTAGTAGGCTTAAAGGTCTGAAAGAAATAACATGGAACAGAAAGTAATTCACAAGAAATGTTATTAACAGAAAGTACACAAGTAATGAGTTGACAGAGGCTGTTTCCTCACTTTGCGTTTCTGCTGATTGCTCAAGCCGGCTATGAATAGTGTCAGGAAGAGTCCATTCAGTGACAATAGGGTAGACCACCATAACAATCACTGACATAAGAAACGCACATTTGCTTACGAAGCCCAATCACAAAAAAAAAAAAAAAAAAAATCTCCATTGTTAAAGCAAAGCAACGGTTTTGTTTTTGAATGACATATTAGAGTTAGAGAAAAGTTAGTCATGGGTTGATGCTCATTACAAAAGGATGTGGTGAAAATTATGGGGGCTTCATTCACAGCAAAATGTAATGAATCTGCAGTATTAGCTGATGATATAATAAAGTATACATATTTTTTTAAAGACAAAAATGTCTGTACAGCCATTTTTTTCCAGCTCGCAGAATTTGGAACATTAACGAATCGTCATTACAAATCAAATTTTCTTATTAATCTATTATTCGGACTACTATTTTCATCTTGATTGCTATTTTCGCAAAGTTTCGGCTGATGTAACCTGACTTTTTCTCAGGTCAATCTTTTCGAACTCTTTAACGTACAGATTTTCAAACTGAACCGTTTAATTCACAGGGATAGATTTATTTTTTATACTATCGAGTCACCACTTATCAAGGCCAAGAGCCACTCAAGGATAAGGGTTAATGATATGGAATGATTGTCAGCAGAGATGAGGAGCGCTATTAGCATTGATGAAAGGTATGAACTGTTCTCTTTCCGTCAGCCATGACCGAATAGAAGTGTTAAGTAATTTTTATTTTCAGTTATTATTCCAGAAGATTGTTGTCACTTGGAACTGATTGTTATCGTTGCACCACCTGGTCACCAACCAAGATGAAAATAGTCTGAATATTCCAAATAATATAAATCCTCGACCCTCATCTAAAAATTTCTGAAAGAAATTAGCACAATTTGTCTGATACTTGAAGTATCAGACAATGTTTTCTCTTTTGATCAATAACTTTCGTCGGGCAGATCACACAAACTCTTTTACGGGGTGATTTTCATTACAGTTTACACCAGAAAAGTTGTCAACCAAAAAAGGTTGTTAGGTTTTACAGTATGTCAACCATCGTAGGGTCATTTTATGCTAGAAATCGAATATACGTTCGATTTGTAGATTATTTTGAATCTAAAGAGATTTTGTTTACACACAACACCTGGTCTTCTCAAATGGTCACCCATTTTAATATTGACCAGGCTCAACATCATTTAACTTTAGTGATTTTATGGGAACTGGTGTGTCAACGTGATTATATAACCATATACCAGAACTGTAAATTGCTTCAAAAAAAATGAATACCAGAAATCTAAATTGCTTTGAAAAAAAAAAAAAAAAATAAATAAATAAAAAAAAACATGACTAAGCATTTAAAATTCTTTTGAATCTTTTACAAACATCCGGATTTTGATGAATGTATAACTTTTACTGTTAAATTCTAACATTACTTCTGATTAATGTTAGTTGAAAGGTTGTTTTTTTTTAATTAGTGACGAGCAGATAGATGGGTCATCATCACCTAGAGAGATCATGAGAGGGAAAAAGCAAACAAAATTCCATCATTCAGGTAAAAATGCTACACTAGTATTTTAAAATAAAAGTAGAAAAGCATAACTTTATTGGTTTTAGTTCACAAATAAAATAAGTAGTCAATACCCACACTGCCACTTTACAAACATTTCATGTTTACTAAGGGTTACCATGGCAACTGCATGTAAAAAAAAAAAAGAAAAAAGAAAACTTTTATGCTTAAGTTTCAGTGATTAAATATAACACTATTTGAACATAATACGTGTATTTCAGCTTGTATCATCCATTTTTTTTTTTTTTATCAAGATGAGAATCGTCCGAAATAGTCAGATTAAGATAAGCACTTTCTTTTTTCTACTTGCAATCTACTTACAAACCTGTTGGAGATCAATAACAGCTTTAACTCGTCAATTGTCAGCAGTAAATCTATATATATATATATATATATATATGTATAAAGTTATCTTGACAGATTTTTAAAGTCAGACACAAATAGCATTTAAGCTGACAAATTAAACTTCGCTTCTGACTAGCAAATTTCCATTTCTGATTGTTGTATAGTGTTATTTGCCAGATAACATACCGAGTTACAATTTATTTTTTAAATTACTTAACAGTTGTCAGGGCCGGACTATGAAAACTTTAAATAATCACCGAAAAATAAAAATCAGCAAGGGAGATAATTAATTTCAAATTGATGAATAAAAGTTTAAAAATGTGCAAAAAAATAAAACCTAAAATGACTTCACTGTATCCTGGGTAACGCCGCATAGTTAAAACTAATATATATATATACACATATATATATATATATATATATATATTAGAGTTGGGCGGTTTTGAAATTTTGGTTTCGGTATCGGTTTCGGTTTTTTTCCCTTAAAACCTCGGTTTACGGTTCGGTTTTTCGGTTTTTTTGAAAAAAAAGTTTTTACTATGGAACCTATTTATTCTCTTGTGTGATGATTAGTTATTATTCAACGTTTAGTTGAATTATGCCACTGTTTCGATAATTTTGTGACTGAATCATTCTCCATGATAAAAATCATAAGTTTTAAGGTGGTGACTGTTGTAATCAAAGTTCTGATACCTTTTTAACAGTTAACTCGTTAAAACAGTGACCAAAGATTCATGAAAGATTGCTGAAGAATAAAACTGAGTTTGAATATACATTCTATCTAATTCTTTAACCCATCAGAAGCTAAAATATAACTCAGAAATGCAAGAAATTAAAAAACGAAAATTTATTTAAACAAACAAAATAATTTTACAAATAAAATTAAGCAAAAATGATGAAAATGAAATATTGTCAAAATTATTTGACAGATAAAAATTTGAATTTTTTAATAGGTGAAAATGTTTGCAAGACGTGTCTTGTCACGTAAAATAAACACACCATATACTTCTCGAATTGCCGGTGTTGACTGTTGGGATGTCTGTCATTTTGTGTGCTCGAAGTTCTGTCAACTGGTGCGTGTTGGGGTTAATATTTGTTTTTAAGACAGGGTAATAAAACTTTATAGACATGCGTAAAAGACTAGTAGTACACCCGAAAACCGCGCCAAGGGAAAAGGAAGGATGGTTAAAAAAAGTAGAGATTATTAATTCACCTAAAGTCATTTTTTAAGCTTTAAGGTAATTTTAGTCATAGAATTCATGACTTGGATTAAAGTTTAATAATTAAACTTTCGAATAAATTGTCAACTCTAAATAAATACCATATTAACAATTTAGTAAAATATAAATCGTTGCATAGTCTACTTTTTGAATAACCCATTTTTGGGAGAGAAAACGGTATAGTTGAGAGATAGTTCTCTAGAAATTACAATTTATGTATGAAGTGGCTTTTCAAAAGTAAACAATGAAATGCCTAATGTTTGAAATAATTTTAAAAATCCGAATAAAGTGACACTAGCATTGGCAACTACTGTTTTTCTTTTTAAATGTTTATACTTACTCACTACTTTTCGTTTATTTACTTGTACAAGTATTTTTTTAAATTTCATTTTAATAACTTATTTTATTAGATAACTCTGAAACAAACAAATAATTATTTTACAATTTTGAGTTGAATCAAATAGATTTTCGACATCATACGGAACGCGTTTGATTTTTTCTTTTTCATTTGAAAATAGTTTATGCTAAAAATACAATGTCATGTTGTCTGTCGTATTTCTCTTTTTTTCATTTGAAAATTCAAAATGTTAATGATAAACAAACTGTAAACAAAGATTTCTTCCTACAAGTAGCAATACACATGAATAAATTTAAATTGCTTAAAATATCTCAATAATGGCATATATAGAAAGAGCTTGATGATCTAAGAAAGAATCTTTTTAAATTTTTTAAATCTGACTAAAAATAAGGAAGTTATGACTATTTTTGTGCCTCGCACAATTGGATATTTTCCCCTCTTTAATACCATATGCGTTTCATCACATTTTTTACACTAATTTTTCAGTAAAAATGTTATATCTTTGTTAAAACACAAGATTAAGCAATGAAATTTACCATATAAGTGTATTTTTGTACAAGGAATCAGAATATGCCACTGAAAATCTCCAGAAATTAATGGTTTCCAAGTAATCTGCACTAAGTGCACATAAATATGCTGCAATACCTTAAAAATACCATGAATCCATTAAAAGAAAGAAGTTAGAAAACTCAAAGTTGAATTGTAATACATTTTATGTACAAGAAACTAAAATCTAATACTAGGACTGTTTAAAAATGAATATATTGCAAGATTTCTTTAGCATTATTGTAGATTTACACCTTCTGCTAACTCACCCCCTTACCTCCCCAAAATATGAGATTCTACTTTTTTTATTTAGGCAATTACATGTTAACACCCTGAAAAACTTGGCAGAAAGAAAGAAACAAAAACAATTATTTTAGAATTTAAAGTGGGGATCAGTTTCCCATAAAATAATCCCCCATTTCAAGGCCATTCTAGCGTTTTAGGACAGTTAATTATTTTTTCTATGGGAGATAAATCCTGTGCGTTTTTCTTGTTTTTTTTTTCTTCTTTTTTTTTAGACGATTATAAGGGTTTTTGTGGGAGGAGGGGGGGCTTACCACTTGAACTTAAGTTAGTGGTAGGGCTAGGGGCAATTAAGTGTGAACACCCTGAAAACTTAGCAGAAAGAAAAAAAAACAATTCATTTAGAATTTCGAGTGGGGGATTAGTTTCACATATATTTAATGCAGAATAATTCACCATTTCCGGGCCATTCTAGCGTTTTAGGGCATTAATCAATTTTTTTCTATGGCAAATAAATCCTGTGCGTTTTTTTTATGGGCGTCTGCTTTTTTTTTTTTTTTTTTTTTTAGACGATTATGTGTGGTTTTAATGGGCTTTTTTGTAGGATTAGGGCTTCCTACTCGGACTTAGGGTTAGTGATAAGGTTAAGGAAGGGGTTTTGTTTTGGATGGAGGTTGCCATTCGGACTTAGTGTTAGGGTTAAGGGAGTTTTTTAGGAGTGGCTTGCCACTCATATTTTAGGTTAATGGTACGATACGTTCAAGATGGCATTTTTAGGAGGTGGGCTTGTTAGTCGTACCTAGAGTTAATGGTAGAGTAATTATTTATTTTATAAATTTCACTAAAAGGCAAGAATGGCCGGGAAATCGGAGATCATTTTACATTAAATTTATATGCGAAACTGATCCCCCACTCTAAATTCTAAACTATTTTTTGTTGTTTTGTTTTTTCTTTTTTTCGCCAAGACTTTAAGACGTAATCGCCTAAAATGTAGAATCTTAATTTTTTTTTAAATTGGCGACTAGAAATTCATTACTACTAGAAGTTCGAAAGTTGAGTGAAAACCAGTATTTTTTAAAGTATTTTTTATAAAAGAACCAAATAGGATTAACTTTTTTAAGCACAAAAAGTATTTTTATCTTACTTTTAAAGAAGTTTGTAAACGAATTTTACAAAGATTTACAAGACGCTGCTGCTGATTGATTGTTATATCAGCAATACTAGCAGCCATTGTTGACTTTCGCTCAAAAAAAAGGACAATATTTTTTAGGATAAGATAATTTAAAATTACTATTACCGAAAGACAAAACAACGTACAATTATAATTTTAATGCATAAAAAAAGATGAAAGATTAATTTATTTACTAGTTGGGTACGAAAAAATGTAACAACATTTTCTATATTCATATTTGAAATTGTTTAAAATTCGTTCTAGAATGAAAATAAACAAACATCGCCTCGTGTTTATAGCAGTAATTGCAATAATATATTTGTTCAATCTGTCCTCTTACTAATATAACATTTTTTGGTAATATTCAATTTTTTTCAAATCGGAAAATCTTTTCAACCGTGTTTCCTTGTATATGGTGGCTTACTGTAGTAAAAACACAATACCGAACGGTTACGGTTTAAAAAAAAAAAACCGATTCGGTATTCGGTATGGAGACGAAACCGAAAAACCGCGGTTTTTCGGTAAAACCGCCCATCTCTAATATATATATATATATATATATTACACACACGGATCAATTATGCTTCAAGCACCCCAGAATGAATGACCAAATAGACATTGTCTTGACACAGATTTCTTTCACTTCCGGGTGAATAATAAAAAAACAAAAACAACACACTTGTTTTCGCAGATTTATTTATTTTTTTTACGTTTTGTTTTGTAAACTTTGGAGATTTATAAAAATAAAAAAATTTTAATTAAAAAAGTTACAAACACTTTATTAAAAAAACAAAAACAATGTATAAACAAACGAAAAAAAACATTTAAATAAGTGGATGTTGTTGTATAAACATTTGCAAAATATTATGTACAATACTTTTTCTATTACATGTTTCGCATTAGCAAAAACTTTGGTCTCAACTCAATCTAAATACTGGAGCTTGACTTTATAACCAATCAAGAGTAAGGGAGATTATTCTCTCTTAAACTATACACAAGAAATAAATTTAATACCAAAATTTAATTTTTGGGTGCATTTGAGGATAAAATGAAAATATACTGCTTGCACAGATTGAATTTACAGCTTTCAGATTATAAGACTTGTGTTTACTACATCCACCTCTTCCCCTCCTACCACTTCTCGTCTCCTAAAATCGCTAGTATTTAATAGGATAAGCATTTATATTCACATGTTTCGGAGTATTTGGTTGCTGTCATTTTCACGTTTTTGCCATTGTACTCTCCGGAAATTCTGAACTGAACCCTTTATTTAATATTCTTTGATTGAACATACAGATTTACTTTCTAACAATGGAGGAAGGGGTAAAAAAAATTACTTTCGTTCTTATTGGTTATTGTTTCAAAAATCAAAACTGAAATTAGGTCAAACAGTCAATTTTCTTTCTTACTATTATATTGAACCAGTTGTGAGTGAGAGTGAGAGAGATAGAGGGGGCAGTTGAAGAGATGTAGAGAGAAAGACATTAAAAAAAAAATAGTTACAGACTCTTTCCTAATTCTTTTTATTCCTGTCCCCAGGCAATGCCGGATAGCCTTGCTAGTTTTTATATATAGATGAATGCGGTGTCTTTTGCATTTCATTATTTGCATTGTTTTCATTTGAATGAGCAACAGAGATAAAAGATAATCTGACAAGAACAGCGCAAAAGTCTATCATTAATCACTGTTCGTCTATAATCAACAAATAAGGCTTTTAGCATGTCAAGGTAGACAATATTAAAAGCAAATCCTTTCCAACGGCATTGGCGGAAGCAGATTTTCTTAGTTCATTTTTCAGCCACAATTTTTCATCTATATAATAATAAAACTGCCATAATCTTGCTTACTAGTTTGCGCATTGAATGTTTAAGAAGGTGGGAGAATTTCTGGGAGGGGAAATCGAGGGAGTATTAGTAGTAGCGACAGCATCCTAAGATAAGCAAAGTTAAAGGGTGACATAAATAAGGAACATAGATAAAGACAAGGATTAAAAAGTAGTATTATCATCATCATCATATTCGGTTTAACGTCCGTTTTATATGCTGGCATGTGTTGGACAGCTTTTAGAAATTGACTTCCAAACTAACCTCTCTCAAGTCCATCCTTATCACTTCTTCCCATGACTTTCCTCTGAACTGACCCTGCTACTTCAACTGTTCTACATCTACTCATCTATTCTTTCAACATGGCCATACATCGAAATCTACCGTTCTGCACATCTTCCTATACTGTCCAGATCTAATTTTCTGAACTCACCAGATCTTAAGTCCATCTTGCATTACATATCCATTGTAACATTTTCATATCATTTCTCTCCATGCAACGCATGTCCTCAACTCTCACTAGCCAGGTTGCACTTTCATACATCATCACATTGCGTACACATGCGTAATAGACTTAGTCAACAGTGGTAATGCTCAGTTGGTTAGTAAATGGCAGAAGTTCCCTGAACTTACTCCATCCACACCTAATTCTTGCAATCACACTATCACCAGTTCCTCCCTGTGCTCCAATGGTATCACCAAGAATAAAAGACAAACTAAGAGGAGGCTGTAAATAAATAAATGACGTAAATAAAGAAAAGGAAAACCTGAAAATTAGAGAATATTTTTTAAATGGAAGCATAGGGTTTGTGACAGTAGTGGTATACGGGTCCTTATTATCGAGCAACGCCAGGGTAAGCCTTCTAGTATCAGCAAAATTAAAACTATCAGAAGTATACTAGTTAAAGAATTTTTTTTTTAAAGTCAAAAGCGTAGTGTGAACTAAATTTGCATCTTTTTCAAAAATGCAATTTAATAAATATTTTTTAATAAATATTTTTTTAAAAATATTTTATTTTGAATCGTGAAGTTATTTTTGGTTTCAACATAGATCATCATATTAATGAATTTCATTTTTAGTTTGTTACATATGTATTAATTTCACAAAAATATAGTTTTATTAAAAAAAGAAATTGTTTTTACAATTGAAATTTATGTAAAATTTTATGCTCAGGCATCACCAGAAACCACCACAACCTACTTTATGTCAAATTTTTTCACCGAGGGGTAGGGGATCATGCCCCCCCCCCCCTGGATCCTTTCTAGTAAAGTTTCACATAATCATCACTTAATATCAATACAAAATATTTTTAGTGTTTTGAAAATTGTCACTTATCTATGATATATTAATATGCTTCTACCTTCCTCCCTTTTGTGTCACGCTATCAACAATACATCGGTTGGTGTATGAACAATAGTTTTGACTATTTTCTTAGTCATGCCCCTGGGCAGTGCCACGTAGCCTTACTAGTACACACGCACAAAAACTTGTTTGCAATTTTTAACTGCTAATTTTATGCATTTTTTAAAAATTATATATAATAATAATTCAGGTAAAACATCCACAGGGTAGTAATCCAAAGAATTTACACCCGGGTTTATAAAAAAAAAGTGCTCAATATCAAATAGAGCTTTTATATATGATTATGTTTATTTACACAGACATGTACAAAATCTGCGACATTGATCAACAGCTATTATAAACCGAGATCTCATCAGGCAGAATTAGAATCCGATCTTAACCGTAGATCATATTTTATATTTCTTTCCAAATATGATCTAAGGTTAAGATCGGATTCTAACTGCCTGATGAGATCTGTTTATAACAGCTGTTGATCGATAACATCGACATGCCAATGTAGAAGATTTTGTACATGTCTGTAAATAAAAATATCTCTCACACACGCGCGTCTTCATTCTTAAAAAGATCTAAAATTTGACAGACCGTTTCGTCATCACTTAGACAACCAAAATACAGAGATATCTTGGATTTTCTATGAGTGTGTGACTTGTCAGAAGGAAAGTCCAAAAAACATCACAACAAAAACATTCAAGTTTGGGATCTTTCTAAAAATTAATAAAAACATGGTTATTGGAATCTAACTTTCTATTGTTCATTTATACATGCCCTAGAGTTAAAAAAAAAAAAAAAAAAAAATTAATATCCATTGAGCTTAAATCTTAAAAATCTGACTATTAATAATAAATATATACATATGTGTGCACGAGACGACAAAAAAAAAAAAAAAAAAAAAAAAAAAAACACACACACACACACACAGGAAAGGAGATATTGATTACAAAATCTCATTACAAGTGCATCAAGCCAAGACTGCAGCAGCAATGTGACCTGCAGTTGCTCTACTTATGACTCTTTTAGTAAACATATGGAAAAGAAATAAAAAATTATGATTTTAACGGGAGAAGGGGAGATGTTTATCAACTGAAGTATATTTGTCTACAGTTTTATTATTAATCAGTTGAAATAGATTAGACATGAAAGGAAACAGATTTCGATTCAGTCAAAAATTTTGGAAAAATGCAAAAAAATAATTTCTAAAATAATTTTTCTAGAAAAAAAAAAAAAAAAAGAAAAGTATAAAACCTATTCAACCAGATTTTGCATAATTGCCTAGGTTTGATGCATAAAAAATGCAAACAGAGTTTCTTAATTCCTAGTTTTTCTGGGCTGGACTAAGCAATTAAAAAAAAAAAAAAAAAAAAAAAAAAAAAAAAAAAAAAAATATTGCCAATAACATGGTAAAACAATAACAAATGAAAATTGGTTAGTCAGAAGCAAAGTTTGATCTGTCAGCTTAAATGTTATTTGGGTCTGATTTTGAAAATTTAACGATAACCTTATATCTATTACTAATGGAAATTTGGTACATGTCTGAAGCCGAAACTATTATTACTTATCTTAATTGTACTATCTTTCAATGCTCAATTAAGAGTGGGTAGTGTAATACATGTTCGTTTGTGATGAGACCATCCTCCCAGGCATTACTTCCTTTGAGAGGGGGGGTAGTGTACATCAAGAAATTTTCACAATCGGTTGTTCATGAGCAAACTCGACACATCATAAATACTAGCTAAAAATATGCAACCGAAAGGAGGATATTTTTGTTAGTGTTAGATAATGGTCTTTACCATCACAGAAGCAAATTGGTCTGTACCAACTCCATCAAAATTTTCCGCCTTTTTAAAAAAAAAATTTTTTTTAACATGGTTCACCCCAAACAAGGCAGGCCGCCACTGTAGTCGTAAGGGGCTACTGAGAAAAAGAAAAGGGGAGAAGGTTGGAGGGGGGGGGGAGGGTCAGCCTAAATTGGGATCTGGGCAGCGAGATGTTTGTTTACATTAGTTTTAAATTTCTGCATGTCAGTACTGTCGGGGAAACAGGGGGCAGGAAGGGAGTTCCAGAGGCCAGCAGTACGAGGAAAGAAGCTATTTGAGTAGAAGGCTCTCTGGCATCTGGGGACCTCCACAGTGAATGAAGGAGATTTAGTTGATTGTTGAGTTAGTCTAGTGAATTTACGTCGAGGGGGCACCAGAGTAGCCAATTCATCGGAGCATAATCCATTGAAGTATTTGTAAAACAAACATAAGGATGCTACATTGCGGCGATGGGACAGGGACTGGAGCTTGGCTGACAGTGAGGGACCTATTAGGTTGGCGACTCTTTTTTGGACCTTGTCAAGGAGGGAGAGACTAGTAGATGCTGCACCAGCCCAGATGTGACAATACTCCATGCATAGGCGGATGGTGGCTTTGTAGAGATACAGGATAATGTCAGGTGTGAGGAGTTTACTAGCACGGTAGAGGGAGCCAACCTTCTTTGCAGCAGCCTTGGCAATGTCTTCAATGTATTTGTTCCAATTCATGTTACCTGTGAAGGTTAGGCCGAGGAGTTTGAATGATGAACTCTCAGGTAGGGTGTTATTTGCCATGGCAATCGGTGGTTGGTGAGGCTTCTTGTAGTTGTTGAAGGAAAAGAGCTTTGTCTTTGCGGCATTAAAAGTTACCAACCATTTATGACCCCAATCCACTACAGCCTGGAGGTCATTTTCTAAAGATTCAGCCATTGCCTCGGATATGATCGTGTCCGTTTTGCCAACATAGCGAGAGTAAAGTGTGGTGTCGTCAGCAAATAAACCAATCTCCGACTATGTCATCAGGGAGATCGTTTATATAGATCAGGAACAACAAAGGTCCAAGGATAGATCCCTGGAGTACACTAGCATTTATGTCATGTTGCTTAGATGAACGGCCATCGAGGACAACCTGGATTTTTCTTTTGTTTAGGAAAGATCTAATTATATAAAGTAGTTGCCCAGTAATACCGTATGAGCGTATTTTCAGGAGAAGCCCTTTATGCCATACCTTGTCAAAGGCCTTGGATATATCAAGCGCTACTGCCCCAGCTTCACCTGCCTTGTCGAGTGTATGATACATGCGGTCAGAGGTGACCGTTAGAATGTCTGCAGTAGATCGTGCTTGTCTAAATCCATACTGGCGGTCAGATAGAAGTTTAGCATTAACTAAGTGCCGTACTATCGCTAGATTGATTAAGGATTCAAAGATTTTGGCAAAGATCAGCAATAGACTGATTGAGCGGTAGTTCTGAGGGTCGATTCTATTCCCAGAACTCTTGAAGACTGGTACCACAGAGGCAATTTTCCAGCTATCGGAAAAGCAAGATTCAGCTAGGCATTTATTGTAGAGTTTGGAGAGGACAGGGGCCAGTTCAGCAGAACATTTCTTTATTACTATTACAGGTATAAGATCAGGCCCACAAGCTTTAGAGGTGTCAAGGTTTTTTATGATGTCTCTGACCTGGGATGGGGTGATGACCAGGTTATCAAGTGTGACTTCGGTCCGCAAAGGGAATTCAGGGAGGGGGTGGTTATCTGAGTCTAAAGTAGAGTTAGAAGCGAAACGCTGGGCAAGTAGTTCAGCCTTATCAGTGGCCGTGCAAACGACATCATTGTGGTTTGATAGTGGGGGAATCGTTGATTGACCATTATTCACTACACTATTGTAGATTTTCCAGAAATCACGAGTACCTAGTTTCTGTGACTGGAAGCGTTTTTTTGTCAACTCATTATACCTTCTCTTTGCTTCGCCTATCACAGCCTTGCAATTATTTCTTGACTCTATAAATTTATGTCTATTAGTAGCTGACTTATGGGGGCCGAATTTACGGAATGCTTGTTGCCTCTCAGAAATGGCAGCTGCACATTCTGAAGTGAACCATTGAGGAGAGTGGGGCTTGCTAAAGAATTTTCGCATGGGGACATAGGCTTCAATGCCTGCTTTGACCCATTCAGTTAATTCGTTTGCACACCGGTTGGCAGGTAGTGAAAAGGTTTCCCTCCATGGGGCGTCACTGATGTGATCTCTGACTCGAAATCAGCCTGCTGGTAGTATCTTGTTTTGAACAACGGTTCATCAGCTTTTGGACGACTTTTTAGGGTGATGTGTATCATTAGCACAATGTGATCAGCATTCCCGAGTGGGCTATGAGCTTTCGTCACACAAGCCTCGGGCATTGAGGTCAAGAAGAGGTCTAAAAGTGAGGCTTGCTGGTCTACTCGATCGGGGATGCGGGTCGGAAAATCGACAGTCTGAGAGAGGGAGTGAGCTAAGAAGAAATTATATGTAGAGTTGCTGGCTGCGTCGGTAAGGCTGGAGAATCCCAACCAGTCGCGGTGGTGGGCATTAAAATCCCCAAATACATGTATCTGGACATTCGAGTCAATTAAGAGTGCTCTATCTATGCTTTCAGAGACAGAGTTTAGCAGAGTACAGTCCTGGGTCGACGGGGAGCGGTATAAAAAATATAGGTAACTGACGCTGTGATGTAAAGTCAATCTAAAGCACACTTGTTCTATGCATTTTATTTATTTAGCTAAAAAGGATCAATTTCCTTATCTAAAAGTTTCTTCTGGCTAGATATCCCCCATCATCTGAGAGGTTACAGGACCTTATATTAGTCGAGTTTCCTCTAACTTGTAAGCCGCAACTGTCTATATAAATTCAAACCCCTACTATCTATATCACATGACTAATAAACTCAACATATGAAATATCTACCTTTGACTTGGGAAAGGTGATGATGCTACACTTAACTCAGACAATCATACTTACACTCAACTCTAAAAACATGGATGCTACATAATATACAACACTAAGGGATGTGAGTATTGATTTACTGCTCTCCAGGAGTTAGGCACAAGGCCAGTTTTTTATCTTACTCCCACAAGTAAGATGTGACCCAAGGTCGGGAAAGTGGGGTTTAAAAATTGCCTGGGCAGCCCCGTCGGCATTCCCCGGTAGGGGCGCCTCAGGCAATAAGCAATAAACTTACTCCTCCCCAAAGAGGGGAGGCAAAGCCTGGGAAGGTGGACCTCCTAGAACTGTACAGGACAGACCCATACACCGGTGTAAATCAAGCCCCGAAGGCCAAGACAATACCAGTCTATGGGGTGCAGTATCCATCGGAACAGATACTACACTTTGATCTTAGCCAAAGGAAGGCCAAGATGTGAGTAGCCAATGCCAAAAAACAAAAAAAATTTCTAAAGTCAAGATAAATTTCTCAACCGACTCTTTTTTCCATTTTCTTATCTTTTTTTTTTGCTGGGGATGAGGCATCCTATCGGATGCTAGACATTCACCCGCTATTTCAGAGACTCCAACCGAGAGATCTTTTTAAGATTATAATAGTTCTCTTTAAGTGCAATTGTTTGTATCTCTCTTGCACTTGGTTCACCGGGTATATTCGCCAAGTAGCTTTTGAAATTCTTTTTCATGAGTCCAGTTGCTTCGATAATTACTGGAATGATGGAGATCTTCCTAAGATTCCAGTTTATTTTCATGTTGTACATAAGACCTTGGTATTTCATTATCTTTTCCTTCTCAGCTCTGTTTAAGCCAGCATCATTAGGGACACTGACTTCAACTAAGGTTGCTACTTTCTTCCTTTTGTCCCATATCACTGAGGTTTGACAGCTCTGTTTCCTAGGTATGTAGCTATTGCATGGTCATAATGGATGGTGTATGACTTATTTCAAACAGTTCTTTCTGGTATATGTTCCAAGAACTTGCTTCTATACTGGATATTCAATTTTTACAGATGGTCCAGTGGAAATATTTTCACACTGTTGGGTTGCATTATATAGTAGATGTCCCACAGCAGAACCAACTGGATGTCAAGTGGCTCACACTCTCCACTTCTGTGTGGCAGAACCTGCATCTGTTATCGTTGCTGAAACCATTCACCTTAAAAGCCTTGATCTTGGGCAGCCATTATCATTCTGTGTGTGCAGCGCAAAAAAACAAACAAACTTGGATGATGTGCTAGTGATAAGTAGTAAAAACATTTAAAACAATTTGAAAAATGTTCAATTAGTGAAATATCAATTTTGGTAAACAAAGTCAAAGTTGAGAAAAAGACACTGAATGCACATGTGGGGGTGGGGGGAGACAGGAAGTCATTATTTAATGTAACAAAAGTTATCTAACTTCCCTACACCCTTCATGAATTGTTTAAAGTCTTAGCCTTCATAGAAAAATTAACATTTTCAGTGAACTGTCATAAGAGAGAAAAGGCAAAACAAGACAGAAGTCAAATAGCGACGAAAAAGGAGCTAAAGCTCTAGTGATTTGGCAGAAATCAGCTTTCTTAAGCAGATTTCAACCGAATAAGTAGAGAACTCACATCCATGGAAGGCTCTAATGATTAAAGCAAAACTCCACTTTTGGGATTACATGTAAACCACCTGAAAAAAGAAAAAAAAAATCCACAAAAAAATTAAAAAAATTAAATACTTCAGGTTTTAGAGTGGGGATTTAGTGTAAAATGAGCACCTACTTCCTGACTAGTTAGCGATAAATGTAACCGATTGTTTTGTTTCAAATTGTTTTGGGTTTTTTTATACTTTGCTTTAGGGTTAGGTTAGATATATCTACAGTATATTTATGCCCCCCCCCCTCCAACCTAAAAATTATAAGTTTTTTACAGCTGAAATAAAAAGCCCCTCCCCTCATTTTTATTTGTTTACATGTTTTAATTCATTTTTAAAGCTGAAAAAAAAAAAAAAAAAATTTAAAATACATTAGACGTTACATGTTTCCATTTACCGCTAACTGGCCAGTAAGTGGGTGCTCATTTTATTTTAATTTATGCAGGAAAGTGACCATGCAGTCTAAAATCTAAATTTAATTTTTAATATTTTTTCAGGCTGTTTACATGTAATCGCCAAAAAAAGTAGAATCTGATTTTTCTGAGGGGTAAACTACGATGAGTGATAGTACAAATTTACCAAAAAGTGGGCCCACATCACATCCCTGAACACTATAAACTTCAACTTAAAATCCTCCTGTCTGATCACCCAACTAAAACTCAAACCCATAAGATATCAACAGTTGTATAAGTGGAGACAGGTGATGTTATGGTCATATCCTGCCAACCGTACACGAGTTATCCCTTTTGTATTTGGCAATCCTTCAACACTTAATTTCCAAAAACATTACTGCTGCTGAGTAATATGTAACAGTTGTAAGGATAGAAAATAGTAAGAAATATACGTACTTCTCCGTCCCTTTCTCCTGCGTAACATGGTATTGCACAGAGTTTAATTTTTCCTTCAGTTCTTCTTTGGAGTACGTGACTGGGCACGTACCGCTCGTGGCGTCGTCGCATGATGTTTGGAGTTTTTTGAGAGCCGGTGAAGTCTCCCGTTTAGCAGTGATAGCATGCAACAAGTTCATGCAGACCAAAGTGTAGAATTCTCATTAGCACCTGGAAAGAAAGAATAAGAATCATAAGTCATAATTCAAACGAACATTAAAAAAAGCAAAAAAAAACAACAAAGAAAACCTACTTAATAAACTGCACTAGTTTATACCCACTACACTTGGTACAGTATCTGGGTATGTAAATTTCCATTTTTACCTAGCTTCTACCGCTTTATAATTGGTACGAAGAAACAGATTTGTGAAATTTCATGGAAAAAAATATGCTACTTAGTATTTACATGAGTAAGAAACTACTGTGAATGTATTTCCGTATTTTTTATATTGGGGAAAAAAAATGAAAAGGAAAAAAAAAAAAAGGAAAAAGAAAAAGGAAAAGGAAAAAAAAAAGGAAAAATGAAATGGAAAAAAGTCTTGCTCTGGTGAGGGTACTTTAAGTACCAAAAGTCTCAGATTATAAAAAAAAAAAATGATTTCATTCATTTTGGTTTGGTTTGGTAGTTTTGTTTTACGGCATATCAACCCTTTTTGGGTTATTTAATGCCGAATCTGGTCATTATAGTAAAAGTTTTTATGCTTCAAGTTCTTTATATCTTCAAATGTTTAATCATCGTTTTTGGTTTGGTAGTTTTGTTTTACGGCATATCAACCCTTTTTGGGTTATTTAATGCCGAATCTGGTCATTATAGTAAAAGATTTATGCTTCAAGTTCTAAAAATAAAATAAAAAAGGGGAGGGAGAAAGGGAGAGGGGCTGTTGTTTTTGTTTTTGGTTTTGTAGAACATAATTAAGTTTTACAAAAAAAACAAAAAAAAACGTCAATGTAGGTGAATTTCGTCTCAGGGAGCCACAGGGCAGCCTGATCTGGTATCACCAGTCATTCATTTTAAATTTAATTATTTGGTTTCAATTTTCTATTAATATTCATACAGACATTTCTTGATTAGAAATACCGTTTTTAAGCAAAAAAAAATTGCTTTGAACTAATGCCGAATAACCTTTATGTTTACTTTTTTTGTGGATTATCAAAAAAAGAAAAAAAGATCACTTAACATAACATTTTAAAAAGTATGTTAATTTCTTTAAATTGATAAAACACGTATCCAGTTTTAAAAAAATCCTTTAGACTTAAGATTCAAACTCAGTATTGACATTGTAAAAAAAAACTACTACCTTAGTAATGCGTACTCTGCCTATTCTTATTTGTGA
The DNA here is from genome assembly GCA_963556195.1 of Sepiola atlantica. Lineage (NCBI taxonomy): Eukaryota > Metazoa > Mollusca > Cephalopoda > Sepiida > Sepiolidae > Sepiola > Sepiola atlantica. Next base: position 26,086,301 of record OY744519.1, on the reverse strand, counting down.
ACCACTAATGTTAGCATACAACAGAAAAACTTTAAAACAAACAAAAACCCTAACTTTTCAATAGTATATAGATACCTAATAGTTCGAACAAACTATATAAAAGCCAAGACCCAGGAAAATAATAAATGTAGACTGGACAAAGAGACGCTGCATTCACTTATGTGGTTTACTTTTTCAAGCTAGCCCAAAAGTAATATAAAAAGAAGGTATGCATAATCGAAATTGTCCACTGGGAACTGTGCAAACGCTTGAATCCAGATTATGCAGACAAACTGTAAAAAAAGCATTCACAGAAAGAACTCGTCTAGCTACAACCACAGCAAAGAATTTTCCTTTCTGAACTAAAAACTAAACGGAGATTCCATGAACAAAATTTCTTTCCTAGAACATCCTATCTGTGGAACAAAATACCATAAAGCTACTTTCCAACCGACTACAAGATGGTCGTCTTCAAGTCTAAAGTAAACAAATACTTGTTAAGCCGTCGTCTTCGATAATCATATTCTGCCCATTCCACCCATTGTTTCTAATCCTCTCATGATATGGTGAACATCGTCCAACTAACAATTCCTATAACAATTATCTTCGATCTTTGACAAGCTATGACCCATTAGTAAATCAAACGGTTTCAAACGTTTGAAAAATCTTTTCCATTTTAATTGTTCTAATTAGCCGCAATTCGCAACTAACTCATCAAGTAACGAATCTCTTACTAACTTCCTGTCTATCACTTACAGCCTCTCTCACTGTATGTTCGACACACCCCTTTTATTTTATACGTCGTCTCTTTCTGGTTATTAAAAGTTGGAGGTAATAAGAGACAAAAATAAAGATTGGAATAGTCTATTATAAACAAAAAGGAATATCACCACGAGCAGTAATACTAAGCCCCGTAGTTAGAGAAAGAAAAAAAAACAGAGAGAGAGAAAGAAAAAGAGGACAAAGAGGCAAATTTTAGATTTTGTCGTTATTTTTATATATTTAACTTTTTCACAATTTACATTTTCCCCGATTCAAGCAATTTAACTCGAGCTCAATGGGTGACCTAACGAGTCCATTTTTTTCTAGTAGATAACAAATCTGTTCCTCTCCTCCGTAACACTTACAATTATTTTTTTTTATTTCAATAATACTTTTGATACTTAACGCGACTCCTATGAAACACAAGTTTCATTATTCTAACCGTATTCTACAATGTTAATAGATATTCATATATAAAAAAAAAAAAAAATAAATAAAATAAAAAACTTACATTAGCAAACGTTTTTTTGTATGAAGGGTGAGGTTTAATAGGATTTTAATCGGCTCATTTTCACATTAACCAACAAAACTTGAAAGAACTGAAGGCAGATTCACTTTGAAGCCTTTAGCTGACATTTTCAGTTCATTTCTTTTTAAAGAAAGAAAACCAATAGTGATTCAGTAAGAGAATAGTAGTCCGAATAATCCAAATATTCATTTTCTTTTGTTCCAGGTTAACTTTAGGTTTTTGTCTTTTAAATAAAATAAAATTAAAAGTGATGAAAATAACTTTAAATTATCATAAATTTAAAATGTCTCATCAATGGAACCGCACCAAAATTGAAACAAAAGACGTAATAAGCAAATTTTTTTTATTTTTGATAAATTGTGTTTTGTTTTTATAAATAAACTAAGATTATAAAAAACAATCAATGAAATAACGATTTTTACAGATTTATTTTTTCGGTTTTTTGATACTGGAACCTTTTAAATCAGACTAATACCGATTAGGATAGGGTTAAAAACAGTTCGGTTTTTGTCCGGTTCAAGAATTATACAAGTTTTTTTTTGCAAGAATTAAAAAAAATTTTTTTTTTTTAGTCATTTTCAAAAATTTAGCAGATTTTATTTTGGAGTTAGTGCAGACGTCGGAAGGAGGGTTTTGGCGTTCCTGTTGAGTACTGTCACCAGGAAACATTACCTCTCTGAGGGTCAGATCCTCCAAAGACCTAAAGTTATCATCTTTGAGCTTTCCGATTGGCTAAGCGCTTTGGCATCTTCTAGCCGTTTACATAAACGGTCGAAAAACGCCAAACAAAAAGTTGGTTTCGTCTGGTTCAAAAGCTGTACAAGTACCATATAACAAAATAAAGTGTGACGGACTGACAATAAGTTGTGTTCATTCAATCTGCACATTTAGCGACGAAAATGCTATTTCAAACTCAAGTGTGTCAGACTGATAGTTGGACTTGTAGAGTTGATTGGACGCATCTAAACATGAAACCTATTCAAAGCAACGAAAACAAACACAAATGAGAATAGCATTCAATATGAAATGAGATTAAATAATCTCAACTGATTTCAAGAGTCAACATCACTGGAATGAAGTAGACACTTTCCGGTCTAACAATGGAAAGGTGAATTAGAGTCTGCTCAGTCATGGTTAGGTCAACTGGAAGAGAAGGTATGATGTTGAAACATCTGAAACCCTCAATGGCAACATCACTGACAATGCAGTAACAAAAAAAAAAAAAAAAAAAAAAAAAACCACCAAGATAAAAACCAATTAAAAGCAATTCATTATTTATTGATGAATTTCAGTAAATGAAAGATACAGTTACAAAAATCTGGTCAGGGTTAGGGTTACCATCTACCCTTTGTTTATTGTGAATTTTAGAAGCACACTATTCAAATATACATCAAAAGGCAAAAACAACAAATTTAAAAGGTTGTGTTGATCATAATTGCTGTAAACTACTATAATACTACGTAGGTAGTTCGAAGTAGTAGAGGGTGACCCAAAGGCCCCCTTTTCATTGGCTACTACATCGAAATGTAAGGGAGGACGCCACTAATGGTTAAGAGTGTTTGTTAATTAGTTGGAAGATCAGGGTTCAATCCTTAGTCAAAGCAGATTCTTTTTCAATTGTAAACAACAACAAAAATAATTGCTGAATAATAAACAACTGTTTAACAAGTAATGTTATATAAAACATAGTAAGAGCAAGTAATTATTTTAACAATTAAGAGAAAGTATACATAATGGCTACAAGAAAAATAACAAAAATATTGCACTAGCAAATAGTCTAGTATATACGAATAAAAAAAGCACAATCACATGTATAAATACTGTTTATTCTTCCGGTTTTGTTTGTCAATTGATGCCAATTAGATATTTCTAATGATTGGTGTTACCGTGAAACTGCAATAAAGTGTTGAAGCTAAGTGTATATATATATATATATATATATATATATATATATATATGGAGGGGGGGTATCATTCACAGCATTGACCTTCAACATTTTGCATTTTATTTTTAAGTTTTTATAACATAATGTCATACTTCATAGCCTTAAACTTTATTTTCTCTTAACAAAAAAAACAAAAAAAACAGTACAAAACTATTCGTGAAGTTTCTTGAAATGTTACACATGACTTTATTCCGTTCTAAATTTATCGACATTTGCAAAAGATGAGAAAGAACCAAGAACTATTTTCAGTGAAATAAATAGCAAACTTTTGCAACTCCCTTACAAGCATTTATGAAAATCAGATTCAGTTTGAGATAAATCAAATAACCTATATACGGCTATAATCATGTTGAGACACCGGTTCACGTTAGATCACCAAAGCCGGGTCAGTTCCTAGATGAGTGACCATTTGGGAATACCAGGTGCTCTATGTTAAAACCTGGTTTTCTTTTTTTTTCTTTAAAGGATAAACTAGTCTATTCAATTCCCATTATTTAAGTACTATATGACAGTAGTTAATAAACATATTTACGAGTGCTTCTTTAAGGGTCACTTATTTATATCTACATTTTATATTCTAACTATACACCTATTGTCACTGTTGCCTTGCAAGCCAACGTCTGCTATCAATCTGCAACTACAAATAGATCACAGCAAACGGCCCAGGACTGTGTTGACCAGACACTGGCTGACAATGACAGATTAATTTCAGATTCAGAGGAGTCGAATACCTATAATTTTTCTTCATCTCTCCTGCACAGTAGCCAATTCTAATATTAAACCAGCAGTGACAATGGGGATATAGTTAGAATATAAAATGTAAATATAAATAAGTGACGCTTAGAAAAGCATTCGTAAATATGTTTAATAAATAGTGTCATATAGTGCCTAAATAATGCAAATGGAATAGTCTAGTTTTTCTAAACGAAAAAAGGCCTTTTGGCTAAGATCAAAGCGTATCTGTTCCGATGGATACTGCACCCCATACTGGTGTTGTCTTGGCCTTCGGGTCTTGATTTATGCCGGTCAATGGGTCTGTCCTGTGCAGTTCTGGGGAGGTCCACCTTCCCAGGCTTTGCCTTCCCTCTTCCCCAAAGAGTAAGTTTATTGCTTACAGCCTGAGGCGCCCCTACCTGGGAATGCCAACGGGGCTGCCCAGGCAATTTTTAAACCCCACTTTCCCGACCCGACCTTGGCCACATCTTACTTGTGGGTGTAAGATAAAAACTGGCCTTGTGCCTAACTTGTGGAGAGGAGTAAATTAATACTCATACTATTTTTATGAGGCAGAATGCTCTGCTGGCTTTGCCTCTCCCTTCAGTGTCGGAAAGGAAGTAAATATATAGAGACTCGCAGCCCTTTATTTGGCACTTCTGTCTAAGATCACAGTAAAGTATCTGTGCTGCTGGGTGGTCATACCAGCTGAGGCTCCCCTTAGCATCATTCTGGCATTTAGGGGCCTGTGTCCTGTGTCTCCATATTTGCCTGACTGTAGTATGGTTTGTCTATCCTAGGATATGCATCATCCCAGGCATTATTTCTTACTTTGGGAGGGTGGTGATGGTTAATTGCAAGTCAAAGCACCCCAACGGGGTCATTGTCGGTTATTTGTGCAACCAGTCCAAGTGCACCGCTGAAGAAGCTGGTTTTACCCTCGTAAAATGACCTTGTGTCACATTGCGCATAAGATGGATGCTCATTAAAACTCACCCCCTAGCAATTACCTAACACGTAACAACTAAGTTAAGGAAAATGAATATCCATATAGTTGAGAAATATAAGATAGCTAAACTTTAAATAGTCTTTGTAATTTTTCTTCAAGCTATCCGCCAGATGAAAGGATCAACAAAAATATCTTCAACCCATGAGAAAGAAGAGGACAGTGACAACCCTCGTTGAGTAGGTATTAAACACATCGTGTTAATATCTCATTTAAATTTTGTATAACCATCCGATTACTCAAAGTTTTTACTATTCAAATATAAATCTTAGGTTTTGGTTTGGCTGTCTTATACAATATCAACCCTTTTGCGGGTTCATTCACTGCCGAATAAATGATTTTTGAAAGTTTTTTTTTTTGCTTCTACTTAAATACCGATATGGATCAAATACCGATATAAATCAAATACCGATATAAATCAAATACCTATATAAATCAAATACCTATATAAATCAAATACCTATATAAATCAAATACCTATATAAATCAAATACCTATAGATTGATTTGTAAGCATATAGTTAGTAAATAAATAGTCTGCAACCGATAGATTCTATTTAATGAGAACCTGATAAGTATTTGACACCCCAATGCTCCAAAATTTTGGCTTCACCACCGGATGCAGTTTATACTAATAATTGTTTATTACTAATGAAGATTTGGTATCTGTATGAAGCTGAACTATACTTTCACTTGTACTATCATTCAATGCTCAATTTAGAGGTGTGTGTGTGTGTGTGGGGGGGTAGTATCTATTCTGTTGTCATGAGACCATCCTCCCAGGCATTACCCGCTCCTTTTGTCAGGTAGCTTACGTCAACAAGAAATTGTTACAATTGACTGTTCATGAGCAAACTCAACACTTACATGCTATATATTAGCAAAACTACGACAGGAAGGAGCATATTTTTGCAAGTAATAATAATGAATACATTTACTAGGGATGAAATTCGCAACTGCACTTTAGAATATCTTTTAACCAACTTTTTTTATCCACGTGGCTATATTTCCTATCCTTCTTGCCATCTAGTGGATATAGAGGTTGTGAGTTCAATCCCCGATAAAGGAAGTTAAAAATAATGAAAACATTGTACAATGCTCAGGTGCACCACAACTCATCAAAAGTGAACGCACATGTGTGCAGGGATGCACCAGGTGTAGCTTCGGTGAAATTTGGGAAGTATGAAGGTTTTTTTAAACGATGTAGTGTTTCGACAGTCAACAACTGATGCAAATAGTTTATTCCATGCTTCAGCAATTATGAGCGTGAAAAAACTGTTAACGAAAGTCATGACAGCTGTGCTGTTTTCTGATTTTGTAGACATGCCCACATGTGTTAGATACATGGAGATCAAAAATATGCTCCAGGTTGTTGGAGAGATGGCCAATAACTTTGTGGGTGTTTCCCAAGTCAGTTGCTAGATATTGGAGCTTTAATGAATCCATGTCCAGGGAAGCAAGGCGTTCATAGGATGACAGGCATCTGATGAAGGGTATTCACTTGGTTGCACATCTCTGAACAGTTTGTCGTCATACCCAGGACGCTTAATTTTTGTGAAGCTTATCAAGTGATAAGTCAAAGGTAATTCGTACGAATCAGAATATTGGTGTGAATTGTTTAATTCTGTTGGATGATATATGGAAGTGAAATCTACCCAGTGAGGGTTGAGGACATACTTTGCATGGAGAGAAATATGAGAATGATACAATGGATGTGTAATGTGAGTCTTAAAGATAGGCTTAGATCTGATGACCTCAGAGGAAGCTTAAATTTGGACAGTGTAGGGAGATGTAGAACAGGAGACATCGTTGGTTTGGTCACATCGAAAGAATGAACGACAGTGCTTGGATTAGTAGAGGTGGAAGAATTGAGGTAGTAGGCTCAGTTGACAGGGGTAGGTCAAGGAAAACATGGGAAGAAATGATAAGAATGAATTTGAGATATTTATTGATCAAGACCTCGCCAGAGATAAGCCAATTTCTAAAAGCCGTCTAACACATACCAACGTGTAAACCGGATGTTATATCAAATGTGATGATGTCTCTAGAATCAGGTACTCACAGGAAGGACCACATGAAGGTAGTTCTATGAACTTGAACACATCATGCAGTCATCAATCTGCGTCAGTATCCATTCCACCATCTCTACCAACCGATAAGAACTAATTTTTATCTGTTTGCTCTTTATGTACGTATAAATAGACGCGTCAGGATTGCTATCAGTTGAGCATAGCTGTGCAAAGTTGTATTCACTGGCAACAAATGTTGGAATAATCCCCAACTATAATATTAATAATGACCTGGTTTATGAAAGTTGATCTTAGATGGTAAACAGGTCTAAATCTACTGGTTTTAAACCGGCAAGGTGTGTGTGTGTGTGGGGGGGGGGGGTTAATTTAATCATTGCCAATTTAGGAGATTTTATTTTTACCAAAAGAAATAACATTTCAAACACTTGCAATAAAAAGCTGTCCAAAAAAGACAGCATAGGGTAGACATATTTAATTTCTTGTTAACTGGATGACCCTTCACATAAAGGATTTCACTACATCACTAGTAACACTGGGTCGGTAGAGTTTTATATAAATAGAAAGTGGAAGTGAACTGTGAGCTTGACATGTGTTCACGTTTAATTAGGACTACAGAGTCATTTTCTAAACTAATACCATTGGAAAAGGTATTAACCCATGTTTCCTCCAACTATAGATGTAATAAGATACACTAAACGCAAGCATTGGTAAGACAACTAGTCTTTGAGAAAGAAAACACTAATATAACACCCGTGACTGGATACATTTCTCACATAGCACATATTTTGCACAATAGTCATCACTTGCCTGGGGAAGAGAGAGTGGATCATGATCTATACAATGTATGATCCACTAAAAAACGAAATGTGTGGAGGTCATCTTATAATTAGAGTTCAAGTCATAGAGTTTAATAAAAGATTTTGCTAATTTTTATGCATTTTAGACCTTGTAATCCTAATCTCTTGGGGGGGGGGTAGTTTATATAGAGGAAGAGTATATTTGTGAGGCATTTCAGTGTTCTGCACACACACATTAATAATGTACATAATGTCTATATGCATAATATTAATATACAATCTTGAAAACTTTCTTCCTAATTTACAATCTGGACATCATGTCACTTCCTGTCTTTTACAGTTTTATATTTTAACTTCATTCAATTTTTACAACTCCCAGAAACAAGTCATTGAAATAATTTGTTTACAGCAACTTAAAACGGTCAAAGTGATCCGCCCTATCAAACAACAAATTAAAAGAAACAAAGAAATCAAATTAAACTTATAAAACTATTTTTAGGTCACGATCGTTTATTATAGCAGAGCAGACACATATCATCCAATTTGACCGCACAGACAGACAGACAGACAGACACGCGTGCCAGACTGAGACCGGACACAAACAACCAGACTCTCCCATCTATTTCCTTCAACCATGGATATTTTTGCCCTCACAAATCGTGCACACTTTTCCATGTAAACAAATTCTAAATATAGAAACTTGTGTCCACCATTACATCCATCGTTTTTTCTTATAGAAAAGACGTGCATTTACAAATATTAAAAAAAAAAAAAATACAGTGTTCATAGAACAGTCGTGTATTTACAAACAAACTCAGCAAAATAAGATTTCATTTAATTTTCATAACTCGGAGTTCATTTTTTTTTTTTTTAGCCATTAACCACAAAAAAGAGGCTACCCAAAAGAAAAATAACACAAGTACCTAGAAAATGCGCACGCACAAGAGCATTTAGTATGGATTATAAAATTGACTTAGCAAAAAAGGATGCAATGACTTATAAAAGACTAGCTGTAGTTACTCGGCGTTGCCCGGGTAGAGATATTACCGAGTGGAGGGCTTAGAGAAAATGAATTCAAAATAGTCATATTTACAATTTAAAAAAAAAAAAAAAAAAAAAAAATAGAATTTTATAAAATTAAGAGAAAATTAAATTTTTTTATTGATTCAATAAATATTCAGTTATATATATATGTGTATGTGTGTGTGTATGTGTGTATGAGGTTATATTGAAAATAAATCGATAAAGTGCTCGATGCAGGAGTGAGAGCCAATATAATTTATTTAAAAATTATATGTTCGTCTGGATGAAACTGCGGTACATTTCTGAAATATGTAACAGTTCTCAAATAAATTGAGTGTGAGTGTTTCCTATAGAAACAAAGGTTAGAGAATCTACATAAAATCTAAAAGTGTATTATGTAAAATGTACCGGTGAAGAAAACGGTCGTATTCCCAAATCTATAAGTGCACCCATAAGGGACTATAAACTTAAAACTTTAAATATCTTATTTTGATGATATTTAAAGCATATGTTTAAAATTCCGAGGAAGACAATGGAAGTGGTGCCAAATCTGTTACCCTCTATGTGCCGAATATCTAAGGTTTTAAAGGGGACAGAACCGCCTTAAAATTTAATATGTATATCTGATTTTAATGAAATTTAAGACACTAATTCAGAGTTTTCCCACATTTCAGCTTCTCCAAACAATATTAGGGGGCGAAACGGGAGGAGAGAGGGTGCAGTAAAAAACAAAGTAATATGGTGTTATGAGCATAGTGAAAAAGTACATAGTAGTGATCCGCATTCAATCCGAGCAACATTGCATCTTACTGCCAGTAGTAAATAAAAATAATTCAATCAAAGTTACGTATAGGCGAGAAACAAATGCACAGGCAAAAGATCTCGTCTGCTAGTTTTATAAAATAAAGAGATCGTTTTATGCAGATGTAAATTCTATTCAAACATTCTAATTAAAAAAATATATATATATTTAACCAAGTACGGATATTTGTAAGATAAGGTTATTCAATCTGTGCTTTTTAGCAAAAGAAAATGTCATTTCAAGATTAAGCGTGACCGACCAAGAAAATTCTATTTCAAGATTAAGTGTGACCGACTGACAAACAAAGTCTATTGTAAAGATATCTGCACGTATCAAACATAAGATGTACTCTTAGAGTTGAAGTGTGACTAACGGACCGAGCCTCTTATGAAGAGGTGTGGTTGCATCTCAAAACTTGATCCTAAATGCAATGGATGAAAACTCAATTCAACATTTTTCTATTTACACAAGAAATTCGTTAAATGATGTTTTAAACATTTTGTATTCAAAATTGAAATTCATTCAAATAAGTTTCACATTTTTATTTGATCAAGTGATATTAATTTTAAACAAGTTTATTATTTCAGATTGCAAATCTTAAGTGGTTGACATTTTCTGCCTTGGCATTTGAACAATTTATGAATTTACAATTTCATTGTGTCGCCAGGAAGCAAATGTGTTTTTCTTTTTTTTATGTTTGTTTTGGTCAACATTTTTGAACAATTGCAAACTCGGGTTAAGGCCACTTAGTGAATTGCAATAAAACCAAGAGAATCAGAATATTCTATGAAAGAAAGGAGAAAATGCCAATAGGAACATTGATTTAATGATTTTTCTTTTTACAAGAACCTTCAAGAAGACAAAAGAAGAATGGGTTGGTGTGCAATGTGTGTGTGGGGGGTGGGGTGGTCCCACGCATCCAAATTGAGGGGGGCATCCAATCATATTCAAACTATTTCCTTTTCTCATAATATTTCTAAGTACTAGGACTTATAAAGTCTTTAGTGCATACAATCAAAGAGTTAGTCCCAGGCATCACCAGACCTGTGCACATCATAGATTCCACTAAAAGTTAGAATATGGTGGTTATCAGAATTCACAGGGACATTTTGGCGGTCTATTTCATAAAATCGCAACATGGTTAGAATATTCACTGATGGGCGAGTAGACTGTTCAATCCTTGGTCAAGTCATACCAAAGATTTAAAAAAAATAAAAAATAAAATAAAAAATAAATTTAAAAAAATGGTATTTAATACCTCCTTGCTGAACACTCAACATTATAAGAGGAGGATCAAGGGGAAGTGAGAAATTCAGGGAAAAAAAGTGGTGCCCTCTTTTACATCTTGGTGTAGGAGCCAATGAAAAGGAGGCTCTCAGGTCGTCCTTGACTACTTAAAATATTTCAAAGAATTTGATCTGTATGTTCTAATTATGTACAGGGTATTTCATGAATTAATTTCACTAATAACTTATATTTCAAGAAAAAAAAAAAACATTGTAAGAAGGGCGAGACTTGCATCATTTGAAATCTAAGTTTGTCAAATTTTTAGCATTTTTTATTAAGCAATTAGCAATCGTGATATGAGAGTTCACATACAGCACTAAATGAATGACCGTTTGATATCTACCGAGTAACCACGGGTGCAAAGCGTTAGGGGTTTTTTTTATTCATTTCTTTTATACAAAAGAGAGTCAAATTCTATTTTCATATCGTCAACACTTCCTGACATAAGTTCATAGAAAGTGAGAATCTTATGTAGCATCCTATAATTTGATATTATATATCTTTATTTTTTTTTTATAAAGTTAGGCATGTGTATATATATTTGTATGTATTCACTCCTAAACTAGTTAGCTGATCATTATAAATTTTGAAACTCAGCTGCTAGGCATAAGGGTCCAAATGTAAGCTATATTTAGCTTAAGTTTTATGTAAAGTAGGTAAAAAAAATGAGGTGGAAGTCCTTCGTGAAAATTCAGATATTTCCGATTTTTGTGATATTAATTGATGTCGAAAATGTTAACAATAGGCATTCGACATCAATTAATAAATATTTCCCAAATTTTTTGGAGTATTTTAAATGTTTTTTTAGGGGATATAACATGGACACAACCCCCCATTTGGAAATTCAAATATGCATTGAATTTGACCCATAGTAATTAAACACCAATTAAGCTAATTCCCTGAATTTTTATTTCTTATTAAGCTTAAGCCTTAAATTTTAGACATTTTCTAGTTTGGGTTGTTTTATTTTATGGCATATCAACCCTGTTCGGGTTATTTAATGCCAAATCCGGTCATTTTGGTGAAGGGTTTTTTATGCTTCAAATTCTTTGTTTATTGATGGAGTGAAAAGGGGAGAGAGGGAAATTGTTTTTTGCAGAACATTGAGTTTTTCAAAAAAAAAAAAAAAAAACTGGTGCAAAACTGTTCTGGGAATTAATTTTTGCCAGTCCTTGGACGGGTATCCTTCTAATATAAATATACACACCCTGTATACTCATGCTCCCAGCCCTGAACTCCATATTACCATTTTTATCTTATTTTTTTTGGTCACTTCTGAAATAAAGTAATTCGCTTTGCTGGATGTATAGCGCAAACTCAGATTCCACAATATTGTAAAACCCCTAATATAACATTTTTTAAATAGCGAAATGGGACAGATATTCAATCTTTCCCTATTGTACCCTGGGTGTTTCATACCAATCTCAGCACAAACTACCCCTTCCCATCATAACTAGTAAACAGCAGTAGATTAAAAGGTAAAAAAAAAAAAAAAGGATTATTAATAATCAAATAGTGTAACAGCTGGTAGAATACTAAATTAGTTAGCTAAAGAATTTATATTTACTAGCAGAATCCATGCAAGAATTCGGTTATTTTCTTCATTTAATTAAAAAATTTTGAAATGTCAAAATATTATGAAATGTAAAAATTTTCAAGTTTCATTTTACAGTAAAAGTACAAACAACATTTCTAGGTTTTATCTCAATATGAATAAAATTATAAGAACTTCACAAGTGTTTTTCTCACAACTATGTCAGTTAGAAATTGATTCTTTTAAATTTTATTTATTATTAATCAATTATTTAGTGAAATCAAAAAGGTTAACATAAAAAAATATTTAAATCCAATTGTTTTAAAAATTCAATTACAAAACCCAGAGGGCATTTCTGTTTCTTCATAAACATGTCAGCCATTTTAATATTTTGTTAGTTTGGTTTAAAAAAAAAAAAAAAAAAAAAAAAATTAATTACTTTGTTACCCTTCGAAATTGGAAGGAATTTTGAAGGAATTAAATTTTCGAATAGTCATTTAAACAGATTTTAAAATTCTTAGCAAATCTTTATTAAAAAATTGAAAGTTTTGAATGCTATTTACATCCAATAATGTTATAACGATTAAAAACATTACCTTAACAATTAGCTAGAGTTTTATAACAATTTTGTTCAACTATTCATTTAATGATAACCGTAATTAAATTTTTTCAAAATCATTAAAAACAATTTGGTAAAAAAAAAAACAAAAAAAAACAAACAAAAAAACTATAGGTACAACTAGTTTTGAATTAAGTTATTTGTTATATTTTTCAATAAAGAATATCCCACTTACTAAAAAACAATTTTTATTCTACAAATTTAGTTAATAACTTTCTTAGCTAAAACTTAATTGCCGTTTGTTTCTTCTTTACATATACAAGGAAAACCGTATTAGTACAATTACTGCACCGAGTTTGCATGAATGACTTCCTTTTGATTCAGTAGATGCATATTGACAGCATTACGATCATGATAATTAATTAAGGGTCAAGCACAATTATGATGTAGACTTGTAGCAATATTTAGTCATAGGTGTGTCAAAAAAAAAAAAAAAAAAAAAAAAAAAAAAAAAAAAAAAAGAAAGAATTTTGCATTATAAGTTAATTTATACATTAAGCTGTCATAGCAGGAAGTTAATATAACAAAGAAGCCAGGTAGATCCTGTTTCTTGGGTGTCCAACATCAAAGTAAACAAACGTATTTTTCGGGCTCTTTCACCCCCCCCCCCCTACCAAGGATGGCCGTGAAATAAACTTGAAGAAAAATATATATGGAAAATGAAAAAAGGAAAACCAAAAATATATATGTATTCATCAACGTTTTGTCTTTATTTCAAGACTTCCTCAGGAGTATTGGTCTGAAGAAATAACACAAGTACAAATATTTGAAACATTTGTATTTTGTTATTGATGAATACATGAATATTTCTGGTTTTCCTTTTCCATTACATTGGAGTATTAGTTCCATTTATATATATATATATATATATATATATATATATATATATATCTCAACAAGCAAATAATATGTAGCCCAGAGTAAATAATGAATGAATTTTTTTTTTTTTTTTTTTTTTTTAAGTTGTTTCAACTATTACAACTACAAGGGGAAAAAACTGCACCAAAGAGAAAAAGATTATTACAACGACGACGACTACTACTACTGCCACTACCACAGAGAAACGTCACTACCCACTGAGCCGACAACCTACAATGTATTAATCAGACTCCAGCAATCTATTGCGGGAGGGGGGGGGGTAGAAAGAATTCCCATCTAACGTTACAAAAAGCTTATTAGCCACGTAACGTTACCAATTTTTAATTCTTAATCAAAACATGTAGAAATTCATGGCATTTTCACAAGACAAGATTATCTTCAGCTTAAGGCCAAAAAAGTCTAAAGGAGAAAAAGTCCCATCGGAGATTCAGTCTCAGACATTGGCAACACCCTTATTAAATTACTACGCCTACTTTTTTTGACGTAATAAAAATGAAGTGTGTGAATAAAAAGTATTAACCTAAATATCAATTTGTTAAAGTTATATAATACTAGAAAATAATGTGACCCGTTGGGTCATTCAGTGAGCTCGGATATGGTTGTTGGAATCAGTAAAAAGTGAGTTTGCAAAGCCAGTTAAATATAAAACTAAAGACAAAATTAATCGCTTTCTGCTCTCTATATCTTCCCTCTCTTTCACTCCTAATAGTATCACTAAATATGGTGTTATTCCTTTTGTTTATAATGGACTATTACGATCTTTTTTATCTTTCCATTCTTTATTACCTTCGACTGTTAACGGAGAGAGAGAGTCATGGAAGCGAGAGTCATAGGAACTGTATAAAATAAGAGTGAAGGGAAAAGGGTCAAACAAGATGCAGTGAGAGAGGAAGAGGGAAACTTAAGATGTGTCACTAGGTGAGTTAATTACAAATTAAAACAATTAAAACGTAATTTATTTTCAAACCTAACTCAATCCTAAAACTAAGGAATATTTTAGCATGTATTTTATGCGATTAAAAAGTATATAGGAAAAAAGCTTTTGGGAAATAAACGTTGATTAACTCAGATTTAGTATAATAGATTACTTCACTCATCTAGCATTAGAAATGTCTTTAATCCAAATTGACAACAGATAGTGCCGGTGCTCAAGGCTCATGTGGTTTCAATCGATGCTTCTATTTTATGCATCCAAGCATTTTAGTAAGAGGTTCAGTCGGTCTGTCACACTCAAGTGAGAAATACCATTTTCGACAGTGTCATGCTTCGCTTTTTGACTAGGAGCAAAGTGAACTATCTGTTCTGAAGGAGAGTAGAAAGTGACTAACTTGGGTTTACTTCCGGCAGCCTCGTAACTCGCTTACCTTATTTTTTGTCCTTTAGTCCTCACATTCCACGAGTGATGTTTCTGACAAAGAGGGAAAGAATTGCTGTTTTCTGGATCGGAATCTATCCATCTAACACTTATCGTTGGTTAGTTTTTGACCTTGAAGTAATATTTCTTTTTAGCTCTTTACATCAAGTGGCTTCATGCCTTGTCTGGAATGATTTCCATAAAAAAATAAAATAAATGCTACGCTTCATCTTTTCTGTCCTCGGTCAGTGAAGGAGAAATCCTTCTAGATTGAGAAAATTTTAATTTTTTCCCCCAATCTAGAGTGCCCCTTTTTTGGGGAGCTGGATTTTCCCCATATTAAAAAACGATCTTGTGTCTAACTACCCTTGCGAGGAGGCAAGTAAATATTGACTTCCACCGTTAGATAAAGGATTAATATTTTAATCCTTTTTCCTTGATAGCCGTAGACATTTCTATCATCTTTTACTAAATGTCATTCCTTTTACTGATTACATATTTCGGAATCACCAGTAGCGAGCGTTCGGGGATTATATCCTCACACCTAACCACTAATTAAAGATTGGAGGACCTCACTAGGAGATTACTCCTTGTAATCAAACTAATACAAGCATATTGGGGGGGGGGGGGGGGGGCGTCACCCTAAAATAAAAATCAGAATTATCCAATTTTGTGACATTTCAACAGGAAAGGAGACAAAAAATAAAACTAAGGCATCCAACACTGTCAAAACCATCCTTTGCGGTATCTGCATGTAGGCTTCAGCCTATCCCGGTCTAGTGTTGGAGGTCGTTGTTGCAACTTTGCTAATGTGCATTCAAAATTCTGTTTAGAGTTTTTTCTAACTTTTTAACTATCTTTTCTAAAACAATCAATTAGGATTTCTGAAGTTTTTTTTTTTTGTTTTTTTTAACGAAAAAAATAAATACAGAATGTTTTCGTTGAATATATTTTATCTCCATTATGAAATAATTCTAATTTTCAATTTTTTTTTTTTTTTTTTTTTTTAAATTTAAATATTTAAATTTTCATCTACTTCAGAATGAAAAAATAATGAGTTATCTCCCCCTGTGATCACTATTCTTTAATAATGAAAAGCGTCATTAATCATGGCTTTTGTTTGATTTGAATGGGGTAAACTAACGGAACTACTTTCAGATGTATTGTGAAAAAAGTGCATGTATTGTCAATTCAGCGGAGAGGCATTTTTCAACCCTTGTAAGGGGTGGGGGGGGGCAACCTGAGTTTTCCTGGGGTAAGCAGTATTTGTTTCACATAAATAACCATAAATCCTAACTTTTGAGACAAACTTTTGTAAAATAAAGTAAAGTATTCTTAGGGTTAGAAGTGGAAGGTGGTTTAAAACTCCAGTTAAAAAATTAATTTTAACAGCGTATGTTGTTGACCTAAATTTAAAAGAGCAAGATTAATGCTTAAGTTTTTTTTTTGGGGGGGGGGGGGTCGTTGACAAACATACTACTTTCAAGTCTTATCGCCTATGTACAGAATTGCGACTGTGTCTCCAACTGGTTATATCTGCATATTTCACCACTCCTCCATCAACGTAAGACTTTTACTGTGTTTGGGTGACAGAGACATCTATATATAATTGCATCATAGTGACAAACCCCAGTACAACATGAGTACCACTGAGCCTCCAGGATCCTGAATTATAAGCCAGTGACATGCCAAGGCAAGATAACTGATAATCACTTTAGCTGCAGGTTTTATGTCAGTTTCCTTCTCCTAGATGGGTTACCATAGATCTAGCTGAGGAGCCCAGTACACACATTCGTCAGTATTCTATAATAACCAGCAGTTTCAGCTCAATGTGTAAACAGAGCAGCAGCTCATTAAATCATGTTCAAGCAGGTGCTGCTTATGGTTGGATGATCACTTTTTAACAATGACATGTGTAATACAATAACTGCAGATGGTTACACTATGTGACCCTTTCTTTCTTTCTTTCTTTCTTCACACCCACTTTCAGCAGATAAACAAATGCTGTCAATATTAAAAGGACTTATTCAAGCGAGTCCTCTGGGTCTCACGATATTTGAGTGAGAAGAGGATCCGTCTTTTATGAACAGTACTGTATTTGTTAACTTTAGCTAATTTCTCCCTCCCCTCAAACAACTCCCTCACCCCATTGCAACACTGGAGAACAATTGTTTATCTCACGTTGGCAAACTTACAGAAGAAAGAGTCATGCTTTAAGATTTAAAAATTAATTTAATTGAATTGAAGAATAGTTCTGGATATGACCTTAAAGTGCATCCATTGACGAGGCCCCAATTTTAGAGCTTTGAGGAGTGTGAAGTTGCCTCAATTTTAGAGCTTCGAGGAGTGAAGTTGCCCCAATTTTAGTTACCTTTGCTCACATGTCTACTTTGATCCGAGGTATGACGCTAAAAACTGCCTTGGACACCCTCAAGCAAAATGTTTGCCTCCACCCTTTGTCACCTACCCTATTTCCAAACCCTATCGACTATTCAAGCCATCCACCCTCAACTGTCCCAGGTCCGACACAAAGCTGCATCCAATGATGAGACTTCAATTTGGGACTTTTGAGGAGTGTGGAGTCACCCCCCCCCCCCCAGTTGCCATTATTCTCAGGTCCACACTGACCCAGAGTTATAGTACCCATCAGGATCCCATCTATAGGTTAAATCTGTGGAACAAGATACCACAAGTCTGCTTCCCAACTGACTACAGTATGGTCGTCTTCAAGTCTAATGTGAACAAATACTTATGGGTTAAATCTGGAACTATTTATTTGAAAATAAATTCTTAATTGAACATTTTTTCTGATATATTAGACGAATATGAATAATAAAGTGTTTTATTATTTACGGGTTTTGGGTATGACCTTAAAGTGCATCTGATGATGAGGCCCCAATTTAGTTACCATTACTTCTGGGTATGAAAAAAAAAAAAACAAACCCAAAAACAAATACATTCAGTTGTGAGGCCCTAATTTGGGAGATTTGGGTGTGTATGATCACCCCCCCCCCCTTATTTGCCATTACTCCTAAGTCCACTGAACCATGGTGGTAGTACCTGTCAATGTCCAATATATCGGTTAAATAGAATTTGTCCTGGGCATAACATTATAAACGGTCTTAGACACCCTTGGGCAAGGTGTTCGTGCCTCCGTAACAACTTTACGACTACGAAATTCATCTTTTCCAGCACTTTCTACCTACCCTACTTCGGACCCCTATTAACTACACACATTCTCTCTACCTTCTACCATTCTGGATGAGACTAAGACTGCATCTGGTGGGAGAACCCTTTTAGTTGTCATTAATCCTAGGTTTACTCTGACCCACAGTCGCAGTACCAGCTTGCGTTCCATCTATTAGGTTAAATGGAATTTATCAATTACAGACTATTTACAAAATACGTGCCTACAAAACAAATTATTCCATTTGCGTACAAAAAAAAAAAAAAAAAAAAAAAAATTAAATATTTGAAAATCTTAAAAGCTTTAAGCATAAAAACTTGAATGAATGACTCCAGCATGAAATACCACAAAAAGGGTTGATATGCCATAAAACGAAACAACCAACTGAATAGGGCATAAGATGTAGTGAGAAATTTTTAACAGGATATTGCCCGCATTCTGATTCCTGGATTTTCACTTCATGGTACCTAAGTAAAATATGAGTACTTATCCAGATTAGGACCCACACTGACCCTAATGTCGATTTTAGTTTGCGTCCTAATCTAGAAGAGTACCGTAATGTTGTCAGCCCAACAACCAAAAGCTGCACTTCACCCAGCAACACCATCTCGAATAAAAATCACCTATTCTCACTAAATTTCTCTCAACCAAATGCCCCGAACGCTAAAGACATTCTCAGTTTTCTGCTGCTGAAATGACGAATCATTTGTAACTCCTCGGTCAGCAGTTCGAATCAGACTCACTGCATTTCACTTTTTAGTTTGAGGCTGTACATAAAAGTACAGCATAGGAGATTCGTCGTCGTTTACTTTTGGGAGATTGATAAATATCTTTTTATGAGTCAGATTTACTACAGATAGTGTTGTCATTTTTTTTCGACATGTCAACCATCGTTGGTTCATTTTTTATGCCAAAATTATATTTTGTATACAAAGTTTTATAGATCAATTTGAGTTTGAAATTTTTGTTGCATACATCACCTGGATTATGGATAAAGGTTTATTACTAAATTAAACTAGTAGTGTTGTTTATCACGACGGAGTGTGCCGTGAAAATAGTGATGTGAAAGTTGTCATCTCAGCACGCATTCTTAGATAGAGCTACTGATTGTCAATGGTCACAGCAATAGTGCTGACTAGGGAGTCACTGATTAGATTTGCAGGCCAACAGCTTGCCAGGAGATGTTTAGATATGAGATGCCGCCAGCTACTGGGTCAGAAGCAATCTGGGTTTAAAGAAACAGTCGAATGGTTATGGTGTTGTACACACGTTTTCACACTTTCCTAGACCAGCGCTGTGACGGGAGGGGAGGGGGGGAGAGGGGGGGATCAGGTTACATGCTCCATATGGAACCATTTCTTTTTAGGCCAGAGATGCTTATCTTCATCTGCTCTGTTCCAACACCCTAAACCTTTGGCATTCATTCGAGACGACGCTGTCAGGGCCAAAGAAGAAGCAGGAGGCTCAACAACGCTCGAGTTATAACAGACATAAGTACGAGTAAGTAAATACTCTAGAGAGTAACATCTGGAATAACTCATAAATACAAACTAAACTGTTGAAGATTTCAACTTTAAGTTTTCGCCATTTTTCTTTCGATTTAATTGAATATCCTGATGATGATTACAAGTGGAATTGAAAGTACTCATGGTGTAAATAGGAAAAGAACTGATTTTATTCAATCAAACTTGTTTGAGATTGAACATTTCTAAAAGCCGTCCAACATATGCCAGCATGTAAAACGGGCGTTAAACAGATTATGACGATGGCTTGAACTTTATATATCTCCTAGAAAAGATGTGACCGTTGGGCAACTCAACCTCAGCTTAGACGGTTTGAATCGGAGAGGGGGGGGGGGAGGGATGAGTCTTCAAAATCAGTTAATTATTCTTTTAAGTCCAAAATTAGTCAGTCTCTCTCTAGCTTGGGGTTAAATAGTAATTGTTACATTCCTTATTGTTTATGATTACTATTCCAATCTTTTTATAGTTAGTTTTATTAGTTTCTACTGTTAATAATCAGAAAGAGAGATGGGTGGGGTCACAACATACAGTGTGAGAGGGTGAGAGTAATAGAGAATCTTATTAAGAGATTCTCGACTTGAGTAAATTGTAAATTATGGATAATTAGAACAATCAAAATGGATTTTATTTTTCAAAAACATAACTTAATCCCAGAACTAAAGAATATTTTAATGTATTTTTTGTGAATAAAATATATAGGAAAAAGCCGTAGGGAAATAAACGTTGATTAACACAGCTTTAGTGTAATAGATAAACCGAAGCATTCATCAAGCATATCTATATAAGACTAAACCCCAGATAATTTTGCTGGGTTGGTTGTTTGCACACTGAATGTTTTAGGTGGGAGGGAGAATAAGTGGTGAGGGGGGGGGGATAGTAGTAGCAGCAGCATAAGAGTAAGAGGATGATGTAAATAAATGACAAAGAAAAGGAGAGCAGCAGAATATGCTTATTCCATTTGTTTATATATATAATATCTCCTTACATATAATTATTTCTTATTTATAATTTTCTCCATACCTCTTTTCTTTTAGGTCTTCAACAATAAAGCCACCGCTAATTAAATACTGAAAGGAAAAAACAAAGAAAAAAAAGTGCCTTTTTTTGAACGAAACCATTTCAAATGGTGAGGAAGAGCGAGAAAGCAAATAGCAAGTCAGACAACTCCCGCTGTTTGAAATGAATTTGGAAAGAAATCGTCCACTCTAAATAAAAAAAAAAAAGTTAACGGTTGGTGTTATTTTTTTAGGTCATCAGAAATGATAAGTTAAATTCCCGACAATTCTATGATTTTATCTGAATATTAGTGTAAACACTAGTGAAGCATAATTTATTTGTTTTCGTCATTTTTGACAGAGGGTATGCAAACACATTTACCTTATTTCCAGGAGGTTAGACACAAGGTTAGGTGAGGTTTTGAAAAGCTAGTGCACTAGGAGAAGGAAGCGCACTGACCTACAGAAAGTGCCAGAGTTACCTTGTCAGCATTCCCTGGTAGGGACGCCTCAGGCGATTAGCAATAAACTAATCCCTTCTCAGAGTGAAGGTAAAGCCTGGAAAGGTAAACTTCACAGAACCATTCCTGAGCCCGAAAGCAACAAAGCCACTGTCGGACCGATTGTCGAGGACGTAGCTGCAACTGGTATGAACAGCACCTACTCAAGCTGTGCCAGGTAAATATATAATTATATTGTTGCCATTACATACTTATGTAATAATGATGTGAACCGATACCAATTATTAAGCAGTAAATTATGCAATTATTCAGATGCAGAATCTCAACAGAAAATATCTAACTTAGTTATCTCGGTTGAACTTTAAAAAGTGAAAATGTATAAATAACAGAACCAAAGGCTTTTATTGTGTGCGTTTTCTGCCCAAAACGATCATTTGGTTGACTGGGTGTTACAGCATGTCAACCCCTTTTTTAATTATTGTATGCTGGAACCAAATATTCATTCATGAATTTAAAAAGCGATCAGAAACAAACACAAAGCATTTTTTTTTTTTTAAATTACAGGAGTGTAATAAGACTTCTTTTTTTTAGTGACAAATCTATCACTAGAAAGCAGTAGAAATCAGTTTGCCGTTATTAATGGCGTAAAACACCTTGAAAATTTGGGACTTTTCAATATATATATATATATATATATAAAGTGCATTGTGTTGGCTTCTAACCGCTTTTTACATTCAAATATTACAATTCTTTCAAACAGAGGAATCCTATAATTATTTTAATTTATTATTCTATAGATATTCTAATAAAGACTTGTTTTCTTTAGAAAGTCCATGGTTTTTATTGTTCAACAAAGTTATGTTTCTTGCATTAAACTATTAATGCAAGAAACAAAACTTTCACCAAAATGACCAGATTCAGCATTGAATAGCCCCAAAAGGGTTGATCTGCCATAAAACAAAACGAAACCAAACACCATGAATGAATACTCAAACATATCGTGAACTTGAAGCATGGAGACTTTTACTAGGGTGACCAGATTCAGCATTGAATAGCCCGAAAAGGGTTGATATGCCGTAAAACGAAACAACTAACTCAAGAGGTATAATAAAGGGGAGATAATTAGAAAAGTCTTTAATGCTACAATATAAATCTAGATTTAAATAACTTCATTATTTCCCTATGAATGACCATGCCATGTTTCATCGAGACTACTGCATCACTTTCACTAATACCTGGGAAAGGTATGAATCCATGTATCCTCTTCTCCAGCTATGAATTAAATAGTAGGGTAGACTAGACTCGAGCCTGAGTTATGAAACTAGCATAGGACAACCACCCCCTGAAGCATAGGACAACCACCCCCTGAAGCATAGGACAACCACCCCCTGAAGCATAGGACAAAAACCATGAAGCATAGGACAAAAACCATGAAGCATAGGACAAAGTGCCTACATCAGATAATGATAACTTGTAGTGCACTTGAGCATTGTACACAAGGTTTTCATTACTATAATGAAAACAGTCTGTTTATCTCGGCATGGTTTCCAATCGTCTTAGACTTCTCTTTGCCACTGCACTCTAGCAATGCCAGTTCAGGAGAGATGCGGTTGGGATTGTGCAACCCTTGCTGCAGTATAGATTTTCCGTACAGTCCCTTTAACAGGATGGGGGGGGGGCATCCATTTTCGAGACTGAAAAGAGATGGGGGGGGGAGGTTTCAAGAAACAACTGCATTACTTTATAAATACTTTTAAAAAATAGTAACATTTTTATTGAATTACTAAAGTAAATCAATTCAAGGGCTATGACTACATTTAAAAAATACAAATAAAAGATTTAACAAAAATGAATACAGATATCCCCCTCCCCTCCATCAATAGTTGTTAGCAATTATGATAAAGTGAGAGTTAAAATAATTATCTCTTCTCCATTCCCATTCATTATACGCACTGCTTTGGTTTTATTGTTCACAATAAAACTAAATTTAAAAAAATGTTTCAATCCTTTAGAAACCTGATTGTGTCAGGAAAGATATCTTCAAAAAGAATTTAAGCTTTTTTTTTTCAGCTTGTTCAGTATTTTTTTTTTTTCTTTTTTTTTCAATTCCTTAAGTTAAAATAGTCATTCAAAATTTTTATTGCTTTTTTATTTTTTATTTGATGCTTTGGATTTATTTTTTACCAATAAAATTGCCTTTAAATTAGTCTGTTATAAAAACCATACTATTTCCATGAATAAAAATGCAAGTGTCACAACTATTTTTTCAGTAAGGTGCAATAAAAAAAATAAAAAAATTAATTAAAAAAAACTCATGTCGAAAAGATTTTATGAAAAGACTCAGAAAACATTTGATTAGTAGGCAAATAGTATGGGAATATATCGTTGATATAAATCTGATCTTACTAATTAGAATTGCTTATTTAAAAAGATAAATAAATAAAAGCAAAAAACAAGAAAATAATGTATACCAGTTTGAAGAAACTTACAAGATCGATAAGCAATTTGATTAATGAAAAATGCTAAACAAAAAAAAGTTCAGAATTTAAAGGAAAAGGGGAAAAAGGAAGTATATCCAATGGAACCTCTTGATTTCATTAGATTATCAATTCAAATATCAGGACATTTGCTTAATATGTGCTATTTTGAAAAGAACAAAAAGAAAAAACAAAACAAAAAAAAAACAAACAAACCCAAAGAACACATCAACAAGGATTCTTAAGAGTCCATTCAATATACATGTTTAGGGATAAAAATGAGAGGTTGCAGTGGTGAAGTGCATAATAATGTGGACTGACGGCCTGGGTGTGCAAATTTTTAATCCAGTCCGTTCTATAGTACCACTTTCGATTATGAATCTTGGCAACCTTCACGTGGTCCCTTCTGTAAGTACTTTATTCTAGAAAGAATTGGGGAAATGCTAACAAAATTGAGCCAGTTAAAAAACTGTCGATTCATACAAATCTACATTTAGTGATGAAAATCATATTTCGAACTTTAATGTGACAGACTGAAGTTTGAAATATGATTTTTTATCAATGTGACAGACCGACAAAATAAATATTTCCATCAATGTGACAGACCGACAAAAAAAATAAATTATAATTCAAACTTTAATGTGACAGACCGACAAAAAAAATTATAATTCAAACTTTAATGTGACAGACAGACAAAAAAAATTATAATTCAAACTTTAATGCGACAGACCGACAAAAAAAATTATAATTCAAACTTTAATGTGACAAAGCCTCTCATAGAGATGCTTGGACTTATCTAAAATAAAATAAGTTCATTCAATCTGTGCGTTTAGTGATGAAAATTCTATTCTGAACTAAAGCATGACATACGAACAGACGGAAGGATTAATCAATAGAGAGACCCTCTCATACACGTGTGGACACATCTTCAAAAATTAAGTCAATAGTTGATCAGCTTCAAGCAACAGATCGATATTTCTTTTTCAATCAATTAGTATTTCTCGTTTGTACTGGCTTCGCTATGCAATTTACTGAGATTGAAGTGAGAGACGGGATCAGTCGACACGAAACAGACGGAGGCAACAGAATTTAAAGGAAAAGAAAATTTTTCTCAAAAAATAAAAATAAATGATGTTTAAAGACAGTAAAAGATTGATCATCTATTAGTAAATTTGATAGCCTTGTTGGTTTGCACATTGAATGTTTTAGCCGGTGAGAGGAAAGGCGAATGAGACGAGAAGTGGTTAGAAGAACGGGAGGGGTCGTAGTAGAAACAACAGCAGCAACATAAGGAGAGTAAGAGGATGACGTAAATAAAGAAGAAAGGGAAAATACTAAATTTATACACCAGTGTACAAATGTCGACTCATTATTGGCAATATCTGGTTAATTTCCATTAAATTAAAAGCAGGTGGTACTTTTAAAATATCTATTTGCCTTGACAAGTGTACATACTAATGTACGATGTACCAACGTTGACACAGCGGGTCAAGGGTTGTAGAGTTTGAAATACAGAAGAAATGTTTTTATTTAATGTTTTAACAGAACCCCCCCCCCAAAAAAAAAACGAAAGTTTGGATATTCAAATTTTTATCCCCCCCTCCTAAATTGTGACTAATTACTTTAAACTGATAAAACCAAGATAATGAATATCAACCATTTTATTGCAGAGGCGAGCAGTCAAAATCAGAAGGTCAGAAATCTATGCAGAGAGTTGAAGATTTTTTTTTTTTTTTTTTTTAAACTAAGTCAGGAGTCAGGTTATTTTCAGATAACTCCGCACCTCAGACGTAGGGAAACGGGATTCTACAGGAGACTAATTTCTTATTTGGATTATTCGGACTATTGTTCTCATCTTCAATGTTATTCTCACAACCTTTCGGCTAATGTAACCTCCGACCTTCAGGTGTGTCTTGTTGAATTTAGGAATTTGTACTAATTGCCTGGAACCCTTTATTTAATCCACAGGGATAGCTTGCTCTCGTTCCATCAGCCATGACAGGGAAGAAGTCTTCAGTAATTCGTAATTGTATTACTAGTATCGCCTGTACTGAGGATTGAACCTTCACCTCAAGAAGACTGTCATTTAGAACTAATTATTATTTAACACTTATATTGGTTGCGGAATGGATGTGTGCTAAGTATAATGATCCATTAATTAGTTTAGAAGTGAATCCTGTACATATAAATATATAAACATCTAACTTATATATATATATTAGAGATGGGCGGTTTTACCGAAAAACCGCGGTTTTACCGAAAAACCGCGGTTTTTCGGTTTCGTCTCCATACCGAATCGGTTTTTTTTTTTTAAACCGTAACCGTTCGGTATTGTGTTTTTACTACAGTAAGCCACCATATACAAGGAAACACGGTTGAAAAGATTTTCCGATTTTAATAAAATTGAATATTACCAAAAAATGTTATATTAGTAAGAGGACAGATTGAACAAATATATGATAAAAACATTTAATTGACTTGTAGGAAGAAATCTTTGTTTGCAGTTTGTTTATCATTAACATTTTGAATTTCCAAATGAAAAGAGAAATACGACCAACATGACATCGTATTTTTAGCATAAACTATTTTCAAATGAAAAAGAAAAAATCAAACGCGTTCCGTATGATGTCGAAAATCTATTTGATTCAACTCAAAATTGTAAAATAATTATTTATGTTTGTTTCAGAGTTATCTAAAAAAATAAGTTATTAAAATGAAATTTAAAAAAAAACTTTTTGTAAAAGTAAATAAACGAAAAGTAGCGAGCGAGTATAAACATTTAAAAAGAAAAAAAGTAGTTGCCAATGCAACTTCATTTTCATCATCATGTTTGCTTAATTTTATTTGTAAAATTATTGTTTAAATAAATTTTCGTTTTTTAATTTCTTGCATTTCTGAGTTATATTTTAGCTTCTGATGGGTTAAAGAATTAGATAGAATGTATATTCAAACTCAGTTTTATTCTTCAGAAATCTTTCATGAATCTTTGGTCACTGTTTTAACGAGTTAACTGTTGAAAAAGGTATCAGAACTTTGATTACAACAGTCAACACCTTAAAACTTATGATTCATATCATGGTGAATGATTCAGTCACAAAATTATCGAAACAGTGGCATAATTCAACTAAACGTTGAATAATAACTAATCACCACACAAGAGAATGAATAGCTTCCATAGTAAAATATTTAAAAAAAAAACGAAACCAAAATTTCAAAACCGCCCAACTCTAATAATATATATATATATTATAATGAAGATAATGTGTCTGGTTGTAGCAGTCTACGTCAGAATATTCCTACGATTTTAATGTCTAATTCTGATTTTTATTTTCATCATGAAGAAATGATTTATATTATGTCGTCCACCATTGACAAAATGTTCCTTTTAATAGCAAATGCAATTCACACTAATCAGACCTTCCTAGGTTGGACACAAAACTGCGGGAGTTTTGCAGTATGTAGATTACCACCTCAGGTCCACTCGGACACAAAGTAATATTACTTGGGGCTCATTTATAGGTGAAATAGTATTTATCAATTGCAGAATATTTACAAAATATACGCCTATAAAACAAATTTATACACAAAAAAAAAAAAAAAAAAAAAAAAAAAAAAAATTTGTATACATAATTTTTAATATTCAAAGAAATTAAGAACTTAAAGTATAAAAACAAAATTAACTTAATTCGGCATTAATAACTCAGAAGGGTTGATATGCAGTAAGCAAAAGACCAAACCGTCAATATCTCAGAGACAGAGAGCGCTATGCAGAGAGCGCTATGCAGAGAGCGCGTGTGTGTAGAAGGAAATCAATAAATAAAGTAAAGTGTCTAAAAAGGTTCCGGTTTTATGGGCGAAGCAAATAGAGATCAACTTCGAGAAAGAGACTCTTGATTTGTTATGGCTAAATTGTTTTGAATAAACATTAGAATAGCGTAACAATGAACAATATCTACCATAGCAAGTAGGACATTGAACGGGACAAGTAGGTTCAACACAAACATTGAAATTAAACAAAAGACTCGAGATGTTTTCTTAAAATAGTAAAGAAAAATAAGGTCACAATATTGACTGAGAAATAAAACAGAAATTGAACATTTTAATTTTCCTAACTGCTAATGTTGAATGCTACAAGCAAAAAAAAAAAAAAAAAAAAAAAAAAAAAAAAACTTACAAAAATACATAAAACATAAGCATTTATAATAGTTGAAAAATAACTTGCAGATGCCATTTCACAAAATTCGATATAATACTAAAACTGATAACCTTGCAGGCTTACATACTGAATATTTTAGATGGTAAGAAGAAGTGCAAAAGAGGGATGAGAATAATAGCAGTATAAGGGGAGATTAAGAGAATGATGTTAAATAAGTAAATGAGAGAAAATAGGTTAACCTGTAAATTGTTGCCAGTCTGCTCAGTCACCATGGCAACAAGCGTCTTGCTTGAATGATTAGTTTCATTCACCACCAACAGCGTTTTAAAACAATCTGTTTATTTTTTTGTCCTAACTGATATCCCTGATGCTTATTACTAAAATCTAGCTAATTTCCATTAAATTGAAATCAGATGGTAACTTTAGTCTCTCTGACACACTGAACGTAATTTTAAAATATCTATTACCTTCCCTATTTTTTTTTAGGTCACTAAATGTATACACTAATGCGCCAATGATGACCCAACAGGTCATGGACAATCTGGTAGAATTTAAACTTTTAAATTGTTCAAATATTTAAGTTAAATGATTTTTTCACAACCTAATATTTAACTTTTGTTTTATCACCAACCAAAAAGTGAATACTCATAACCAAAAAAATAGTTAAAATCATTGTTTATTAAACATTGCAATACTGAAGTACACTTTAATTAAAATTATAAATCATTACATTTTTTCAATTGTTACTTCAAGAATTGATTAAAATAAATTAAGTGCTGTTCTACAACACCTAAATCCACCATTGATTTTAAGCAGGGCTTTATGCGCTCCACTACTTTTGAAGCTGCTCCCGCTCCTGCTCCAACGCCCAAAATTGGAGCTGGCTCCTCTCACGCTTCCCATTTTCAAAAAGGAGGCGCTCCTGCTCCAACTCCTATAAAAAAGGAGCGGCTATTTTTCAGCGCTCCATAATGAAAATGTACCTTTTTTCATAAACGTTCTATTCTGCCAATGAGTGGTCGAAGGATAGGGGTGGACTTCAAAGGGTCTCATCGATATGGGTTGGGATGTTACTTTAAGTGTAAGACCGTAAGATAATATTTGACAAAATCTCGCTAATATTTTGAGAGTTATAGGAGAACATGTCGGACGAAGTATAGGATTATACGTAAATTTTCGTTTCCTGAGGTATAAAATAAAAATAGAAAAATCCCTGAAGTATTTTAAAACAATTTTAATATTCATTACATTAACAACCTATTTTTTCAGGAAAGGAAAATTTGACCCGATATATTTCGATTTGTTTTAAATAAATAAAGTTTTACTTTTAAACATAAGTGATTTTCTTTTTAAAGAAAACATTTCTCTGGGAGAGGAGAGACAGCCAGGGCAACATTAATCGTCATACTGTTTGATATTTGTTTGTTTTACGAACGTAACTATTTTATTTATCTTCCCCCCACAAGGTAAGATGTGACACAAGGTCGGGAAAGTGGTATTTGAAAAGTCAGCGCCCAAGAAGATGAGCACTGTCCTACAAAAAATGCCTGGGCAGCCCTGTCGGCATTCCCCGATAGGGGTGCCTCAGGCAGTAAGCAATAAACTTACTCCTCCCCAAAGAGGGGAGGAAAAGCCTAGGAGGGTGGACCTCCTAAAACTGCACAGGACAAACCCACAGACCGGCGTCATCAAGACCCGAAGGTCAAGACGGTACCAGTCTATGGGGTGTAGTATCCATCGAAACAGATACTACACTTTGATGTTGGCCAAAAGGCCAAGAAGTTACAAACGTAACTATATTGTATAATGTATATTATTATTTACAGAGAAACGCGCAAGTACTTTCAAACAGATCGATTTATCCATTTTCTTTTCAATAGTACAATTTGGAGCGAAAAAAACTCAATGAAGTTTATTTTTTAAAGATTGAATAAAAAAAAGTATTTCTCATAAGTTGGCCAAAAAATATTAATAAATTGTTAAACAATTCAGAGATCGATTTAATGTCTTAAAATTTCATACAAAATATCTGGCCTAGACTTTGGGAGTTGGAAAAATATCGGGTCAAATTTTCCTCCACCGAAAAATTAACTGGAGCAAGTTTTCCTAGGTCGGACAAAAACATTTATTAAAATTAAAAATTTGAATAAAAAAGGTGAAAACGTCTATATTTGAAATCCTTAACAAAAACAAACGGTTTACAATTTTAATATTCGATAACAGATTTTTTTAAGATAAAGAAAGATATCTATGCTACTTTCGGTTCTAAAAAGACAACTAATTAGTCAGAAAGTCTAATTATTTGATTTTTTAAATTGAAATTTAATATATTTAATTTAATTAAGTTTAAACATTGGTTTAATTGTAGAATAGGGACCGCTGTTTCTTTCGCTCAATTCGCTTGGTACTTGCCCAAATTTTGGATTAAAACTGATTGGTCTTAATTATAATTTTGGTCCTGAAATAAAATTCTCATTTACTTTTTAAAGTGGTGAAAATCTAACTTTAATTCCAGGTTTTAATCGCTGGCGCCCATGTTGATTTTTATTGTTTTTTTCCTTGGACTAAAGATATTTTTACTGCTTTAACATTTTATTACACAAAAAACAAACTTTGCACATCCTATTTACAAAAGCAAGTTTTAACGGAATTTAACGAATTTAAAAGCTAACATGAAAAGGTTAAAACATACTAGTCGTGAATTTAAGAATAACAAAATGTTGCCGAAAAGACGGCGGGTAAAAATGTGGCATAAAAGTTCAATTTGATATATGCTAAAAAATAAATTATAAGTTTTTGTCAGGACAAAATGTACAATTTCACCCCAAAACTCGATTTTATCGAACATTTGGGTGAATACCGAGCGAAATGGGTGACAAAATCCAACGGCCCCTATAGTATAATTAAACCTAAAATTCTTTATTTAAAAACAAGAAAAATTGGCTTATTTATTCAATCAGCAATAAACATCCTTGTCATAAATACAAAAAAAGTTCAAATCCATAAGAAAATAACTTCAAAATCATCTATAGACTCACTGGCACATTTAAAGACATTTTATTAAGAAAACTCTCCCATCAAAAGTGTAACATGACAATGTAAAAATGTTCTGTTTTCATGTGTAACTCTCGTTCTTTCTCCCTCTCTCTCATATACATTTACCAGAGATATAATTTTTTTTTAAATAACTCAGAGTAAACTCAGACTTTCTTTTCTTTTCCTTTTTACTGCTGAATAAAAAACTAATGTTAAAATAAAATTTTAAAAAAAATTTAAAAAAAAAAAAATTAAAAAAAAAAATCAAATAATTTTGGAGCGAGAAAACCACCGCTCTTTAGTCCCAAATGGAGTTGCTCCCGCTCCACATAAAATGAGCCCTCCTCTCCTTCGCTCCAGCAAAAAGGAGCATGCTCCTGGAGCGCGGCCCTTTTTGGAGGGCTCCTTAAAGCCCTGATTTTAAGTATAGCATCTTTTTACATGTTTTTAATATCATCTGGTGAATTAAAAAAAAAAATACATGTATTTTCTTTCAACACCTTGACCTGCTACAAAACATAAATTGATCAAAAGAACAAAAATTCTAACAAAAAAAAATGTTGCTTCTGTCAATTTAAAAATCAAAATCAAAAGTAAAAACTATTTTTTTTAGAAGTTTGTTCTGTTGATTTAAAAATATTTTTTTTCAAATTGTTGGCATTTATTTTAATAATTCTGGTATGAGGATAAAGAAGGCGTTGATTCTGCACGTTTAATGATGAAAATGGTATTTGGAACGAAAGCATTGTAGAGCAACAGGCAAATCCTCCAAGACATACAAGGACACAATTTTAAAATTGAATTAAAAACTTAGTAACACTACAATTTATTAAGAATTGTTAGTTAGGACCCCATTGCAATTTCCCTGGGGACACATTTAAATCACCCCCCTCTCACGTTATGTCCCGGGGAATTCACTACATCCAAAATCTATCAGCATCACTGGGTGCAAAGATTTGTATATGTGTCTTGTAATGTTGGATATTTCTTAGTGATTGTCTAGTGGCTTCATCTGAACCCCACGTAGCCATCTTGGAATGTCTTAAGGTGGATAGAAGAGCAGAGGCACAACAAATATTCAGTCATTATTAATCGCCCACTCACCAATTTCAACGGCCAGGTTATCAGTCGAAGAATAGACCCCCTGGGAAGTTTCCATTAACATTTTATTTATAGATTGATCATGGTCAACAAAGCTTGTCTGGACATCAACACTAGCCGACCGATTGCTACTTAACTATTTGAAACAATCTCACTTCCTCTATCTCAACCTCTTCCTCCCTCTATATCTATCTATACCCCCCTTCTACCTCTATCCTCTTCTGCCTCTCTCTTAGCATGTGGTCTTTCTCAACTAATCAGAGCCCCCCCCCCCCCGATATCTACCGACACCCCCCATCTTTATGCAATAGTAAGAACATCGCAATCTCTTATTAAATCTTGACTACATTTGGCAGCAGGGTTCAGATACATCCATCAATTAGTCATCTTCAGAAGCCATACAACAGCACAAGTAGCAGGAAACGGATTATTCCTACGAGTTAATTCTTTACGACTGATCTAGAACTACAAATCACGATGTTAGAAAGACTACTAGGAATAAACCAGCTAATCTCGAAAAACATTTATAAATTTCTAAAGCAAAGAATAGATAAACCGCCACAGATCTTGACAGCAGGTCTAAACCATTTGTTCAGAGAGAGAGAGAGAGACACACACGGTTAAAGACAGGAACAACTGGTTGAGCTAATCCAAGCGGAAAAGGTTATATGGATAATCACAGATCAACGGAGCGAAAGGAATTGTATCGCTGCTATCAATAATGAAAAGGCGGAAGAAAAGATTGCCTGCAAACTGGTGCTTATTGTTCATTATTCATTTGCATTCTCAGCAAAGATGAAAAATGGGGGAGAAATAAAAAAAATGTCGAAAGATCATTCCTTCAACTTACAAAAGGAATCCATTCAATTCAACGTAGCTGAATACACATTATTTACTACCAATTATTTCAATCAAATCCCTTTTCCGCTTGAGAAAAAACTGCTTGAATGGAAAAACTAAAAATATACTGCATAGCCATCAAAGAATTGTTTTCGATTTGAAACAAACAGAAGAATTCTCGCATGGGTGCAATTGTGAAGACCAAATAAAATAATTAAATTTGATTTAAAAAAAAAAAAAAAAAAAAAAAAAATTGTTTTATAGATAATATTGTTTTCACTTAAAAAAAAAAAATGTTTGTAACTGTATATGAGGAGAATGTGCTATAAATCAATCTGGAAACCGGGGGGGGGGGGGGGGGCAGACTGAAAAAGCTTGGGAAACTGCCCTAAATTAACATAAACTTACCCAGACCCTACTGTATATTAGTAACCTATTCATAATTAGTGAATGCCAAATTATCTGCTTATCAAGTAGTCATCAAAATCATTTTCATCCTTACCATTTAAAAAATCTTTTATAAAAAAGAGAACTATTTGTTTTTTTCCTGAATAATTTATGACTCCTTGAATCTACCCAACTGTTGAAATTGTAGGCGTCATATACAACAAAGCAAAAGAATTTTAAAAGTTGCACATAAAAATAAAACTCATTGAATCCAAATTTCTCACTCATTCTTTTATTAAATAAAAAAATTTTTCTCCATTCATTAAAACCATGCATAGATACATTTAATTGTAGAAATAAAATTAAATATTTTTTGCATTTGAAAAAAATTATTGAAGCCTTATTTGTCAATCATTTCTTCTGACAAGAGAAAAACATGTCACAATTACAGATTGAACTTCGTTTTTATGACATTATGAACGAACCCCTCAAATACCAAAAGTACGTCATGGAGAAAAAAAAAAAGTTTTATTAAGATTTATTTTATTATGAACTACTGAAAACAGATGATGTCATGCGATGAAGTATTCAAATTCAAATAATCCAGAAAATTCTTAAGTTTTCCCAATTCTTTCTATATGAAAAAAATGATATTAGTCAACTGCTATTTATTAGCAATAAACGAAAGACTGGGGTATTATTAATATTTACTAGTAGCTGCATTTGCCACAGATAAAGATGGCGTCCATTTGAATGCTGCTGATGTTTTGCGGAATATCAACCTCTTATGAGTCATTTAATGCCGAAACATTAGTTATAGTATGGTGAAAAAATTTTATGCTTCAAGTTTTTTTAATGATCAAGATTCATGGTGTTTGGTTAAGTGAAAAGGGGAAAGTGGGAGGGAAGGGCGGGAAATTGTTGTTTGTTTTAGATTTTGCAGAACATGATTAAGTTTTGCGAAGAGAAAAAAAATAAAACATCAATATTTGGTGCATTTTGGGTCAGGAAGCAGATATCTTCAGACAGCCTGATCTGGTAGCACCAGTATGCTGCTGATGAAAAGGTGGCATTCATTTGAAATACCCCTAGTTGGATAAAGTATTTTCTGAAAAGAGTTACATTTAATTTTATTGTTCTGAAGAACATGGTAGCACAATCCACAAGAAGTGGCTATTCAGAATGCAATATTGATATTGTAAGACAGAACGTATCAATGCAAAAGTCCGAAAACGGACCAACTTCACTTTCTTATATAGGAGAGCTTAAAGATCTTAACTAAAATGAAAATTTTCTTGCAAAATGATTATTGGTGGAGAGTATGTAAAATTCATACTTTACAAAATACAGAATTTAAACATTTTAAATGCATTCTCGCATTTCTAGAAGAGTCTGCTATTTGGTGTTGTCTTATTTTTTTTTTTTTTAATTTAATTTAATTTTTTTTTTTACTTAATACTCGACTTTAATAGCAAATCACATTTATTTATGTGTCTGCATTTACTATTTCATTTTAATTTATTTCTACTGAATAAAATAAAAGTAAAATGCAGAAATAGAAAAAAAAGGAACAGATATTTGTAAGATGTGACCATTGAAAGTGCGTGTTTAAAGATAAAAATTATAAAACTGACGGCAGACAGACAAACGATCTAAAAGAGATGTATATTAATGTCTAGAAATTCAATTTCAACCATGAAAGACGAACAGATCGACAACACATTCTTATAGAGATGCTTGGGCTGCACATTTAGTGATGGTAATACTATTTAATAGTTAAGTGCAACAGATTGACCGACTGACGGACAAAGCCTTTTGTAACGATGATTGGACCCATCTGACGGTGATTAAATGGTTAAATACCCTGACAATCTGGGTGCGCCAAGTTAGAATTCAGTTAGTTCCATAGCGCCACTTTTGCTGAAGGATGTTGGCAACCTTCACATGGTAAGTACCACATTACTTTCAATGCCAACAACCGAATCATTCTAATTCATACGAATTAACTTTTACTATAAATTCTTGTTTTTTGTTCAATTAATTTACTTTTTGAAGTTTATGATTTGATATTTTCTAAGCATAATTGAAAATTTCTACTATTTACGTTTCAAGGAGAAACTAATTAAGATTTCCAATTGCTATTAGAGCTAATATTTTTCTTTTGTTCCCATATTGTGCTGCAATTTTTAATTTAAAATTTTTAAATTTTATTTTAACAAACAAGGCACATTGCCACCGAGACCTAAGTGGGAATTGTGCAGCGAGATTGTTCACATTACATAAATTTCTGCATGTTGGTACAGAGCAGGGAGGGAATTCCAAAGGCAAGCGCTCAGAGGAAAGAAGCTATTAAAGTAGAAAGCTTTCTGGCATCTGGTAACCTCTAGAGTGAAAGGGAGGGATTTGGGTGCTTGTCGGGTTGGTCGGGGGATATTTACGTCGAGAGGGCACAAGTGCAGCAAGTTTGGAGCACTTCCGTTGAAGTACTTGTAAAACAAGCCGCGCGTGCATGTGACTCGATGTGGGCAGTGTAAAATGCAATAAATTTGGGGCATTTTTTACCCCCCTTTTTGACCCCCTGGGGGCACGAACAAGAATTTTTCTGAGGTCAAGGATGCTCATTTTATATCCAGAACAATTGCCTCTACATTTTGGCCAAGTTTCAGAGAAATTGAATGGATGGATGAAAAGTTATGGGGCAAAAAATGTAATTTTTTGCCATTTCGGGGCCTTTTGACCTCCTGGGGTGCTAACCAGATTTTTTTTTAAAAATCGGAGAATGTCACTTTCTAACCTAACAACTTCATGCAAAATTTCAGAGAAATTCAATGGATGGTTGCGGAGAAAAATCCGGACGGACAGACATGCCTCAAAACATAAGTCCCCCGATTTTATAAATCGGGGGACCAACAAGTACAGGGATGCATCATTGCGGCGATGGGACAGGAGCTGGAGCTTGGTAGATAGTGCGAGACCTATTAGGTTAGAGGCTCTTTTTTGGACCTTCATCAGAGATGAAGAGACTAGTGGTTGGTGCACCAGCCAAGATGTAGCAACAATGCTCCATGCATGGGCAAATGGTGACTTTGTAGAGATACAGGATACTGACAAGTGTGAGAAGCTTTCTAGCCCAGTAAAAGGAGTCCACCTTCTTTGCAGCAGAATTGGCAGTATCTTCTATGTATTTGTTCCAATTCATGTTACCGGTGAATGTTAGGCCGAAGAGTTTGAATGTTCGCTATTCTTAACTGAATGCCATCTTCTTATGATTATACCTACACTGGAAATTTTCCGTTTCGCCAATATATACTTTGTTGGTATTATCATTATTTACTGTTTTGTAAATTTATTCATTAATGACAATTATTTGTTAATCTACAATTACATAAGTTATTAACTCTAATAGCATTAGTACTACTATTGCTGTTACTATTGCTAACTTTTTTTTTATTGTGTTTATCATTGATTGCATGTTATCCATGTGACAATAACTAAGTTTGATGTTTTTTCTGTACAGATTTTGAACCAGACAAAACCGACTTTTGCTCACGCAGATAATTCTTTTTTTCACACGAAAGTTATGTTAAATTTTTTTTTGATGAATTGTTTTCATGAATAAACTAGAGATTGCAAAGAACATAATGAAACAACGATTTTTACAGCTTTTTTTAAATTTTTTTTTTTTTCAAATTAGTACAGCTTTTGAACCGGACAAAAACAGACTGGACTAGGGTTATATAAAAAAAATCAGTTCAGTTTTTTACCAGCTCAAAAGTTTTTGTTTTTTTTCTTGCAAGAATGTTTTTCTTTCTAGTACATGTACAATTATTGTCTGCTTCAAGCTTTCTGATTAGCTAAGTGCTTCGGCATCTTCCGGCCGTTTACATAAACAACCGGAAGATATCAGGTTTGTCCGTTTCATAAGCCATACCAGTACCGTTTTTTCATGTCTGTCATGAGTTTGAGATAGACCACCATAACCAAATATGTTCTGAAACTGCATTATCTAAGGCACTTGGATAAGTATATTTCATTTTGATCAAATGAGCTACAACATTATCCTGGGGTCTACGTTTACATAAAAAAAAAAAAATAAATAAAAAAAAAAAAAAAAAAATGTACAACATTTTACTTTATAACTTTAAAAAATATAGAAATTAAACAATAAGGATAGAAATGTTAAGGAGTTCAGGGCTTAGAGCAGGAGTTTACAGAGGGTTCTCATCGTTTTCCAAGAAACGCTGAATGTGCTTCAAGCAGGTTAAAGACTATAAATTTATTGAAATATATTTCAATAAATCAAGGGAGGCGCGATAGCACTATCCCTTAATAGACTTCAAAAACGACCTATGCTAGAAATCTCATTTCTTTGATCAGTCATAACTAAAAAACCAATAAACTAAATTAGTTAAAACTTTGCACAAAATTTTCATTTGATAGGTTCTATAAGTGAGTCGAATTTCAGCATCATTAGTCAAGGCAACCCAGAGATCCAAAAAGGTCAGGAGTGATTTTGTGTTATCCGTGTGTACGTACGTACGTGTGTGCAACCCTGTATCTCAACTATTTGATGAATTCAGCTGATTTTTGGCATAGATAGAGGTTCTAGTTGATGGCATTTTAAATTCAGTTTACCATATATCTTAGTTTTCCAGAAAATTCAAAAAACCTTAAAAATTACCATTGTCTTGAGGCATAGCCTTTACAAAAGTAGTGACATTCCATGATAAATGCCAGTATACTGAAATCATATGCCCTTAATAGGGTTAAGATGAAAATTCATATACACTAAATGTACAAAAGCAAGGAAATTCACAAATGTTTACACTTTTATTGTCAGTAAGGGTATGACTACATATCAACCAAACCATTTCATTATCACTACAGTATAAATATCTATGC
Source organism: Sepiola atlantica (assembly GCA_963556195.1). NCBI lineage: Eukaryota > Metazoa > Mollusca > Cephalopoda > Sepiida > Sepiolidae > Sepiola > Sepiola atlantica. The sequence goes on along the minus strand of OY744519.1, from coordinate 26,047,977 downwards.
ATGAGTGGATGAAGTGTGTGAGGTGCACTGAAGAAAAATTCCTACAAGTAAAATACATAGCCCTGTTGTGCTCGCATACCCTTAATGACAATAATAGTGTAAACATTTGGGAATTTCCTTGCTTTTGTACATTTAGTGTATTTCATCTTAACCCTATTAAGGGCATATTGATTTTTTGGAATTCATCCAAATTGTTTTGCATACATGCAGTATATATATATATATATATATATATATATATACTGCATCTGCAGTTGAACACTATTTGACTAGCTTTCTGTATTTGTCCGCTGCCTCAACATAATATAGAACTTAATTCTTTCCTTTCCCGTGATGGTTCTTGGTGGCCGAGGGGTTGAATACCGGGTTACAAAGTCAAAGGTGACCGATTGGGTTTGAATCCTTCGACCGGCAGTAATTATCATTTCCTACACTGAAGATTGCATAAGCATGAAACACAAGTGCCTGTAGGTAAAAAAATATATATATATATATGTATATATATAATAAATAAAACAGACACAAACTAATAGTTGCAAAGTATCAGCTTTTAAAACTGGCTCAAAATACACACTACTCACTTTTTAAATTTTTATTTTTTTATTTTTTTTTATTTTTAAAATCAGTCATGACCAATTGTTCCATGCCTTGAACAATCATGAGATTAGACAATCCCAAAATGTGTTTGGGTAATGATTACGCAAGACTTGAAACCATGAGTCATGACAGATTAAAAAACAATTCATAAAGTTGGGAAATATATATAAAAAATAAAAAATGATTCAGAACTGGACATATTGTTTATTTTCTCTCATATGCTTAACTGAAAGAGTTTTAGTCCCTTACATCCGGACATTTCGAAAACAATATTTTTCTCGTCAGAGGAAAAAACATCTTGTAAAATACTAAATGCTATATAGTAAAAGGTTTCAAATATTATTTGAAAATGAAAATTGTTTTTAAAAAGTTTAAAATAATGTTTTTAAAGTTTGATTGGTTTGGTTGTTTTGTTTTATGGCATATCAACCCTTTTCAGGTTATTTAATGTCAAATCAGGTGATTCGGTAAAAGTTTTAATGCTTCAAGTTCTTTATATGTTTAAGTATTTATTCATGGTGTTTGGTTTGGTCGTTTTGTAGGGGAAACATGTTTTTGTTTTTAGCTTTGCAGAACATGATTGAGTTTTGCAAAGGGACAGGAAAAAAAAAACATTAACGCTATGTGCATTTTTGGTCAGGAAACCGATATTTTCAGACAGCCTGATCTGGTAGCACCAGATTGAAAGTTTTAAAAAAATTGTTTTTTTCCGTTAGGCAGAGTTTTCTTTAATACTTAGATTTTTTTTAATATAGTGTTCACATTCCACTGTTAAAAATATCCCAGTTGCCAAGCAAAAAATAACTATACTAATTTCATTAAGATTTTGTAATTATAAGGAAAAGTTACGGCCAGATTTCAAAATTAAGTCGGGTTCTTCAGTTTATCATCTATTCATACAAAAATGAAATTAAAATCCAAATATCATAAAAATAGTTTTATTTAATAAGTGAATATTGCAGAGGGCATAATTAAGCAAATACATTTTTAGTCTAGAATGTCCATTCAGGGGTTTCTTTGTTTTAGACATTACTGATATAGGCACCCTCAGTGTTGACCAGGAATGAACGAGGGACTTTTGAGTGCTCCTTTCAGCCCGTAACCCCATATTACCATTATTATTTACTCACTAGAGTTCTCATAGGAGTCATTATCAGTGATTTCTCACAATCCGTGAAGTCCGAGTGACAAGTCTCCACAGATTTCTAGTACTAAAAATCAATTTGCATTCTCGCAACAGTTGTTTACCATCGATTTTTCTAATAATATCCAGTGACTTTCTCTGGAATTTGAGTGGCAATAAGTCTCCTCAGGATTCCAATGCTTTCTGTGCTCATCCAGTAAAAGGTCCGGATGGTGCTCTCCGTCCTCAGTCTTTCCATCCTCTTTGACCCTTCATGACCATTTTCTGTGGTACCAACTGATGCTGGTGTCACCTTGGAATCTGATTATAAGACCCCCCCCCCCCGGAAGCTCGAGTTCCATTGGATTAGTATTATGATCATTTATTTATTTTACTATAATTTTCAAGTTATATATATATATATATATATATAAAAAATTTATTTTTGAAGTGAAATATTTTCTTTGTTATTAAACACCAAACTAAAAAAAAACTAATACAAAATTAACACCATAAAATATTGTACAGGAGAAGAGTTGTTCGATCTTTGTATAGGACCTTGTTTTCAGTTGCAAGCTCAGGACAGACTGCAAATACAGTATAGCTTTTATCCACGGATCTTTTAAATTTGTTCAATTATTTTTTAACAGTCGACTTTGTGCATTTTGTCGGAATATTATGTTTATAATATCCGATAAATGGTAATATTTGAGCAGCCACTTTTTGGTTGAAGAAACGAAATTTTAATTGCAAAATAAGACAAAATCTTCATTTATTTTCACTTTTTATGTTTTATATTGAATTGGGAATAGCAGATTTTAAACGAATAATAGTTTAAATTTGAATGGAGAAAAGAATTTAATCTGAGCATGAATAAAAAGGTTTTTAATACTTTCAATCATGACGTCATTAGAGCGACAGAAAAACTCGATAAGTAATAAAATAATCTTCCTTAAAGCCTAACAGAACCCATAGAAAAGCAGTTTTCACTCATTCAACATGTTTTTCAAATTAAATCCTTTCAACATAAAAGGGGGGGGATGGGTATGTGGGTTTAACAAGAGATTAAAATGCAGTAGACAGGTATGTCACTTAAGTGAGGGGAGGAATAATAAAAATAATAAGTTCTGAAAATTCTGGAAAAAAGATTAGGAGAAATTGGAATCAAAGGAAGAATTGGCACAATACAAGACACTACACTGGTGAAAACTTGAGAAATGTCATCGAGTGCAGAGGCCAACCCACATAACCAGGTAACAAGTTGAAACAGAACAATGTTATGTAAACATAACTAAAAATATAGGAAGAACATAACATGAAAACAAGGGAACTGAAACTCACAAGATCAGGGCCGGGGGGGGGGTAGCCAATGACGAAAACAAGTTGAAATGGAGATGAATTTCTCAACTTGCCCCCCACCCCTTGTGTAGATGGATAGTATCACAAAACTTCTTCTGAAACAACTCCAATTAATTTCAACTAAAGTTAAAATTAAGAACAATACAGAGTGAGCATGTGTGGGAGGGGGGGAGAAGACAGGAAGTCATTCTTTGATGAAACAAAAGTTATCTAACTTTTCTATCCCCATCATGAATCGTTTGAAGTCTTAGCTCAGCCTTCACAGCAAAATTAGCATTTTCAGAGAGAACTGTCATAAAAGAAAAGGCAGGCAAGATGAGACAAGATGGAAAGAAGAGGAAGAGAAAAAACAGGAAAAGAAGATAAAGCAAGAGAGGAAGAAAGAGAAAGAAATAAAATCCAGGCAAATAGCAGCAAAAAAAATAAATAAATAATAAAAATGAAGAGGTAAGGCTCTACAATTTGGGAGAAATCAGTTTTTTTTTTCTTGGGCGGGGGGGGGGGGGAGGAGATTCCTTCATCTACGGGGGAATCTGCTTTTTCTGGATTTAGAGAGAAAAAAAGCGGAATTCTGCTAAAAAGCAGAGAACTTATCTGTTTAGTGTTGAGAATGTTATTTCAAACTAAAGTGTGACAGACCAACTTACAAACAAAATCTCTCGTATGTATGAGACGCATCTTGAACAAAGATGCTAACGTAAATACATCTGTATTTACACGCACACATGACTAAGTGGGGATTTGTAAAAATTTTAAAATAAAAATCAATTAATAATTTATTTGGTGCGTTCTGATAGTGCTTTTACTTGAATTTTTTTTTTTTTAAACTATGCCATTTTTCCTCTGGACAAATTATTTCTTGTTCTAAACAAAAGGCAGTAACTCTGTATTGACGAATACAGAGTTATACCCCTTTTTCATTTTTTTCTTTTTAAATAACATTCCATTGAATTATCTTTCCAGAAATTTTAATATTTTGTTAGAAGTAATTAAGAAAAAAAAGGCAAAAAGGAAGCAAGAGCAGCAGTGAGCTAAACGAGAATGAACGTTCAATGACTCCAAGGTAACATCGGGTAGATATATCTAGTGATCAATATATTCTCAGACAGAAAAAATTATTTAAAACAAGTTCCGTTTTTCAGAGTCAATAGAAAGAAAAGGACTAAAGAAATTTTTATCCGCTATCCAGGCGAAGATAAAAATGTGGCAATTTATATTTTTGTCCCTCATCCAGAGTGCCTCTTTTTGGAGAGTTGGATACCTCCCACATTAAAACTCAATGGGGAGGCGAATAAATAGGGGCTAAATACAAGTGCAAGACTCATTTCCTGGCACCTCTCTTAATTCGGACAAAATCACGAGAGGGAACTTGATAATCCCGCTACCACTAGACTAGTTTACTGTGCAGCCAACAAATGGCTCTGTATATAGCATGCCATCAATTTGTTTAAACTGCACCTGCTGGTGGCAGTCTCCCTTTATTTTGAGATTATTTCTCACTTTGCTTAAATTTAACTCTATTTACAGCTTCACCGGGGAAAAAGTTTAAGTTTCCAGCAATCCCTGGTGGTTTAAAGACATGGTAGGTGTATAATTAGTCGGTTAGGAGTGTGTTGAAGTATTATGGTGAAATTGGATGGTCCAGCAATGTTCTGGAACCAAGGATGACGATTAATTGGTTTTATGGCATATCAACCCTTTTGGGTTATTTAATGTCAACTCCATTTATTTTGCTAAAAGATTTTTATATTCGAGGTTCTATTTTCAAAGCTCTCATATATATATATATATATATATATATATAACTGTTCCCATAGAAATAAAATTTAAAAATGTATGCTTACCTAAAATTTACAGGGAAAGACGAAAGTTTTCCTAACCTCTAAGTGTGCCCATAAGGGGGTTATGAAGACATGACCCCTTAAAACTTCCAATATATCCTATTTTTATGAAATTTAAATCTATGTATAAAATTCTCTGGAGAAGACAATGGAAGTGGTCCCGAATATCTACGTGACCTCACCTCTAAGTAATCCATTTGGACAGAACTCCCTTAAAACTTCTAATATGTATATCCGATTTTAATGAAATTAAAACCATATGTATAAGACACTAATTCAAAGAGTTTTCCAACATTTCAGCTTCTACAGAATATATTAGGAGGTGAAACAGGAAGAGGAGGAAAAGGGGTAGTTAAAACAAAGTAATATGGTGTCATGAGCATGATGAAAAAGTACATAGTGATCCTCATTCAATCCCGGGCAACGTCGGGTATTCCTGCTAGTATTTAATTTATTCTATTTTATATACAAATCATTTGTAGATTAATTTCTTTCACATGTGTATATTTTCTATGCAATCGATAAAATCCATAAAGGATTTTGGTTGGGTTTGGTTTATTTGGCTCATAGGTACTAGATTTTTTTTTTTGGTATAAGCTCACTGTCTTCAAAAAGGACACTAAGTTTCACCCCGATTGTTGCACCTGTATATCATTTTTCTTTGTGGAAAAAGAAAAACATTGTTTTAGCAGAAAGCTTAACTTGTTGACATGATCCTTGAGAACTTCTTGCCTCTTTTTTTAAAATATTTTTTTTATAAATATTTACTATATAAAACGACATCCTTGCATAAAAAAACAAAACAAAACAAATCTGACATTTTAATGTCGGTCTTCAGTGAGTTACCAGTCATAACATCAACCCATTCCTCCAGTCAAAATATAATAGACGCCTTTCAAAAGGATTCACTTTGTTTTGATTTCATAATATCAGACATACAGCTTGTTTTATCAAGGTTAAGACAAAACTTTGAGCCTTCAAATATCCATTGCCAAGTGCTATTTGTTTTTCAACTAATGAGCCATCACTTATCAAAGCCAAAAGCCAATCAAGGATAATGGTTAACGAGATGGATGAATTGTCGATTGAACAACAAAGACTATTATGAGAGACTTGAAAATGATGAAAGGACTGAACAGTTTGATTACTTATGAGGACGGTTTATAACGAGTATTTGTTGACATTGGATTTGAAGACGACCATGTTACAGTCTGCAGGGAAGCAGTTTCGTGGTAATGTATTTCACAGACGAAGTTTTCCTAAAGAAATTCTGTTCATCAAATGATGAATATTACGGGAGGATTGAAAATGATGGAGTGAACAAAGTTTGATTACTTATGGGGGGACGGTTTATGACAAGTATTTGTTGGTATTGGATTTGAAGACAACCATCAGATGGGAAGCAGTCCCATGGTAATGTGTCCCACAAAGGGGAAGTTTTTAGGAAGAAAGTCTGTTCATAGAAAATTCTGTTTGTTTAAGATACACAAAAGAAAAGTTCTTTGCAGTTGTGGTAATACGACGAGTTCTTGTGAATGTCTTACAAAGAGGAACCAGAGATCGGAGCTCAGTCAAGCAGTTTCCATTAAAATAAAATTGAGTAGAACGAGACTAGCAACGTCCCTTTCATGAGAAAGGCTGTAGAGAAGAGATCATCCCCACTTAATTTCAAAGTCGATTTTGTACTCTGTTTAAGCAGGAATGAGCGCTCTTGGCGGCACCTCCCCACATGTAGCAACAGTACTCCATTTTTTATTTATTTTATTTTGTATGGAAGTCGTTCCAGACAAGGCATGAAGCCACTCATTGTCAGAGATCGCTCATGAAATGTGAGGACTAACGGACAAAATAAGGGAAGCGAGAGTTACGAGGCTGCCGAAAGTAAACCCAAAGTCCACTTTCTACTCTCTTTATTAAAAAAAAAAAGAAAAGAAAAGAGAAAAAAAAAGACATATCTGACTCTTATACAGGTTGAGGATTGCGTTGAATGATCCTACCATATTCCAAGGTTGTCAATAACCACAATTTTTTGTTTGTTTGAAATGGTGTTTTGATAGGAACCTGTGCTGTCACTAGATGCTCAACCCCACTCTCGGATCTATGACATGGAGCTACCACAAGGAGACAGGGCAGTGGAGTCGGAATCGTTGAGTCTGAAGCAATTAAGTGGTCATTAGAGTAAGCAACATTGCATGTAACATTTTGCTTGGAACAAAGTGTGGTATCTGTTCTGATGCTACATTTCATCTTTTCTGTTCCCAGTCTGAGGAGGAGGGATCCTTCTAAACTGAGGCAATTTTTATTTTTGTTCAAATCTAGAGTGCCTTTTGGGGGGAGCTATATTTTCCTCACATTAAAAACCGACCGTGTGTCTAACTTCGCCCTCACGGGAAGGCAAATAGGAACATTGCATGAAAACTTCTTTGATCCCCACCAGATGGCCCATAATCTTCTAGTCGACAGAAAACACTTGAGCCTCATTGACATGCTGTAAGTAGGTGGCTCAATGGGTAGTAACATCTAATCATAAATGTGGTCATAGTGGTTATGTGGCAGCTAAAGTTCATGTCTTCCTCAGAGGTGCCAACAGGAGTCAGAGATATTGTGTTCTGACTCCACAGATTTGTACGTTTACTCTTTATAAACAAACTAACGAGTTACATTTAAAAAAATTTTTTTTTTTTTTATTTTTTTTTTTTTTAAATCACCCCAAAAAAGTATCATCTAATTTTAATGACATGTCCAGCATTTTATCAATAATTTATATTTATAAGGAATATAAGTTTTCAAATCTTACGTCAACCATTTTTGAAAGAGTGTTATGATGTTCAAAGTATGTGGTTCACTTTTGCTAATGGGGTGTTGGAATGTTGTATACAGCTTACTTAGAGGCGATAAAGGGAGGCTATGTTAATTACCGTATTAGCCAAGCCAACCACATTACAGAGTGAAAGTTTTACGGAATTATAGCTTGGACCAGATTAACAGACAAACCAGTTAGTTTTTTGGTTAGGAGCAAAGTATAGTATCTGTTTTGATACTACACTTCATCTTTTACATACTGTCAGTGAAGGAGAAATCCTTCTAGACTGGGGGTAATTTTTGTTTTTGTCCCAATCTAGAGCGTCCCCCTATTTCAAGTAGTTTTTCCCACATTAAAAACAGACCTTATGTCTAACTTCCCTCATGGGGAGGCAAGTAAATAGGAACACATGCGCAGTAACGTTTTATTAATATTTTTTTTTACTGTTAAAATGACTACATACCTTTGTTTCAACAACATTGTAAGTAAGGGAAGGGTACATAAAATAAAATTAAGGTAACCTCCAGAGCACTGCTGGACCCCCCCCCCCCCTAAAAAAAAACAAAAACACCATTTCATTGATAAGTAGCGCTGGCTCTGGTTATAATGATGCTTAGACAAACTGAAAGTTTCAAGAAAAAAATGTAAATAATTCTATTTGCAAAATGCGTAGATTTATAAAAATGGACAAAAAAAAAATCTTGTTTTGTTTAGCGAAAAAGTGTGCATACATAATAGTCGTGGCATGTTTTTGTCAAAACTTACAGTCAATTCTTTCTTTGTTATTTTAATTAACCCATGGGGACGGGGGTGAGGTGAGAGAGGGGCAATGACAGTTAAGTCTAAACGAGCCGGACACTTGCTTTTAGTATTGATCACCTTTGACCAATTTACTTTAATGACTTAATTAAAGTCAAGGTGACAGACTATTTGGTGTGTGAGAGAGAAAGAGAAAGAGAGAGAGGAGGAGGAGGCACACTGTTATTACATAACTGGTTGGTTGTGTTTTTAGTAGTCCACCTTAAAGAATTTTGGAAAAGGCGAAATAAAATTTGTCAAAATCTTATCTGGATAAAAATGTAATTTTATTCGGCTTTCAGGCGAAGATCAAAAGGAAGTATCTGTTTACCCTTCGGGAGGTCGTCCTCCCAGGCATTACCTCCTTTTAGAAACAGGGATGAGTTTAATCCCAGTCACCTGAGACGACGTCAGTCATGAGAAAGTGCCAACGGGACTATGCAGGTATTTTCGTCTTCAGTCATAGGTGCCCTTTTTCGAGGGAGCTAGACCCCCTCCCCCCATGTTAAAAACTGAGCTTTGTATAAATTTGCTCTCGTGGGGAAACTAGTAAGGAGGGAATCTCTGCCAGTCACATGATTATGGCGTTTGAGAATTTGATCCCTGTTCAAGGGGCACAATGGGTGACACTTGACAGAGCTACAAGCATTCAAGAATTTGAAAAGCTGATTGTTATGTTGTTGAAAACTTGACAAGAAACTGTTTCCTCGTGAGAAAAAAAAAAGTAATAATACAGTATTACATTTGTTAAATGGTATGTTAATTCAGAAGTGCTCTATATCGTTGATAGAGCAGATATTTTATAACGCCGTGTTGTCCGGGAGTAATAACTTCAATGTGTTTTGATAGTGTTGTCTACTCGACAAGAAACTCCATGTTGCCACCGGGGGGGGGGGGGGGGGCAATAGTTTGATATATGATAGTGTGGAAATAATATTAGTGTAGAGGAAAGGATTTCAGATAGATACAAGACGAACTTTACTTCGTTTATAATTACTTACTGAATTCAAGAAGCATTGGCATATCTAGCAGGTATACATAAAAATAATCCGATATTTATATATGGTAATATAGGTACATTTAGCAGTTTCATGGACCCGTGACTAATCAGATAAGGTGTTGATTATAAATTCGTTCTAAATGAGTGTTCTGGAGGTTGAAGGTTCAATCCTTACTACAGGCGATAATAACTGAAGAATACCATAAAGATTAACACTTCTACCCGGTTATGGCTGATGGGAAAAGAACAATCTACCCCCCATGGATTAAATAAAGAGTTCAATTCGAAATTATGTGTAAGTTTCTGAATTTGACTAGAAGATTCCAAAGTTCGAAAAAAATAAATAAAAATGCACCTGAAAAAAGGTCAGAGGTTAAGTCGGCTGAAACGTGAAAATAACTAGGTGAGAATAGTAGTCTGAATAATACAAGTCTACATTGAGCAGTTTTAACTTAAGTAATTCATAAAGATAAAAAATAAACTTTACTTTAGTAACATTTTTATTTTATGAGTTTTTAACTTTATTTTTGTTATGAGGGTTAAAAAAAAAAAAAAATAAAAAAAAAATCAATGAAATTAATTCTAATCTAAAACATTGCAATTAATCTTAAAATTCTATTTTAACAATAATTTATTTAAATTCCTGTCATACTTTTTTTTCTAGAAATCTTAAAATATTTTAATGATTTTATGCAAGAGTCAGCATTTTAAAATTTTTATCTCTGGAGTTCAGTGTACCAATTGCAATTGTGCAATGGGCCATTCTTGGCACATGTGCCATAGGTTAAACATCCCTGGACAAGGATGTTTGCTATTAAAAATAGCAAGTGTGAATATAAGTACAGGTACAACACTGATTCAAATTCTTGAGGAATGATTAAATTTTTTTCCCAAATTATTATAACATTTTTTAATGTTATGTAATAATTTACATTACTCTAAATGATTTGCTTAATTTGATATTGTCTGAAGCAAAGCCGAATAAGAATATACCAGCTTTGTGTGTGTGTGCCGTGTGTAGTTTTGACATAGATGGACACAAAAAAAACAGACGACTTTCAGAGTGTTGATATTACCATACTTTAAGAAACTACAGGTGTGGGAGAGGGGCTGGTGGAATTTGTGCGCTGCATCTAAATTAAAAGGTAAAAAGGGGGTTACAAAACGGTTGGTCCATTAATGGTTAGAATAGAAGTCTTATCTGTTCAGTACCCTGTTTGTTATTCTCCGATACTCGTAGAAACCAAGCCTCTGCAACTTTGGATGAAAAAAATCCGGCATAGGACTCTTGCGTTTTCTATAATCCATTTGCAGTGGTTGCGGGCAGTTTTAAAAGACAGCTTTGGTTTCAGGGCATCAGTTTGATTAAAAATAATTGAAAATGGTTTCTGTGAGCAATAGCAACGACACACTTACCATGGCTGGATGTTTGATCTTTGTTGATATTTCTTACAGAGCATAAACCACTCTATACCAGCCATTCACCAATCAGATATATCGAAGGCGACACAGGGCACAGTATGCACTAATATTGTTGAGAAAAGTATAACCAACAATTTTGCCCCTCAGAATAGCAACTTGTGTTCAATTAATCATGGCTTGTAGCGTTCCATGGAGGCTGAACCAAAAACGGAAGTTGACGTCTTGGTTTGGAGAGACTGACACAATTCAATAAAGATAGCTTATTTATTGTAATGTAGATGTATACGAAAGAGAGAAGGAAATAGTTGCAAATTCCTTAAGGTCAATTTTTCTACCACTTTCCTACCCCGATGGTCCGTGATGATCTGTGTCTCTAATGTCTCGTTCAAAATGTCATCTATTTTCTCAAGTGTCTATTTTATAAAAATGATCAACCTTACCTACACATCAATAATACTAGTCTACGTGCATTTTTTTTTTTTCCTAATCGAATACTGTCCTCATCTTTGTCAAGTTAGGAAATTGATTCTTATCATATCACCAAGTAAAGCAACGTTGAACCTGGTTATTATTTAAATGAGCGACTATTTGAGAATACCAGATGCTGTAAGGAAATACTCTATTCAGAAGTATAAATGGGTACCAGCTTTGCTGGAGGAGGAGAATAGCTGGTGACAGACTAGCGTCCAGTCCGGTGGGTGATTTAAGCTACCGGTTTCGCTCAACACTAAAAAACTGGGGCTAAGAACTGGTCTTATGAGAGTAACGTCACATGGCACAAATAAGCCGTTTTATAACTTTCAATAGGGGGAGGAGGGATCTTTTCGACCTCACCAGATGACCCGTAATCTTGACAAAACAGCCGAGTCTGTCATTAACATTAAAGTAGTTAGCTCAATGGGCAGTAACATCTAGTTGTAAATGTGGTCATAGTAGTGATGTGGCAGCTGAAGTTTCTGTGTCTTACTCTTTTCTTTGGTTCTATAATATGGTAACAACTAAATAAAACCATCAACACCACATTTGCATCATGTTCTTGGATTATTTATTCTTTTATAGCACTGCAAAATTACACATTACCTAAGCTTTTCCTCGACCGCTTCCCGAAAGGGAGGACCGAATACGGAACTTCAAAAGCGATGTCCGAATCCAATCAGACTTTTTTCTCTTTATCGTTAGATGTCACTTGGGATTTCCTGTCCATGATGTCATATCCTGACATGTAGCCGTAGTTCTAATTTTTAACTTAAAATGTAATTTCCCATTTCTACTTACTCTAACCTCAAGTGGAAAATACCGTTTTTAACATTTTTACACTTTTGTTTAATGAAACAATTCTAAATAGTTTAAGGTTATAAATTAAACAAGTTAAATCTAAAACAAAAAGATCGACTGATTTTTATCAAAACCTTTTAGAAATATTGTCCGATGTTCGAACAGAAAATAAATGGTTTCTTTTCTTGTTACCTTACTGTAGTGGTTCCTAACCTTTTTCCAATGACGACCCCCCCCCCCCCCGCCCCATTTCAACTCCATACTTTTTTCTTTTTTGCGACCCCCGTTTGACAAATTTTCAATCTTAAAACAACTTGATGCGAATAATAAAATGTGAAAATAACTTTTCATGATCTTTTCGTTAGGAACAAAACGTATGTTCTAATGCTACATAGTATTCTGTCCTTGGTCAGTGAAGTCCTTCTAGACTGAGGCAATTTAAATTTTTGTTCCAATCCAGAGTGCCCCTTTTTGGGAGCGGGGACTGAATTTTGCCCACATTAAAAACCGACCTTGTGTCTAACTTGGCCCTCATGGGAAGGCAAGTAAATAGAAACAAGAAAAAACTAAAAGGAATTGTTACTTGTCTCGTCCAAACACGTGATAAACACGATATAAATCAAAACTTGTCAAATCTGGTGAGGTGCCGCTCAGAGCACTCTTTCGTCTTAACAAGAGTTCAAAATCGACTTGGCAATCTAGTGGGGGATGCTCTTGTGTTTTTTTACAGACTCTTTCCCACAGAAAATACTTTTTTCTTGTTTTTTTTTAATTTTTAATTCAATCAAACGGAATTTCCATGAACAGGAATTTCCTGTGAAACATTGCTACAAGATTACTTCAATGAGGGCTACAACATGGTCATCTTCAAATCTAATGTCAATAAAAGCTTGTCAAAATTTCATTCATTCCATTCATTATTTACAATCCTCTCATAATATTCATCATTCAACTGCCAATCTATCTCATTAACCCTTATTCTCAAGTCGCTTTTAGCCTTGATAAGTGCTGACTCATTAGTAAAATAAATTATGTTTTGGAATTTTTTTAGATGATAACTTGGATATATTTTAATTATCCCGACTACTATTCTCCTCCTGATTGTTATTTTTAACGTTTTGGCCGATGTAACCTCAAACCTTTAGGTGCATCTTTTCAAACTTAATCTTTATGTTGAACCCCAGAACCTATACGAAATTTTGAGCCAAACCCTTTATTTAATCCACGGGGGTAGATTGTTCTTGTTCCGTCAGTCATGACCGTGTAGAAGGGTTAATTACTATGTTATTCTTCGTTATTATCGCCTACAGTAAGAATTGAACCGTCAACCTCCAGAAACGTTATGAAAATGACAAAGATGAGAACAGTAGTCCAAATAATACAAATTATCAATCCTCATCTCAATTTTTTAAACATAAGCAGTGAATTGTTGGGCTCAGCCGTGGTCTTCGTATTAGCGAAGGTCGTGGCTGAGCACAGACATATCCTTCCATTCTATATTTAGTTCAATGGAATGGACGAACCAAACATGTGTATAAAACGAACTTTGCTTTAAGGATTTTGAGGATGAGGATAACTGGAGGGGAGGTGGGACTTTTGCATATGTTTAATGGGTCCTATGATTTGTTGTCAGTGTTTAGTTGGGCCAAGGGGTGAAGATATTCTCTTGATCCTACTTGTATAGACCACTCTCCAAGGCCGATGCGTGTAAGTTCGGAAATTACAGGAATTAACATAAAATGTTGAACGTTTATTATTATATCATTATTTTCATTTTTAGTCTTTTCTTATGCTAAGGTTCGACGTTTCGTAAATGACTTCCAACTTTTCCTGTGTTGCCATTTCGCTTGTGCCGCCTGCCAGATCATCAACTAATTCCCTTCATGTCTTAATCAGCCTACCACGTGGTTTGGGGGCCACTGAAGTCCATGTGAGACACACTTTGGAGTGTTTCGGATGACCGACGACAGGGCCGTACCAGTTAAGACGTAACATACTTTCTCATGGAGACCTGTAGAGCGAGACTGGCAATTTTCTCCATCCGATGCACTGCAGTCAAGATCGTGTCGTTTTAACGTTTCGTCTTTAATCACATTTCACATCTATACAAGAGTACAGGTCGGACATAGGTGTTATATGCTGTCACTCTCGCATACAAAGGGATCCTTGCGTTTTGTAAAATGGTTGACAGCTGCCTGAAGACTTATCTATTACTAATGGAAATTTGGTCTGTTATGACATCTTCCCAGGCATTAGCTCCTCCTTTTGGGGTGGGGGAGAGATAGTGTAGTATCTGTTCTGTAATCATGATATCATCCCATGTATTACCTTTTTTTGGGGGGGGGGAGTGATAGTGATATGCTAGCAAAGATATGCAACATCTGGTCACATTTTTGCTAATGTGGCTAGTTTATTTTTTATAAAAAAATTTTTTTTAAAAATCAATGCATATTTCTAATGTTGACACCAGTGAGGTGAAGCGTAAATTTTATTAGAAAATGTATAAAATTCAATAAAATATAAAGTTAAAAAAAAAAAAAAAAAAAATTTATTCTTTTTAGTTATTCATAAAGAGAAGATATTTGAAATTAAATCAGTTTCAGTTTCTGTTTTATTTTGGTCATAGTAAGTACTAGCAGAAAGACCTGACGTCACTCGGGATTAAATGAGGATCACTGTACTTTTCCCTATGCTCATAACACTATATTACTTTGTTTGTTAGTACTGCCCCCCCCCCTTTCCCGTTTCGTCCCCTAATATAGTCGGAAAAAGCTTAAATGTTGGAAAACTCTGAATTAGTGGATATGGTTTGGATTTTGTTAAAATCAGATATACATACTTGAAGTTTTAAGAGGGGGGGGGGGATTCTGTCTCCATGGGTCACAAATATATTCAGCACAGAGGGTAACAAAGATTCAGGACCACTTCCATTGTCTTCCCCGGAATTTTTATGCATATATAAATTTCATAATAGAATATTTGATGCTTTAAGGTGATCATCCCCCACAGGGATGCACTTGGAGATTCAGGAACACTTCCATTATCTTCCCCAGTAAATTTTCACATAATACACTTTTAGATCCTATGTTTCTTTCTATAGAGAAAAACTAGTAACTTCATTGTAAGGTTAAACTTTTCTGAAAGAATAGATTGAAGATGCATTATTTGGATTATTTGGCAATATTTGGATGTTATTCTCACGTTTCAGCTGCTGGTAACCTCAAACTTTCTTCAGGTGAGTCTTGGAACACAGCAATCTGTACAGAATTTCGAACGGAACTCTTTATTTTACCTAGCTCTCGTTCCATCATCCACGACCGAGTAGAAGTCTTAATTCGTAATTGCTTTCTTAGTATCTCCTACACTGAAGAGTGAACCTTCAACCGTCAGAAGGTCACTTAGAACCGATTATTACTTTTCATTTTTATCCGTGTCTGCAAGAATACAATTACAAATTACATAAAAAATAATTATTGAAGTGTTTAAACTTTTTCTCAAATACTTTCTTCAGGTATTTTACTTTTATTTGTTTTATGAAATTAGAAACTATTCTTGGAGAAAAAAAAAAAAAAAAAAAAAAATGAATTTCATTTAACATTCTAATACATTAGTTATTTTATGGACCTAACCGATAATCGGCTCAGGTGACACCAGATGCAATCGAAGGAAAATTTAAATTGAACCAAATTGTTATATTTTTATCATTGTTAAAAATATTGGATGTAAATAGCTTCCAATCTTTATACATGCAGATTTGCTAAGAATTTTAAAACCAGTTTAAAAAGGTTCGAAATTTTTTTTTTTTTTTTTAATGTTCATGAAGTAATTAATTTTTTTAAGAATAAAGTATTTTTCCGTAATTACTTTCCCCTCACTTAAAAGAAAAATAGTATTTTATATACTTTTTAATCTCCCAAAAGAAACGATATTTGATTTTTATTAAAATCAGATACTTTAATAATTATGTTTTGAAACCCAATCAATGTTTACAAACTATGTGTCACCTGTATCGAAAAAGGTACACCTATTAGGGCTATTACTATGACTACTACTTATTAACTATTTAAAAAATAGTAGCAGTAAGTGCGACTAATTGCAAAATGGCCCCGACATGAACGTATTCTCAGTAGCCCCTTACGTCTACAGTGGCAGGATACCTTATTTTAGATGAACTTTGTTTAACAAAAAAAAAAAAAAAAAAAAAAAAAAAAAAAGAGCCCCATGTTACTTACCATATTTCTTAGAATATATATTTCAAAATTCCTAATGATCAGTTCATTAGTTTAGATTACCCCCCCCCCCATATACATATATAATTCAAAAGATAAAAGATAAAAAATTGTATAGATACAATATTTATTTAAACATCAGAAGTTCAAAGCACGGAGTTTCATATCCTTAATCCATGGATTTTCAAAGACAAACTCTTTTCATCAGATGATAAAAATCGGTAATGTAGATATAAATATTACCGGCAACATTTAACTTTGAAAAATGTATACACAAAAAAAACAAAAGAGAAAGAACTTTTGGTTGAGAAGAAACGTAAAGTTAGGGTAGTCACCGTCAAAAACAAAACAGCTGTTATAGTTGAAATAGATGTTTGAAAAATTACATTACCGGTTTTTATCCTCTGATGAAAAGAGTTAGTCTTTGAAAATTCATAGATTAAGGATATGAAAATCCTTGCTTTTACTTCTGTTTAAATAAATATTGCATCTTTACAATTTTTTTATTCTCATCTTTCATCTCTTGAATTGATTGCTCTATTCAATATATTGAGCTTTATATTATCACGATAGATTATTAAACGATACATCGCTTACTTTAATATATATATATATATATATATCATATATTATATATCATATATAACACATACCTATCTTTAGAGATATAGATATGAGAGAATAGAAAATCTAATTTTTATGACTTATAAAAAATCCAATAGAATGTATAGACAAAATAAAATGGTTTTCTGTGTTTTTTTTCCTCCTTTATATCTTGTGCTTTGTCTACTACAAAGCACGATATAAAAGCGGAAAAAAAAACAAAACCGCTAATATTTCTGATACCTTTTATATAAAAAACAAAAACTACCAAACATACCATCTGTTTCACTTTGACAAAGTTTCTATTCATAAAAGAAACGAAATATCTGATTATTTTCTGATGCAATTTTTTTTTCCTTCTATATACAGATTACTATTATATAAAAATTAAGATTTATTACTAGGTAATACATTCGGTACATCTCCATTCAAATTAGGTAAAAAATTAAAATTCTTTATTAATTTTTAAATTCAGCGTTTTTTTTTCGTCATGACTTTTAACATAAGTTTCCTTTCTGTGTCATCAGGCAATATTTCTATGAACAGAGTTTCTTCGCAAGGGCTTCTCATGTGAAACATTGCCACAGAACTGCTTCCTTGCAGGCTACATAGTCATCTTCAATGTCAGATTCTTGTAATATACCATTGCCACAAGTAACCAAACTTAGTTCATTCCATTAAACATCCAAACCTCTCATGAGGTTCTTAACCTTTTAATTAGCTACCATTCCATCTCATTAACCCTTATCTTCGAGTGGCCTTTGACTTTTGATACGTGGTAACACCAATAAATTTTTTAAAAAGATATCGGTAGTTCATTAGTAGCTAGTGTGGAAAGTAGCTAAGAAAATTGGCCAGTCTGAAACGTATAAGATTAACGATTCTCTTACCTTACACACAAAAAAGAGGTACTCTGGATGGTTGCAAAATATTGGCATTTCCCGGTGGGACCGCCTCAGGCAACCAACGATAAACCAATCCACTTCCCCGAAGGAAAAGGGAAATGCCTGGGAGACTAGCCTCCTGATACCGAACAGAACAGAACAGATTCAGGCATGCACCCTTAACGAGTCTGTTCATATCAGTGGTGTGCAGAGGTCTAGTGGTGCCCGAGGTCCAACTCCTTGATTGTATGCCCCAAAGACTCAAGTATAAGTCCAACTCCTGAGAAATATGAGAAAGGGATATGTCTGCCCCCCCCACCCAAAGAATTTGGATGCCCAGAGCCCCCCACCCACACCCCTTTGCATGTCACTCGTACATGCAGAGTTTCTTTTAGCATATCAACACATTTAAAGACCGAACATTAACAATTCGTATTTGGTGGGTAACAAAACGCTTTGAAAGGGTCAGGGTAGTGAGAATTCGTTGATAAGTTTGGGGTGTCTGTTTAACGGCAAACCAACCCATTTCGGGGAGGTGGGGGAATATTTAATGCAGAAACAATTTAAAAGATCGTTTTTCCTCTTTTTTTACTTTATGCTGGCACAGTAAAATAACCTATCTAAACTTTTTTTTTCAACAATTGATTTTTACTTACAGAAACAAAGATTAAGAAACAATGAAACTCCAACAATATTAATAAACAATTTGGCTAAGATCAAAGTGTAGTATCTGTTCCGATGGATACTGCACGCCTGTCATGTGCAGTTCTAGGAGGTTCACCCTCCCAGGCTTTGCCTCCCCTCTTTGGGGAGGAGTAAGTTTATTGCTTACTGTCTGAGGCGCCCCTACCGGGGAATGCCGACGGGGCTGCCCAGGCAATTTTTAAATGGCCAGAGTGCTCACCTCTCGAGCGCTGGCTTTTAACCCCACTTACTCGACCCAAGCTGTGGTCACATCTTACTTGTGGGAGTAAGATAAAACTGGCCTTGTGCCTAACTCCGCGAGGAGTAAATAAACATCGAATGATACACGAAAATACTTATTGATACGATGACGTCCGAAGTCAGACTTTCGTTTTCTTAATGAATTAAATTAATTTGCCAAATATTAAATTCTGTTTAATTTAATAAAAATGCATTTTTATTGTTTTTGTTTTTTGTTTCTGATAATGGAAAAGTGTTTTTCCCTTTAACTAGTCATTAAAAATGACGATGCTTCTGTAGTTTCAGTGACATGTTAGATCTCTTAAGAAAAAAGCTAAAGAAATGTATAAACTTTGTTATGTGGTAGCTGAAAAAAAAAAGATTACACCAAAAATTACGCAAATTCATCCAGTATTTATTAAATAAAAAAAACATTTTATCTATATGTCGCCATTTTTCTTATATTTTGACTTTTTCTGAAAGTTATCTCCCTTTCCTAATCAGTAAGTTAAACTGAAATGTCTACCGATACGTAAGACAGTTTTTTTCTTTTTCTAATAATTTAATAAATACTGGCTGAATTTGCGTATTTTTTCCTGTACAATATTATTTTCAGTTAACACGTAAGTACATAAAGTTTATACATTTCTTTAAATATTTTAATGGCATTGTGAAAAATAATAATTTCATTTCCATTTCAAAACAAATTTTAAAAGATCTAAAAAAATCTTGAAATTATCTATCATGTTAAAGTAAATAAGCGGTTACTTTAATACCAATTTGTAAACGATTAGTTGAACACATGTTGCTATCTTACCTATAGGCGAGAGTAGAGACAGGTAAAAACAGTTTTAATGCCATTTAGGTTATTATGAGTGCGAACAATAATAATGGGGGTTGGTGGGCTAAAGAAAAAAAAAGAATAAGGATGTGACCCCCCCCCCCTCGCGTCATATTGGGCGATTCCACGCAACGTGACTCGAAAATAAACGGAAATGTCTTTTTTCTCAACACTGTTCGGTTTAATGTTTAGAGCTTCAATTATTTCGTGATGAAGGGCATTCGGCATTACTAGATAAAAGATGGAGAACTTAAATGTTCAGGTTTGAGCAGAGTCGGTAATCAAAGAAGAGAAAAAAGAACGAGAAGAAGGATTTCAATGTGATGAAGAGAGATAAAAAGTAAGAAAAAAGATGTCTATTAGCAGCAATAGGAGTTGTAGCTATTTTTGACAAACAACGGGGGTATCCCCCCCCCCCATCCTGCACTATTGCACATACCACTACTAAATTGTACATTTTCTCAAATCCAAAGCAAAATTTTTTTCTAATTATTTTTTTATAATAAAATATCAAATCAGTAAGCTATCAGAATTTAACTGACATGCCAAGGTTTCGACGCAATGGTCACTTCAGAGAATACAAATGGGGGGGGGGGGGATTTTATTTGTTGTTCATATTTACTGCCCCCCCCCCACACACACACACACACACGAGGGCAGAGTTAGATAAAAAATCTGTTTTTTTAATGTGGGGAAATCCAGCCCCCCCCCCCTCCAAAGGTGCACTCTGGATTTGAACAAAAATTTACATAGCTAGAAATATTTCTCATTCACTGACCGAGGGCAGAAAAGATTAACTGTAGTATAAGAACCGATGCTACACGTTGCTCCTAACCAAAAGGACAATTTGTTGCTGAATAGATGTTGTCACCTATATGTAATAACAAAATTTAAAAAAAAAAAAAAAAAAAAAAAAAAAAAAAAAAAAAAAATCAAGCAGCTTACTTTGTTTATCAAATCACGTGGTTTTGAAAAGACCAGTGGGTCGAACAGTTGACAGGTTAAAGCCAAATAATTGATAAATATATTCGCTCGACTAACACCATCGGACTGAATATATACGAAATGTATCTGAATTTGTCATATATATATATATATATATGCCATGTATAAACGCATAACATTAAGGTGTATATATTAGTTTTTCCCAGTATTTACTACAATGCTAAATATGCGCGTAAAGCTTAGTGGTAAGTTATGAAAATATGGCAAGTAAGCTACACAGGCGTGCATGTTTCATTCTCGCAGGAAAACAGCAGGCTAAACGCGTTTACGCCTGATTTTCAGTGGGAATGAAACTGAAACTTACTTACCAGACATTTTTCATACTAATATATATATATATATACATACCGTATCATTTTCAGAGCAAATAGTGGGCGGCAGTCCGGGGATCAAAAATCATAAAATCCCCCCCACCACACCTAATATGGGCCACCCAAGAAGTGCAAGAAATAACTAAATAGTAAACACGCATTTATTTAGATAAACTTTTTATGTTCATTTCTATTTCACCAGCAAATTACACGTTTATTTATTTACTTAAAAATACTTTAGTACTGCTGCAACAGTGGAAGATACCTACAGATCGGTTTGTAGTAAATACTATTCGAAGTGTGAGCTGCACTTTCTACTACGCTACTGGAACAATAACACAGTAGTAGTAGTAGTAGTACACTGTAATTTTTTTTTTTTTGGAGGTTCATGTTATTCACATTTATTAACATTATCAGCCAACATCTAGTAGTGTGTGTGTGTGGTAAAATAGAAAGTATCCACTTCATCATGACCGCCACATCTTATATCGGAAAGTGTGAACCGGTGTTAATCCTATTACTTTAGGCTGCATAGGTTTTGACAAATTTTATTTTTATAAAGACAGTTTGAACTTATTTGTTAATAGTTATTAGTTATTGTAATATAATTAAACTATTTAATAATTAATTAATAAAATAACAGTTTGACCTTATTTGTTGATAATTAAACAAATTGTTGAAAAATTATTTAGCAAAAAAAAAAAAAAAAATGTTTTTATTAACACCGATTCGCAATTTCCAATTCGAGATATGGCGGCCATGATGAAGTGGATACTTTCTATTTTACCGTGTTTCTCGCCTATATGTAACTTTGATAAATACACATTGTTTTTAATTTACTATAAAATCAAATATTGAAATCAGAAATAAAACAAGGGAAAAATAAAACGAATTAAAAAAAAATCCGATTTAAAAATTGTAAACAAAAAATGATATTTTTTATTATTTTTCTTTAAGCCTTTAATCCGGGCAACGCCGGTAAATCCAGCAAGTTTTAAATATGACAAATAATTAAATAGATTTTTTTTCGTTGTAAGGGGGGGGGGGGGTATCAAAGAGAAAAACTAGGAAGATGTTGGGGATGCCTGTAGAAGTTGGAAGAATTTATAGCAATTTAGGATTTCTTGTTGCCTCCCCCCCCCCATACGCCCTCGTGTTGCAAAAGGAATTCGTGGAATTTGTGCAGTACAGGAATAACAAACTGATGAAGGGATGGTAAGTTCTTGTACAGGTGATGGAGAGAGAGAGAGAGTTTCTATCTCTGATGTGCGATATGGTGATGATATAGGGAGGAGGAGGAGGAGGATACGCTAAGGCGATGGGAACATTTAAAAATAAATAAAATAAAGATGGATAAATCCGTGAACGAAGTGAGAACAAAATAAATCAATTGTAAAAATAATACAATCTGAAAAATATTTATTTTTAATGTTGTATTGAAGGAGGTCTCCTTTCAGTATCGAGAGACAATGGATACATCCTGGGAGTAGTGAAGCAAAGGTCGCGCAATACCCGACCACAACTCATGAACCGACATTGCTTGGGAGAAGCCAAAAACGACTCGAAACATTGCCGGAATAAACGGAGAAAAAAAAAGTGTTATATTGCAGTTTTCCTTCTCCTATATTAGTTGCACACCCATGGCTTGAAAGTCTTGTTCAACCTACTATTTGATCCAGAACTGATGGAAGGATATATGGATTCACAACTTTCCCCAAGGATAGTGAAAGTGATGCAAGCAGCCCAGACAACTCGAACCTGGCATGCAGATTCCAGTTCGGGCGTCCAATTTTCCAGAGTTAGACATTCCCAAGTTAGAAAAAAAAATGCACCTGAAGAAGGTCGGGAGTTACATCGGCCGAAACGTTCTGAATAGTTCGAATGATTCAAATTATCAATTCACATCTAAAAAAAATTTTTTTTAATTCCGAAACAAAATAACCCGGCTTTTAATAAACGATTGTTTTTGATTCTATTGCAAAAATAAATTGTTCGTAAAATAAATTGTTCGTAAGTGTTGGGATCGAAAAATACTGTCTCATTTTTGAACTGACAGTTTAAGGAATTTCGCACGGCCATCGAGAAATCACCGTGGCGACCATCTTTTAAAATAATCAATACTAATTCGAAAACGGTGTGTACGTCGTAGCCTTCGACATTCGAGATTTTGAAGCCTTTAAACTGTTGAATCGGGTTATATTGAAGCTTTCGGCTGCCATATTGTTGCGATTAGTTTTGTCTCGCCTTGCAAGCGGTGACGGGGCAAAATACACCGTATTATTTTGCCAAGTTAGATTTCTGCAATGTTTATTAAAAATGGAATTGTAAAACTAAAAGTTTCTGGTTAGAGGTAAACTTACTTTTAATGACCCCTAAAAATGTATTGTAAGATTAAGCTTCCTGATAAATTTTTTTTTAAATATCAATGTGGGACAGTGTACCATTGAGAAATGTTTAACAATATTGTGTGATGATCATGGCTATGGTTCACCTGCTGATGTGCATAAGGAGTGTTTGCAGAAAGGTTTGCAATGTCATTATGAACAAGCCCCACATGTCGCTGTGAATAGTAATGTTAAGGATATTAAATTGTTTCTAAAAAATGCCTTTCATTAACTCTAACATTAATCCTTAAGTCCGGGTGGCAATACGAAAAGAGAAAAAATAAACAAAACACTGCTGGTGCAACGGGACCGTTAAAGTTTTATTTCGCCCTGGTTAGAATTAAAGATTGTAGATTAAAGTCGAGTATGGTTCATTTGTGCTCTTAAAGAAGATAGTATTTACTATTTATATTTCGACCGCGCCACTATTCTACTAATGAATAATTTTCTGCTCTTTTTTTTTTTTACTCCAGTCAATTTGTTTCAAGCCTGAAGGCAATAATTAAATTTTAATTGCACAGATTATTTCTAAAGACTGGATTTTCGGCTAATTGCTACTTAACTCATTGCTCGAAAACACATGGAAAACCTAAAAAAAAAAACATTGGGACGAGAGAAACAAATCCTATCTCAGTCACGTAAATTATTTAGCCGAGCATTACTTCTTTTTACTTAAACAATGATTTAGTATAAAATAATAAAACAGTAAGTTAAGGCAGATTTCATCGTACACCAAAATCAAAACTCGACCCGAAAATATATAGTCGCCATCTTTAAACAAGTTGAGAAAGAGGCTAGTTAACGTAGAAAGATAACTTACGGTGTTTTTTTATGCAAGTATCGTTCTTCAATAGCTAGCCTCTTTCTCGACTTGTTTATAAAAGATGGCGACTATATGTTTCGGGTTGCATTTTCATTTCGACATTTCACGTGTATGATTAATTTTAGTGATTAAACATTTTTTTTTTACTAAATATGGCTTAAGTAAAATTAATTGTTTGTTGAAACTTTCCAAATAACCATTTCATTCTAATTTACGTGACTAAAATAGGAATAAAAATAACAAACACTTGCAGTTTTTCACCCTTATCTAAATTCTCATATTGTTCAAGCAAAAATTACATTCCACTATTTTTTATTATACCTAAAAGAATAGGCCAGAGATATCTAGAGCCCCCCCCCCCCCCAAAAAAGCAGACATTCAAAGAGAAGAGGGAATATGCAAAGATCAATAATCATATTAATAATCAATATTGATCACACACTGTTCGATAGATTGTTATGGTTTCGTCGTTTTAGATTGGGTTGTTGCAGGGTTTTTTTTTTTTGGTGTGTAACGTCAAAGTATTGATTAGTAACACACACACACATATATATATATATATATAATGGGAAATATAGCTGCACGTTCAATGTTTTGGGGGGCTTTGGAGATAAATATGTAATTTCGAGCAAAAAGTAATATTTTTCATAAATCCATTAAATTTAACATTTTAATGATCTAAAATAAGTCTAGAGTTGTTTAAGACACTTGAAAAAAAAATGTTTGAAAGATATGTAAATTAAAAGGAAAAAAAATGAATGTCAATAAATTTTCCAGATTAACTTTCAAATATAATTAATTTTTAACTCGTACACAATAAATGCATAAAAAGAATTTTTAAATAAAAAGAAATTAAATTTTATAACTATCTGAAAGAACGAATAGAACTAGAGATTATTTTTTTAAAAGCTGATATAAAAAGTTAAAATAGAAGAGTTTGTCATTTCCCCCCCAAATATACGTAACATACTTTTAAAATCTCTCAACTTGTTCAATAGAAAGAAAGGGTGCAAGGAAGTTGACTGACTGTTTGACCTAATTTTAGTGAGGTTTTTGTTTGTTGGTTTTCTTAACTACCGGTAAGGGGAAAAACAATTGTAATTGTATCCCCTTCTAACATTAATTTTGTTTCTGACGACCCACAAGTAATAAATATTACAGAAATATATATATATATATATATATTACTATAACCAGGTCGGAATCACAGAGGGGTTTGTAAGTGTATCTTTTGTAGTTTCTGACTTTTGCTGGGACACACAGAATTACAACTTTCATTCCTATAATAGATTATTTTTATTTTAATTTATGATGTCAAATAATTTTAAAAAATATTTTTTTACCGTTTTTTTTTTCTATTATTACTTTGTTTAAAGAAATAAAGTGATTTGCTTTTCCATTTTGGTCTTCGATGTGGATAAAATTAGAACCGATCACGTGACGAAACTGGTATTTCCTCGTGGTTAGAATACACCAAGACCAAAACAAATACATTTCGAAATAGATAAAAAATATTATCAAAGACCTCTTACCTGAAGTAAAAAAATCCAGGTAAGTAAGTAAAAAAAAAAAAAAATAAAATAAAAAAAAAAAAAAAAATAACTTTCAAATTAAAGTTTAGTTTTAAACTTTATTTTGTCAGTGTTTTTAAATTTAAGAAGTTATAGTTATTTTTATTTAATTTTAGCGCAAATTTCCTACTAAGGAAAATTTAAAAGTTCGAGTAAAGACATTTAATGACTTTAAAAAAAAAAAAAATAATTTTCATAAAGTTTGTTTAATCCATTAAATGTTTCGCAATATGAAACAACGGATTAAATGACCTTTTAAGATAATTTATTTAAAATTAAAATAAATAGTCACTACATTAAAAACTTAATTTTACAGAAAATACGAGAAACAAAAATCAAAGTGCACTTTTACTTTCAAAATTTAAAATGTAATTTAAAAAAACGTAGAGGAAAAAAAATAAAGGTATTTTTTTTTTAGAATACAAAATTAAAAATTGTTTATTTTCAAAAGTATTTAATTATTACCAATCTTAGTACATTTTTGGAAAGTTAAATATTTTAATATTGGGAATAGAAATGATTAAAAACAGTTTGTTTACCGTTTTATTTTATGTTTAATAAAATTACATAAATAAATTTTAATTTTTTAAAATTCATTTTAAATTATAAATTGTTTGCTTGTAAGGGGAATTTTATTTTTAAAAGTAGTGTTATTAAATTTCTGTAATTTGGTAAACTTGCAATAATATATTTATTAAATTAGAATAAGGGAAATATAATTCAAATTATTCAGTTCCTTCAGGAGTTTAGGGTGTGTTCTTTGGTACAACGGGTGCGCGTGCGGAATATAACGCAATTTAATTTGCAGAAAAAAATCTAATCAAATATTTTTTGCCGTCTAAAGTTAAAGATGTTATTTTCGGACCATTTAAAAAATAAAAGTAGAAAAAAGGTGAATTTAATTAAAAAGGACAAATATTTAAACTAAAATATTGGGCACATTTGTTGCATGAGACAAGTCAGCAAAAAAAAAAAATATAAATATATATATATATATATATATATATATATATATATATATAAAATAGAATTCGAATATATTAGGTGTGAGGTTAGTTTGGATGTTATGCTCACTTAGTTATTTTCACAACGTTTCGGCCGATGTAACCTCCGACCTTCAGGTGCATCCTTTCGAACTGAGGAACCTTCTAGTCGAACTAGAGTTCAGTTCGAAATTCCATCCAGATTCTGAAGTTCGACTAGAAGGTTCCCCAGTTTGAAAATATGCACCTGAAGAAGGTCGGCGGTTACATCGGCCGAAACGTTGTGAATAATCCCAATCATAGTTATCTAACAAATTCCGAAAAAAAAAAAAAATTAACAAATTCCCATGCGTCAAAATAAATTACGAAACATTAAGAAAAATACAATCAAGAACACATTTGAATCTATATTCAATGATAGAAATTTAATTATGCGGTTGAAATATATTGTTTATTTACGGTTTAACCCCTACTCAACATGTGCCTATAAAATTGATCATAAACAGAAATTAAGGTCTATTCGCCAATTTAGAGGCTTCAAAACGAATTTTGAAACAATTTCAGCTATTTTTTTTTAATAATATTATAAATTAAAAAAGAAAAGAAAAAACGATCGTAAGAAATCCGAAAGTGATTTTGAAGTCTTTAAACTGTCAATTCGCAAGTAATTTATGGTTAGAATTATAAAACATTAAGTATTATGATTCTTTTGGGGTTCCTTCTGGTATCTTTCGTCCGCGTCACTATTGTATAATTGAACCGGAATCTCCATTTCAATTAAACGCAGGGGAAAACAACAGAAAGAAAAAAATCATTTTTTTTCCTCAAAATAATTGATATATATATATATATATATATATATATATATATACAAAACTGAAAATAAACGAAGGACTTACCAATAAGAATTTTAAAAAAAATGGTTATGTACCGTCGCGAGAAAATGGGGAACGAGATGCGAGAAGGGGGGTTCCGAGAAAAACGCGCACTTCTTCAGTGTTCCACACCTCAATGTAATAATAACATGACAACAACAAAGTTCGTCTTCTTATCGACTGCCATGTTGCTGCGCGTCTACATCCGGGTTGTTGCGTGTGAACCGTCTGCTATCAGAACCCGGATGCTGCTGGGCGGCAGCAGCAACAGCAAGTGCCCGCGCGGACAAATTCGAAGACGGACATTTTGCTCCACGGATAGAATTTAATTTACCATGAAATAATTTTCGTTTTCTTTTAATTTTCAATTCAAAATTATTCGCTTTATACAAAAAAGCTTCTTTAAATTTTTTTTTTTTTTACTTCGCTTGCAATAAAAATATAAATAATAAATTGTCAATATAAAAATAATAAAATTTATAATACAAATTATAAAATAAAAACTATTTAAAAATGAAAAAGAGTGCTTCTGCATCGTTGTGTACATATGAAATATTTTCATCTTTAATTTAAAAGAGTGACCTGAAAGGGGGGATAATTCAAACTTTTCTGTCCAATCTGATTTTTCCAAAAATGGAAGCTGTAAATCACCAATTTTAATACAAGACTTGCACGCACACACAACGTTCGATGCTGCTCGACACTGACTTTTAATACAAAATCAAATAAAAATTCAGATAATACGTTAAAATCAATTAAAAATTCAGACGATACATTAAAATCAAATAAAAATTCAGACGATACGTTAAAATTAAATAGATTTATTGAAATAAATCAAACATCAAATAATAAATAAATAAACCATTTTTAAAAAAAGTACGTAATTGAAATGAAGTAAAAGTTTTAAAAAACATGTAAAAAAAAGTTTTATACTGGGTACAATTCTGCGATTTAACTTAGACAAAAAACTTGCAATCTCAAACATTTCTTTTTGATACAAAAATACAATGATGGTCAGGTTTGTCCTATAATAAATCAGATTCCACAAAAAAAATTGAATTATCTCCCCATTTCAAGTCACTCTTTTAAATTAAAGATGAAAATATTTCATATGTACTGCAGAAGCACCTGAAAAAGTTTTGAAAAATTATAAATTTAAAATAATGGAATTAAAAAAAAATTATAAATGAAAAAAAAAAAAGTAATAAAAAATTATAAAATGAAAATTAAAATGTCAAGAATATCGATTTTAATCCGTGGAAGAAAAAGGAATTAACTTTTTATAAACGTAAAAAATGTGCAATCCTTGCTCAAGAGGCCATTTCCCAAGGCTATACCTCCTATCGAAGAAAGGGGATATGTTTATTGCTTGTTTCTTGGGTCACCTTTCACGAGGAACGTCAACCGGTTTGAATATTGCTATTTTTATAGCCGTCTCGAGTGTCTTCCTTTTTGGGGAGTTACTCCCCACTTTAAACCCGGCGTTATTTTAAATCGCGCGTTGGTGGGGATACGATTAAATCAAAGTTAAATTCGATGTTGTAAACTATTTTCCAAAAAATGTAATAGCAAAAGTGTATTATAGTTAACAACGAAAAAATGAGGAAAACAAATAACTTTTACCAAACGAAAGAAAATTTACTTTTCTACCTACCTGTATAGATTTCAAGTATGGATATTGATCGTAAGATTTATTATCTGTGCCTTTGTTATCGTCACTTTTACTTAGCAATCACGAGTATTTTCCATCGTGGACGCAGATTTTTTTTGGGCTGGTTGCTAATTGCAAGTTTGAAAGATAATAATATAATTGGAAAAATAACAAGCTTACCCTAATTTGACTGGCAACCAACCTTGGACTTAGGCTTACGGTTCCACTAACCCTTTTTTGTTTGTTGTATTTGTTTTATTGTTGTTTTCTAAAATTATTTTTAAGTAAAAAAAAAGCGGCGGCCATGATGGAAAATACTAGCGTTTGGCTAAGTAAAAGTGACGATAACAAATTCATAGATCTTACAATCAGTATCGACACTTGAAACTTATGCAGGTAAGTAAAAAATTAAATGTTCTTGCGTTTGGTAAAAGTTATTTGTTGTATACCCCCCCCCCTTGCGTGATTAACTATCATACACTTTTGCCAATGAAATTATTAAAGTTTGGAATTAGTTTAAAACAACTTTTCTATTTTATTCTTTTTAATAAATTCATAATTTGTGAAGTGTATGCTGTTAAAAAAGTAAATAATATCGGTGAAATTGAGCTTTAAGAGATCCCAAAAGTTGAACGGTCCCGAAAAAAAAAGCCGAACCACAACACAATATATATATATATATATATATATATATATATATATATATATATATATATATATATATATATATATATATATATATAAGGAAGACAGTGAGAGATTTAAAAATTTATTTTTCGTATTGCCACCCGGACTTTACTTTAGGGCGGCAAATTTTCATACCAAGGGAGATAATTTATCCCAACTTATTTTTAGATTTATTTTTCAATAATTGATTTTAACAAAAATATTTTTCATGTTAAGAAACAATAAGACAACAAAAAATAAAATGAATGTATAGGACATCATAGGTAAATGTTTACTTTAGGCTCCTAAATCAGTACAATTGGTGCCTTTCATGAACTCAACTATTTAGAGTGGAAGAACAGTTCCGCATATAAATTTAACGTAAAATGATCCACCTTTTCTCAGACATTTTAGCTTTTTAGGCCATTAACCAATTTTTTATCACTAAGCCTAAGTTCGAGTGGCAAGCCACCTCCCAAACAAAACTACATGTAATCGCTTATTTTGATAGCCAATGAAATTGCATTTTAGTGTTGTTTTTCTTTCTTACTTCCAATGGAAAAGTGTTTTTCCTGAACTAGCTAATAAAAAACGTTAAAAAAAACAAGTTTAGATAAGTTTTCTCCCTTGATGTGACTTTGCTAAAGGGCTGACTCAGGGTTAGTAGTAGGGTTAAGGAAGTGCGTATTTTTCATGACTTTTTAACAGACGTGCTGAGGAAGTTTAGTAATCAACATGACAAGCTAACCTCTTGTTTTGAAATGGATTTAAACAAGAATAAAAATTTTAATTTAATTCTACCTTAAGAATCATAACACCTGTCCTTCCTTAACCCTACCACTAACCCTACGCCCGAGTGACAATACGAAAAATGAATAAAAAAATAAATTTAAAAACTAAACTTCAGTTCTCTATTACATGTTCGTTCTAAAATATTTTATACTTTATAACCGGTGTAACATTTTACAAAATCTTAAACTGAGCCCTTCCTCGTAAAATTGAAACAATTTTATTGGTGTTTCTCCATGGTTACATCAATATGAAAAGAAAATAGCAAGAAACCTTTTTGAAGTACTTACTTGTGATGGGAAAAAATACTGTTTGTAAAAATTTGCAGAAAATTATCCAGTAGATGTTTAATAATAAAAAAAGGAATTACTTATTAATATTAGCGTGCTTTTTTTTTTCTGGTTTGACGCCATTTTAAATCTCTATTTATGAAGAGATATATTAAGGAGAGTTACGCGGTGACGAAATTCATATTTACGAGGATAATGGCGTTGAAATTCCGTAAATAAAAACAAAACTACTGGATTAATTTCCATAAATTTTGGTGAACGGTAATTTTCCATCACAAGTAAGTACTTCATAAACATTTCTTGTTATTTTTTCTTTGTAACAGAAATATTTCATATGGGTGTAAGCATGGAGAAGCACCATTATATTTTAAACACGATTTTTCCTGGCTGACTTAGCGAGCTATTCGGCTGGTTGGAGAATTGATCGGACGAAAAACAAACACAAAAAAAACAAGAATCAAAGTGTAGTATCTGTTCTGATCTCGGGGGGGGGGGGTCCTAAACTTGGGAAATTTTTATTTTTGTTTCTAATTTGAGGAAGATGAATTTTGTCCATATTAAAAACCGACTTTTGGTCTAATTATCTCGGTTACGGTAAAAGAGAGTAGGCTTCGCCTTTCTTCTTGCAGAGAGCAACCCCTGTGAGGTGGTTGGGTCACATGATAATCAATCAGCCTCCAGGGCGTATTAATTTCAACCGGAACTTTGAAGAACTACTTTGAAGAACTACTTTGGGATCTGCAGGTCGAACGGAGAGCTTCCCGACACACACAAAGAAAGTAATGTTAATGCTTGTGACTGCTAAATCAATGGGTGGCATCCTCCTATGGAATTCGAATTTAGGTAAAAATGGCACATATAAAATGACACAGATAAAAATGGCACAAGTGGATAAATAGGAAAAATGGCACGTGGGAAAATGTAGATGAAAATCTCATAATGAGTTTAGCAAAATCTAGGATACAGTACATTAAAAAGTTTGTTAAATTAGAAAGAAAATTATATCTACATTTAAAAGTAAGGTATATTCATAGCTAAATTACTCTAAAGAAAAAAAATGAGATTCTACTTTTTTAGGTGATTATGTGTGAATACCCTGAAAAATTCAGGAAATAAACAAAAGAAAAACAATGAATTTAAAATTTAGAGTCGGGGATCAATTTCACATACAAATTTAATGTAAAACTAGCGGGACCCGTGCAAATTACACGAAACGTTGTTTTCAATAATAATTATCTTATTTCTAACCTATACATTACTTTGTAAATGCTTTAGATTAAATTAAATTTGGCTCCAATTCATGAGTAGTATACAAAGATTCGGAAGGTCGTTGCTTTTGATGTAAGCGTGACACACAAAATAACACATACACTGTCATATTAATATGTGTCTTCCCGGTCGTCCCCTCCCTACCTAGCTATCCTGAACTATGAGCTCTTTCTTTATCAGTTTCTGGGTTTCTGATCTTAAACACAACATGGGAGGAGTTTGGACGATTCGACATCACCAACCTTCAGCAGCAGAGAAACAACATTCTACTCAACACTATGACGCTCTGAGAAAAGATGACGGCTAGCTTTGGCAATAAATCCATGCATTTAGCCTGATGATGTCCTACGAGAATGAAACATGGACGTCTGTGTGTAGCTTACTTGCCATAGATATATTTTTATACTACAAGGCTGCCTTTAATAGGTTTAATCTCTCGCTGATTTATCAGGTTGTTTATAGTGGCCGTGTGGACTAAAGTGTCGGAATTTGAGTTAAAAACATGACCCGTGTTCCGGAGTTTCGAGTTCTGCGACCGGTATGAATAATCATCTGTACACTGATGATTCCCAAAAGGATGAAACGTATACATATCTAGTTAAAAAAAAACAAATCTTTATAATTATATATATATATATATATATATATATATATATAGTCTCGGAAGTTTCTCAACCATTAAAACTATATAAAAAAAAAAATATATATATATAAAAAAAAAACAACAAAAAAAACTTATAGTCTCAAGTTTTCCAGTGGAAAATCACTCATGTAAGTCAATTTATTTTTTACAGTTATTATATTAGTTAGTTTCTAACACTATTTTAAGGGATCATCAGTTGTTTACCATGAAAAACTGTTATATATATATTATGAGTAAAATATTTATTGCACAATCAGATCCATAGTGTACGAAGTAATAACTTGTGTAAACCCCAAGAAAGAAGATATTTTCATCGGAATGACACAAGGAACTTTCAAACAGAGGCTTCACGCCCACAATAACACTTTCAAATATCCAGGAAAAAGTGGCATCACCTCTCTAACAACCACAACATGGAAGCTCAAAGAGTCCAGTACAGCCTATGAAATTAAATAGAGGATCAGCGATAACCAAAACCTTTATAGTGCTCCAGGAATTACCCACAATGCACCACAGAAAAAATTCATGATCCTCCAGCGATAATTAACTGAAACCAGGAAAAGTGCCTAGGTTTGTAAAGGCTATGCAAAGATGGTTATCTGAATAAACGATTTTTTGCGTTGTCAAAAAACTAAATACATTCTTTATCGTTCAATTGTCAAAATCTTATGATACAAATCAGTCCGACAGTGGCTTTTTTGCTGTTGAGCTGGTTGAGATGGTTCTGTTCAGTCCTATGAGGTCCACCCTCCAGGCTTTACCTTTTCTTTGAGAAGGGGTTGGTTTATTGCTAATTGTCAGAGGCACCTCTGCCAGGGAATGCCGACGGGGCTGCTCAGGCATTTTTTGCAGACCAGAGTCCACTTATCCTAGTGCGCTTATCCTTGTGTCTAACTTCCTGGCAAGGAGGTAAATAATAATGTTTTTATCATTCAATTATTTATAGCATGAAATATTTATTTATTGCAAAATGGTACAGAAATTCCAGAATTAAGGCCATTATTTTGCATACTACAAATGCCTAAAATTTATTGTTGCTATTTTTGCTGCTATTTTAAAATTTTAACTTATTCAGTTAAATTCGAATGAAATATTTTTTAATTATGGTGGGTTGTAAGTTCAACGTAATACACTTGAATGTCTTAAACAAAAAAATTTTTTAAATTAAGATAAGGTTT
This sequence comes from Sepiola atlantica, assembly GCA_963556195.1. Classification (NCBI taxonomy): domain Eukaryota; kingdom Metazoa; phylum Mollusca; class Cephalopoda; order Sepiida; family Sepiolidae; genus Sepiola; species Sepiola atlantica. The sequence continues at coordinate 26,013,840 of OY744519.1, read as the reverse complement.
TCCTTTTGATCTGGCCCAATATTTTTCAAATTGGACCGTACCACTCTTTGGGGGCAATGTTTTGATGTCAGGAGGTAGTTACGCAAAAGGGGGCAGTTGGAGGGCGACAGTGCAGTATTAAGAGCATTCAAACAATAAATAGCTTACTTTTTTCTTTTTTTTGCAAAATCTGAATGACATAATATATATCATAAATTCAGAATAACTCGTATTGACGTATAAAAGTGATATTAGAAGTAAAAGCCAATGAATGGCTCTGATACGTAGTTAAAAGTCTAAATCAAAAGATCGAACGTTTGCTTGATGCTAATACATAACACTGCACTTTAATTTCAATCTTCTAATGTTCAGAATGTTTAAATATACTAAAGATGTAACAGAGTGAGCATCTATTAATGTAAGAATACTTCAGGGTTTAAACGTGTTTCTGCCTTTTGGTGCGTACCTTACTGTTCTAAGGCTATGATTTCGAAACTTGCTGTCATAAATATGTGGTGAAGTATCTATGCTGCTCATACTTTATTATTTCTGTATCACAGACTTTTCTATAGAAAACTAGAGTGGAAAGCACTAGACATGATATGGAACGTTCTCGTTTTATCTCCTTTTTAATATGTTGGCTTTTTTTCTTCAATCTTCGTTGCCAGTGAAATAAAATGGTCTTTTGTTAGTAGTAAGACACACATATGAAGAAATAATTGGATGAAAACGATTATGTGTAAGACAGTTTAAAAGTGAAATAAAGTGGTCTTTTGTGAGTGGTAAGACACAAATATGAATGAGAATCAGTGTTTAATATTGTTATTGAGAATTTTTCAAAGAGAAAAACATCCTCCTTTCTAACATATGGAAGAATAAAGAATTTTGAATGATAATTAAACAAGAAGAATACCCGTCCCAAGACAGGTAAAATTAATTCCCTAAACGAAACAGTTTTGCACCAATTTCACCAAGATATAATGATACTAAACCATCTATTTATTTATCTACCTTCCACAAGGTAAGATGTGACACAAGGTCGGGAAAGTGGGATTAGATAAGTCAGCGCTCGAGAGGTGAGCACTCTGGCCATTTAAAAATTGCCTGGGCAGCCCCGTCGACATTCCTGGTAGGGGCGCCTCAGACAGTAAGCAATAAACTTACTCCTCCCCAAAGAGGGGAGGCAAAGCCTGGGAGGGTGCACCTCCTAGAACTGCACAGGACCGGCAACCCTCAATAGATCAGCGTAAATCCAGACCCAAAGACCCGGACAATACCGGTTTATTAGGCGGGGTAAAAACCCCTAACCATCTAGAATACTTATTCTAATTTTGATCAAAATCCATTACATGATTTTGATTCTAGAAAATGTCTAAAATTTAAGGCTTAAGCTTAAGAAGAAATTGAAATTCAGGGAGTCTTGCATAATTGGTGTCTAATGAATATGGATCAAATGCTAATCTGATATATTTGAATTTTTCAAATGGAGGTTATACCCATATTATGCCCCTTAAAAACCCTTTAAAATACTCCAAAGAAACTGAAATTTGGAGAATATTTATTAATTGATGTCTAATACTGTTATGGTGTGATGTTTATCTACCCTATTTTGGGAATAGATGGACTCTCCAAGACATTATGAATATAGTTATGACTAAGTGTTGTGGCAGTCGTTGGTGGCACCCATAGCTACGGCATTAGACGCAGACTTTCTGTAACCTACTATTTTTGTACTTCTGTAAATACACTCTTATAAATATACCACTGTGTTGTCTTAATTATTATCGGCCCTTCAAGGTCACAACACATACCTATTGTTAAAATTTCACAAAAATTAGAGGCTTCACCCCCTTTTTACCTCTTTCCGTAAAACTAAATATAACTAAATATATCCCACATTTGGATCCCTTACAACTAGCTGCTGTGTTCCGAATGTCATCATGATCGGTTAATTAGTTTAGGAGTGAATTTCATACACACAAATATATAAACATATTTAAATTTATATAGATAGAGATAATATGTACATTCTTTTTAAAAAAATGAATAAAATTATTTCATCTGAGCTGCATTTTAAATTATTTGAATATTGCTAGCTATTCAGTGTGTATTTTATCAAATGTGGTTCTGCATACTTTAAAAAAATGCCAAGAATAGTTACTTTGACGCACGCAACTATCAATAAAAACACATTTGAACGTATTTGAATTTCATGATAAAATTGGTTGGCACCCTTTGCAGTGTGTTGCATTTGCTAAGATTATTTTAAATTTAGAAATTGAACTCGATTGACACGTTACAAAGACGAAGCCGATTTGTCTCTATTTTTTCTACTATCAAGTTTAGTTTGCTATAAGTAAAACTGAAGAATTCTACGTGGTTTGGTTTGTTTTGTTTTACAGCATATCAACCATCTATGGGTTATTTAATGCCGAATAAAGTTGTCAAATATAATTCTATAGGTATGATAATTACTTATGTTCCTAGAATACATTTCTCTTAGAATACATTGCTTAATTCTATGTAAAAGAGTATAGAAAATATGGTGCTTATTCAGAAGTCGGCTGTCATGAAAAAAAACAAAAAACTACTTGATCAATTTACATGATTTTTTTATGCTTAATTCTATGTAAAAGAGTATAGAAATATATATGTTATCTCCCCTTGATGAAGTAGTCGGCCGGAAGAGGGCGACTTAGGGCAAGATTAAGGCTTAAACATTGAAAAAGGGCCAACAGCAAACAGAGCACTATGAGAGGAACAGATGGTACCTGCACCTGCAGGGCGTCTATTTGTCTCCAGGAAAAGGGCAGCCCAGAACGAATATACAGATAAGTACACTCTAGTTGAATGGAGACATAAATGGATGGTAACATTTAATGCCACTAAGACAAAGCTCCTTTCCTTTAATAACTACAATTTCTTCAACCACCGATTACCATGGCTAATAGCACCCTACCTGAGAGTCCGACGTTCAAACTCCTCGGCCTAACATTCACAGGTAACATGAATTGGGAAAAATACATAGAAGACATTGCCAAGGAGGTGGGCTCCCTCTACCGCGCTAGAAAACTTCTCACACCTGCCAGTATTCTATATTTCTTCAAAGCCACCATCCGCCCATGCATGGAGTATTGTTGTCATATCTGGGCTGGTGCACCATCCACTAGTCTCTCCCTCTTAGACAGGGCCCAAAAAACAATCGCTAATCTGATAGGTCTCACACTGTCTACCAAGCTCAAGCCTCTATTCCATCGCCGCAATGTTGCATCCTTGTGCTTGTTTTACAAGTACTTGGATAGAATGTGCTCCGATGAACTGGCTGCTCTGGTGCCCCTTCGACGTAAATACACTCGACCAACTCGTCAATACGTTAAATCCCGTGCATTCACTGTGGACGTACCCAGAAGCTGGAGGGATTTCTACTCTAATAGCTTCTGTCCTCGAGCTGCCAGCCTTTGGAACCCCCTCCCTGCTCCCTGTTTCACTTACTCTGGCTCCTAATCCACAGTGGCAATGTGTCTTGTCTGGGGTGAATTCAAGTGAAAAAATAAAAATAAAGACTTTGCTGTCTATTTCATTTCAATCTGACACAAAACCAATTTCTTTAGCAACCATTGTAACCATTGTTCACTGTTTCCACCAGTTCATGTGTGTATCAACTATTTTTGTGCTACTTTGTTTGTTTGTCCATTGCTTTAAACGACTAATCAGGTGGTCATAAAAATCCCCGCAAGATTGTAAATATGAAAATCTCGAAAGATATGCCTGAAAAGAAGTTTTAAACAGATTTTTTTTAATGGATTATTTGTTAAACGTTATTTTATTATTTTATTTATTTTTTTTATGGAAATCGCTCTAGATAAGGCATGAAGCCACTTGATGTAAGGAGCTAAAAAAAGTACTTATATAGATGATAACCCAAGCTAACCATAATGCTAACGCTAATCGACGTCAAGTCAGTTTTAGCTTGGGTCCTAATCTGCATAAGTACCAAAAGAAATTACCACTTCAAGGTCAAAAACTAGCCAACGAAAAGTGTTAGGTGGATAGATTCTGACCCAGAAAACAGCAATTCTTCTCTATTTGTCAGAAACATTGCTCATGAAATGCGAGGACTAAAGGACAAAATAAGGGAAGCAAGAGTTACAAGGCTGCCAAAAATAAAACTTGGCAACATAAATTATTTTAAAAGAAAATACAATTAGGCTTGATCCCATTCCCGATTAATTTATTTTTGAATACTCCTCTTTTAAGTTCCCACTCCCATCTAGGGACCGACCCGCTTGTTTTCGGTCTTGGGCCGGAAAACAGTGGGCGTTCCAACACTTAGCAACAAGGGAAAGACGGGCCATACTAACCCCCCTTTTTTATCATTTTATTTGGTTGTTTATTTTTCTTTCTTTTTGGGTGTTTTTAATATTTTATCCCACTCCCACGATAATTATTATGTACAACAATGTTTTTTGGGAATATATTAAGTAGGGATCCATCCACAGAGTGAATGCGGTATTTTGGTGCAAGAATCTGGTTAAGAGTAAGCAAAAGTTTTCTTTTCTGTTTTGTTGTATTTTTGGTTGAAAATAAAAAATGTTAACAACTTGTCGCGATTATCCCCGACCCCCCCCCTCCCCCCTTTCATAACGGGCGCTATGCCTAAGGTCTGGTGAATTCCCAAGGTTTGTAAAATCTTCATCTGTAGATAAAGATGAAGGTTGTCCGAAGGAATTCACCTGCCTTTTGGCTAAGATCAAAGTGTAGTATCTGTTCCGATGGATACTGCACGCCTGTCCTGTGCAGTTCTAGGAGGTCCACCCTCCCAGGCTTTGCCTCCCATCTTTGGGGAGGAGTAAGTTTATTGCTTACTGTCTGAGGCGCCCCTACCGGGGAATGCCGACGGGGCTGCCCAGGCAATTTTTAAATGGCCAGAGTGCTCACCTCTCGAGCGCTGGCTTTTCAAACCCCACTTTCTCGACCCGATCTTGGGTCACATCTTACTTGTGGGAGTAAGATAAAACTGGCCTTGTGCCTAACTCCTGGGGAGGAGTAAATAAAACCTGCCTTTTGGCTAAGATCAAAGTGTAGTATCTGTTCCGATGTATACTACACACCTGTCCTGTGCAGTTCTAGGAGGTCCACCCTCCCAGGCTTTGCCTCCCCTCTTTGGGGAGGAGTAAGTTTATTGCTTACTGTCTGAGGCGCCCCTACCGGGGAATGCCGACGGGGCTGCCCAGGCAATTTTTAAATGGCCAGAGTGCTCACCTCTCGAGTGCTGGCTTTTCAAACCCCACTTTCTCGACCCGATCTTGGGTTTGGGTTACTTGTGGGAGTAAGATAAAACTGGCCTTGTGCCTAACTCCTGGGGAGGAGTAAATAAAACCTGCCTAAATAAATTGGGCTTCTTGGCCTTTTGGCTAAGATCAAAGTGTAGTATTTGTTCCGATGGATACTGCACCCCATAGACTGGTATTGTCTTGGCCTTCAGGGCTTGATTTACGCCTGTCTATGGGTCTGTCCTGTGTAGTTCTAGGAGGTCCACCCTCCCAGGCTTCGCCTCCCCTCTTTGGGGAGGAGTAAGTTTATAGCTTACTGCCTGAGGCGCCCCTACCGGGGAATGCCGACGGGGCTGTCCAGGCAATTTTTAATGGCCATAGCGCTCACCTTCTCGGGCGCCGGCTTTTCAAATCCCACTTTCCGACCTTGTGTCACATACACCTATTGTGGGTAGGCGTTAAATACCGGCCTTTTGGCTAAGATCAAAGTGTAGTATCTGTTCCGATGGATACTGCACTTCATAGATCGGTATTGTCTTGGCCTTCGGGGCTTGATTTCCGCCGGTCTATGGGTCTGATCTGTCCTGTGCAGTTCTAGGAGGTCCACCCTCCCAGGCTTTGCCTCTCCTCTTTGGGGAGGAGTAAGTTTATAGCTTACTGCATGAGGCGCCCCTACCGGGGAATGCCGACGGAGCTGCCCAGGCAATTTTTAATGGCTAGAGTGCTCACCTTCTCGGGCGCTGGCTTTTCAAATCCCACTTTCCGACCTTGTGTCACATACTCCTATTGTGGGTAGGCGTTAAATACCGGCCTTTTGGCTAAGATCAAAGTGTAGTATCTGTTCCGATGGATACTGCACGCCTGTCCTGTGCAGTTCTAGGAGGACCATCCTCCCAGGCTTTGCCTCCCCTCTTTGGGGAGGAGTAAGTTTATTGCTTATTGTCTGAGGCGCCCCTACCGAGGAATGTCGACGGGGCTGCCCAGGCAATTTTTAAATGGCCAGAGTGCTCACCTCTCGAGCGCTGGCTTTTCAAACCCCACTTTCTCGACTCGATCTTGGGTCACATCTTACTTGTGGGAGTAAGATAAAACTGGCCATTGTGCCTAACTCCTGGGGAGGAGTAAATAAAACCTGCCTAAATAACTTCTCGGCCTTTTGGCTAAGATCAAAGTGTAGCATCTGTTCCGATGGATACTGCACCCCATACTGGTATTGTCTTGGTCTTCGGGTCTTGATTTACGCCGGTCAATGGGTCTGTCCTGTGCAGTTCTGGGAGGTCCACCTTCCCAGGCTTTGCCTCCCCTCTTTGGGGGAGGAGTAAGTTTATTGCTTACTGCCTGAGGCGCCCCTACCGAGGAATGCCGACGGGGCTGCCCAGGCAATTGTTAAACCCCACTTTCCCGTGGGAGTAAGATAAAAACTGGCCTTGTGCCTAACTCCTGGAAAGGAGTAAATCAATACTCATTTGTGATGGATTTGAATTAAAATAAATTTTATATTTAAAAAAGTGTGTTAATTTAATATTGGTTCTGAGAAAAATAACCGAGGGACAGCTGGTTAGGTACTTTACTCACTATGACGAAACAAGATCTCTGACCACTTTATTAATTTACTCACAACCAATATTTACAGTAACTGCAAAGGCTTATATCTTATATTTAATATAAATTTTTTAAAACGCAAATAGGTGATAAAACTAGTCATGAAAAATGGCTGCCTTATTATGGAGTTAACATCTTCAATATAGCCGAAATATTCAATGAGAATAAAAGAACTTTTGGAAGAGTTACCAACAGTTTTCCCTAAATTTACACCTTTGGCTGATGACATTTATCTGTGGCCTTTCGGCATTTCAGATAAAGAACAACGTTATATCGTTGAACGGGTTCTGACTCAAATAGACTTTGATGAATATCCTTACAACAACTTGCGAAGGCGTTTCTCAAAATGTCGCTATTATAGAGAAATGGCAAATAACGAAAGAGTTAAACGGACCCGATTAGAATATTGTTTGAAAAAGATTTTTTGTGCTTTTGTTGCAATCTTTTTTGTAATTCCAGACGATTTTTCCCCAAAAAATTTAAAAACGAGTATGGCTTGACATAATATTAACTTGAAACATAATTACATTTGTGTAGCACATACACACACCCTTATCTAAATAGGATTTAAAAATAAAATATTTATCAGGATTAAATATTAAAATCGATTAAAATCAATTTCAGTGGCGGTATTAGTGTTGTAGTTCTGCTTAAAAGAATGACAACAAAAACTGATTTATAAAGATATAATGATATATCTTTATTGTCTGTGGCAGTGAATGAATAGGGTTAATGAGGAAGGAGGACACATGCACAGGAATTGAAGGATGGATTTTTCTCGGACCCAATCACCAGTCGACTATCGATCTCAATCTTGGTGTAGTTTATATAATAATTTGTGACACGCAGGCATCCACCTGTAAACTTCAATTCTAGGATTTCCTCTTCGCTGTCAACATAGCCACGCCTCTAGGACCTTTTTGGATTGCATAACCTTTGCATGTGGTTTTCAATCAATCAACAATTATTTTATTGCCGACAATCGACCGTGTTTTGTTTCTTCCGGCCAGGTGTGTGCCTGTGTCAAGTACGTTTATTCCTGCTGGGTAACATTTCCGGTACACCCGGCCTGACTATTCAACAATCTCAGTGGATAGACTTGCGTTTGCGTTTGATATGAAAATCCATAATTGAAAGGACAAAAATGAATGTATTGCAGAGACAGAAGACAATTAAAAAAAATATTGTGAAGCCATTTGTAAATACTAGCAGGAACATCCAACGTTGCCCGGGATTGAACGAGAATCACTACCATGTACTTTTTCACTATGCTCATAACACCATATAACTTTCTTTGTTTTTACTATACTTGTTTTTACTATACTTCAGAGAACACAAAAACATCACACACACACATACAGAGGTTGAGTTTTATATATAGAGATAGATTACACGAGAGAAACTTAGCTTTTTAGGGAAGAAATGAAAATTTTGATTTTCGGTCTAATGGCAATATTTTTTAGGTTTAATCGAATTGATGGCTAAATATGACCAAGTCCTCATTAAATTCTCGAGACCTGTAAAACGAACATTCTTTAAGTAGAGATAGTCAGAATGAGCTGATAAATATGATCTCGATATTGTTAAGCAAAATTTTCAGACTTAAAATATTCTAAATAGTCATCATCATCATCATCATCATCATCATCATCATCATCATCATCATCATCATCGTCGTCGTCGTCTTCTTCTTCTTCTTCTTCTTCTTCTTCTTCTTCTTCTTCTTCTTCTTCTTCTTCTTCTTCTTTGGTTTAACGTCTGTTTTACTTGCTGGCATGCGTTGAACGGCTTTTAGAAATTGACTCTCAAACTAACCTATCTCCGGACAGGTCTTTATAGACTGATAGACTCTTCCGTTAGTCGACAATGGTAACACTCTGCTGGTTAGTAATGGAAGAAGTTCCCTGAACTTACTCTATCCACTCCTAATTCTTGCAATCACACTAGCACCTGCTCCTCCCTGTGCTCCAATGGTATCACCGAGGTAACAAAATTTCTGAACAGCCTCAATAGATTCGCCATCCAAATATACTTTCTCCATATCTGAGATCTCATCCATCCCTGTTGTCTTACACTTCTTTCAGAAAAACTGGTTATCATCTCTCAACCTACCAGTAATTCCACTTGCAAGTACTACAAAAAAATTGAGTTGCACCCGTCTTCCTTTCCACAAACTGCGCAGGGGAACTTTCCTCTTTTTGGGAGCTTTCCAACACTACAACCACTGATCATCACTTTGGTCTTCTTGGCAACATTCACTCTCGGACCTTTATTTTCTATAGCATTCCTCCAAGTCTTTAATAGACGCGATTTCCTGCTCCATTTCTAGTCTAGAAGCGATTTAGTATGCCGGAGGATGGGAGAGCGTGAATATAAATTAGTTTCGCTCTCTCTTTTTTATTACGTAGTCGACTCACGTTACTACGTCTTTTCGAATTAAACCATTACATGCTCTATGAATCCAGTTTTCAATATTTTTATATATCTACGATACCTGTTTTCTCTATCTTTCTTTATGTATTATGATTATTATTTGTACTCACTAGGAGTTCTCACACAGATCATTGTCAGTGATTGCTCACCGACAACAACCAGTGGTATTTCCTGGAGTCTGAGTGACAACAAGTCTCCCCAGACTTCCAGTGTTCTTCACCCATTTTCGATAACGATGCGGTATCGCAACAGTCTCTTACCATTGATTTCTCGCTGGTAAGGACAATTGGTCTTCTCTGGGATTTGGGTGGCAACAAGCCTCCCCAAGGTCTCAACACTTTCTGCACTTTTCCAGTGGAGGTCTGGTTTGTGCTGTCCCTCTCGGTCTTTTCATCCTCCTCGACCCTCTACAAATATGTTGTCTGGTGTCAGCCTAGGTCGGCACCAGTTAAAAAAAAAAAATTTTTTTAAATCAATTTTTCTTTTTAATTTTTTAATTTTTTCCTTTCAATTCCCTTTCTTTTTCTTTTTGTTCTTTTCCTTTTCTCTTCCCTTATTTAAAAAAAAAGAATTTTATAAATTTTTTTTAAAATTTTTTTTTGGGGGGTGGGTGGGTGGGGGGGGAGAGGGAGGAGCTTATAGTGTTTCTTGTAATTTCTGTTTCTTGGCTCATTTTTGTGTAGTGATAGCTGAGGCCGGTGTAATTTATTGGGGGGGAGGAGATTGTGAAGTGCTGTTTCTTGCAGTTTCTGTTCCTTGGCTCTTGTTGTGGTGTTCTTCGTGTGGTCTTGTTTTCTCCGTTGTAAATTCCTTGTGACTGGTTAGCCTTTGTAGCTTATGTGTGTTAGTTTCCGCATTCGAGGATTTTCCTTAAGATTGCAGCTGTTTTGATCATTGCCGTCCTTTGTATGGTTTCGATAGTCCCTTTGATTCCAATTTCTCCCAGTCTTTTCTCCAGGTTTTTGGGGATTGTTCCTAGTGCTTATTATTATTATTATTATTATTATTATTATTATTATTATTATTATTATTATTATTATTATTATTATTATTATTATTTCATATGTATATCAGTACAGCACTTGGGTGTGTAAATTTTCATCTTTACCTAACTTCTACCGCTTTATAGTTAATACATCATCATCATCATCATTATCATCATCATCATCATCATCATCATCATCATCATCATCATCATCATCATCATCATCATCATCATCAACAACAACAACAACAACAACAACAACAACCACCACCACCACCACCACCACCACCACCACCACCACCACCACCGGTTTATTTGTTAAATCAGACCACAATTAATCCTCTGATGAGAGTGATGCCTGATTGTCTAGCCGTATTTCGACTAGACATAGTTTTTAAGGCAGTTTTACGGCTGGATGCCTATCCTTCACCAACTTGAACACTTTTGGCAGTCCAAGACCTCCACCGTTCCCATCTAACTAGGGTTGATGTGGTTTCCACTTGAGTATGCACCAATGTCACATATTACCTATGAGTTGCCACATACACTACTGTCACCTAGGTTATGACAGGCCATCCAAAGATAACATTTGTCACATGCCCTGTGGGCAGGGATTGGATTGATGAGTGTCGGGGCGTGTCCACATACCAGCGGGCCCTGCACACTGCACCTCTAGGGCTCCAACCTACTCTGAGATCCACAGCCAATTAGCCTCAGGCTACAAGGAGCCCAGTATCCATGGTGTACCACGGGGAGGTTTGGCCAGAGTCTTGTCGGTGGAGAGGTTATATACCAGCAAGGAAAACTTGACTTCCTTTTCATACGAAGAAAAATATTTGTGAAATTTTGTTGAGAAAACATTTGCTACTTATTATTTGCATGAGAGAGTAAGTAACTACGATGAATTTATTTACGTACTGCTTTTATTGGCAGAAACTGTTAGAATTATGTTTTTTTAGCAAAAATAATTCACTTTGAAATAATGCTGAATACCCTTTATGTCTACCTTTTTGTTGCATCACAAAAGCATCAGCGTACAGCATCTCTTCCGGATAATCCATACAATACTTCGTGGAAAATGCTTCTTAGACAAATGAAAAGCAAGGGACTCGGTACAGAACACTGATGTACTCCTACTTTAACATTAAAACTCTCACTAATCTTGAAAAGCTGATCGCGAAAATGATATTGTTAAGCAATCTTTCAGGCTTAAAATGGGAGGTGACGGTGGTTAAGTGGATAACGATACGGACTGAAGACCTGGGTGTTCCAAGTTCGAATCCAGTCGGTTCCACAGTACCACTGTCACTTAGGGATGTTGGCAACCTTCTCGTGGTCCCTCCTGTAAGTACCCGATGTCTTTCCAGAATGATTTCTAACTAGAAAAACATCGGGGGAACTAATGCCAACACCAGAATCATCTGATTCACACGAAAGAAGAAGAAGGCGGCTTAAAATAGTGTAAGTATTATCCAATCATCATCATATTCGGTTTAACCTCTGTTTTATATGCTGGCTTTTAGAAATTAACTACCGAACTAACTTATCTCTGACTAGGTCTTTATTTATCCTTCTTTCTATCAAATCCATCCTTATCACTTCCTCCCATGTTTTTCTTGGCCTTCCACTACCAAATTACCCTGCTACCTCAACAGATCTATACCTGCCAACCCAATAACTCACATACGTTCTTTCAACATAACGAAACCAACAAAGTTTTTTGTTTTTGTTTTACTTATATTCCCGTTAAACAAGGCAAATTGCCAGTTAGACGTAAGCGGATACTGTGAATTAGGGGCCAGATTTATAGGGCATTCTGAGTGGGATGTTGTGCAGCGAGATGTCTGTTCATATTACAATAAAATTTCTGCATGTTGGTACAATCGGTGAAGCAAACAGAGAGCAGGGAGGGAATTCCAAATGCAAGCAGTTCATTGAAAGAAGCTATTAGAGTAGAAAGCTTTCCGTCATCTGGGGACCTCTACAGTGAAGGGGTGTGATTTTGCTGATTGTCGGGTTGGTCGGGTGTATTTATGTCGAGTCGGCGCAAGTGTAGCAAGTTCATCAGAGCACATTCCATTGAAGTAATTGTAAAACAAGCACAGGAATGCAGCATTGTGGCGATGGGACAGGGGCTGGATCTTGGTAGACAGTGTAGGACCTATTAGATTAGAGGCTCTGTTTTGGACCAGGTCTAAGAGAAGAGACTAGCGGTTGGCGCACCAGCCCAGATGTGACAACAATACTCCATCTATGGGCAAATGGTGGCTTTGAAAAGATATAGGATACTGGCAGTTATGAGAAGTTTTCTAGCCCGGTATAGGGAGCCTACCTTCTTTGCAGCAAACTTGGCAGTATCTTCTATGTATTTGTTCCATTTTGCTCTACTGGTTGATAATGGAAGTAGCATTCAATCATATTAAACTGCAGTCCCAATATCTCGCATTCTGGAAAAAATGCCAGTAATTTTTAGATATGTGGTTTTATTATTTTCATCTTATTGACGTCATGGATAAAGGAAATTTGGTGCTTGTGCAGTTTACGGACCAGGCTATTTTTTAGATAGGATTTTCAAGTTAAATTCAATTTTTACGGTATCTTTTATTTATTAAATTTTTAGGTGAAAGTACAGAATAGTTAATCACCCCTTCACTTCCCCATGTTAAGAATGGGTTTCTGAATTATAACGTTATTATTTCAGCCTGGTCCGTAAACTGCATAAGTAGCGGAAATTTTTTTAACAATATTTTATTTATAAAGGAAAGATTTTTATTTACTTTTTAAAATTTAAAACTTTTATTAATGTTTTAATGGGAATATTTTCTTTTCCTTTCGCAGAGTTTTTACTCAAATATCCATAAAAGCATAGATAAATAAATACATCAAAATAGGAACAATTTTATATTTTTTATTTTCATTTTGAAGGGGGGGGGGGGCGACGTCGAGTTAGGATGTTGCCTGTCGCGACAGTAAGACACGTTCTACATTCTGCCACCTCAAACAGTACCTATGGTGCATCAAACTTGCAACCAAATGCTGAATATACCAGGCCCTTATTCTGCACTATTCTGCATTATTCGATCACTGGTGTCTCCGACGCATCATTAGACTTTATATCACTGATCACATGCCTAACATCACAGCTTCACGGAAGATCACTCTTAACAATGGGTAGGTGTACTGCTCTAGTGAGTGGAGAGCCATAAAACTGAGCAAATTTTGGCGAGATATACATGGCACAGCTTGAGTATGTTTTGTTCATACCAAGTCGAGGATACGTCCTCAACAATCAGTCCGACAGAATCTGGGTCATTTTTGAGTAGGTGATGACCTTGCATTTGTCAGACTGAGGTATGGTTCTGCGCAGTTCTTGGAGGTCCACCCTCCCAGGCTTTACTTTCTCTCTTTGCGAAAGGGTTAGTTTATTGCTAATCGCCTGAGGCGCCCCTACTGGGGAATACTGGGAATGCTTAGGCATTTTTTGACGGCCAGAGTTCACACACCTCTTGTGCACTAGCTTTTCAGTCCCCACCTTCCGATGTTGTGTCACATCTTACCACAGTGGGAGGGAGGTAAATACCTACTTACTCAGCCCTGAAGATGCCTTTACCAAATACTTCAGTATGATCTGCTAATCCAAACATCTGATGACACAATCGGTAGTTGAACAGAATTTTGTTCTCAAGCATGTGGTGAAGCTCTCCTGAGTATACACATGAATCAATAGAATTAAGTCGACGAAAGAAAAAAAAAAGCGAAGGTTATAAGGAATGAAAAAGGGAAAGAAGAAAAAAAAAGAAAGTAAAGGAAAGCGAAGAAAAAAAAAAGAAAGTTTCTTAAAGACAAAAAGTTATTAGGGAGGAGGAATCTCTGGCCAGCTGTGACGATGTCCGAGGGTAGGGGAGTAATCCCCCCCCTCTCTCTCTCTCTCTCTCTCGCTTTCTCTCTCTCTCTCTATCTCTCTCCTTTCTCTCCGTTCCTAAGTTACTTTTATCACCTCTAAAACAAAGCTTCTCTCCTTTCACCACCAACACTCAGATCCTTGTTATGTTTTAAGGTGAAAGGAATGACGCTTTCCTTGAGGAAACCCCTTGTTTTGATAAGCTCCTAGGACAGACTTTCACTCCTTATTTACTCGACTGAGATGCAATCTATGGTTTCTCCTTGTAAGACATTCATGACAAGGACTCGTCGTTCTACCACAGCTGCAAAGAACTTTCCTTTCTCTCACCGTGTGCATAGCATCAAACCGAATTTGTCATAAACCGTGTCCTCATAAATAATCACCTTTCATTCATTCCATTCGTCAGTTTCAATCCTCTCATAATATTCTTCATCATTCAACTGTCAATCGATCTCATTAATCCTTATCCTCGAGTGGGTTTTAGTCTTAATAAGTGGCGACTCATTAGTATTAAAAAAGCGTGGACGATTGACCAGCTAACAAAATCTTCCCGTCTGTGGAACACATTATCACCGGACTGCTTCTCTGCAGACTACAACATAGTCGGCTTCAAAAACCATGTCAGCAATACTTTTCATAAAGTGTCCTCATAAGTCATCAAATGTTATTCATTCCTCATTTTCAATCCTCTGATAATATTCTTCATCATTCAACTGACAATCTATCCATCTTATTAACCCTTATCCTCGGGTGGCTTTTTGGCCTTGATAAGTTGTGACTTATTAGAATAAAAAAAGACTGGACGATCGTCTCTTATAGAGATGTAAGGACAATAGCTAAAAAACGCCCCCCCCCCCCCCCAAAAAAAAAGTTAAATAATAAAATAAAAAAAGTGGCGGTTATCTGTTTTTCTAGAAAAAAATCTATTTTTTTAACAAGGTGATAAAATAATAAAAAAACCTTTTTACTTCTTCTCTTTGTATCTATCTCCCTCTCTGCCTTTCTCTCCTCCTCCTCCTCCTCCTCCTCTCTCTCTCTCTCTCTCACTCTCTCTGTATCGTTCTTTCTCACTCCCTCCCTCTCTCTTTCTTTACCTCACACTCTCTTTTGCTACCTGCTTCCCCACTTTTCTCTCTCTCTCTTTCTCTCTCTGCCTTCATCACTCTTTCCCCCCCTCTTCTCTCTCTCTCACTTTATCACTCTGTCTCTTTCTCCCTCCCCCTCTTTCTCTGCTCTCTCTCTCTTCACTCTCCCCCCCTCTTCTATCTTCCCCTCATCTGTTCTCACTCTGTCTCTTTCTCCCCTCCCCCCTTGAATGAAGTTTCATTGTTTCATTATTCATCCATTGATTCATCGCGTGTGAATGTTGATGATGGAATTTTTAGCGTTTCTTCCGAAACCCTCAGCATCGTGGCATCGGATGCGGTGACTAAAGAACGACATTCAAGCGTGGGACAATGGCCCAATGGGGAGTTGGGAGAGGTCAGTTAAGAACTGACTCGTGCTGTTGGAGAGCAGCAGCAGTAGCAGAGGGATTCAACAACAAAAGAAGAGGGGGGGGGCGTCTCAAATAAAGCCACCACTTCCAGACTACTCTTTTTTTAAAATTATTATTAATAATCAGTTAATCGACGTTTGTTTCTCTAAGGCCTTTTTTCCTACATACTTTAACGGCACAAAATACATGCTAAATATTCCTTAGTTCTGGGATTGGGTTATGTTTGGAAAAAATTCCATGTCAATTCTTCTAATTAGCCGTAAATTGTAATTAACTGAACAAGTCATCCATCTCTCTCTTAGCTATCTATGTATTTCTCTCGCCCCTCTCACTCTATGTTGATTCAACCACTTTCTAATAGTTTTTAATGTCTCTGTGAGCATTTAGAGAAAGTGTGACTCTCTTTTTATCGAATTTACATAGTGTGTTCGTACACACAGTAAACACGTATGTACATTAGATAGCAAAATCATAGTACTCCATAAGAATAATATAGAAGTAAAGAGACTTATTATTTTTATTTATGCAAGAATTTCTTAATAGATATGTCACAGTTGATGAATTTTTGAATGTAATCAAATGGGAACCAATAATGGTAGTGGCTGTGACCCAACGGGTCATGAGTCGTCTAATATATATATATATATATATATATATATATATATATATATATACTAAGCCAAAAAAAATTACTTCCGTATCAAGGTTCGAATCGTGCGACCGGCAGAGATTGTCTCCTGCCATACTGATGATTGCAGGTTTGGCATGAAACACATGTGTATATGGGTTAATTTGAAATTAATATTTATTTATAAATAATTATTCAAAGCTCTCGCTAGATGCAGCACTTTAAGGAGGTTGCCGATAAGCAGTCATTTATAGCGTAATGCAATACTCTAGGACCCGCCTATTGAGTTATTATGTTCTGTTTGACAGCTTGCTGATATGCCCCCTGAATTTGGCATTTAGATGTTAATCTACTCTCCCATTTCCATGGCAATGCGTGCTGGCCGCAACGATTTGCGCTCCGACTACTAAGACAAAAAAAATTACTTTCATATCAGGGTTCAAATCGTGCAACTGGCAGGGATTGTCTCCTCACACACTAAGAATTGCGAGGTTGGCATGAAACACATGTGTATATAGGTTAATTTGAAAATAATATTTTTTATAAATAATTGTATATATATATATATATATATATATTGTCTGTATTTAGGCAGCATTTTCTCATTTATGCAAACAACGAGAGGCACGTTTAACAGAACAAGTGCATACCGACCGTTTTTACATATATTTTATCGTTTTTTATGTTCTTGTTAATGTAAGTTAATTTTATTACTAATAGTCCAATCAATCTAGCTGATCTTTTGGCTGAACCTCAAACAAATTGCTAACAAAGGTTTTTAACTCGGATATTGGGCATGAATAACTTCTCTTTCAGATAAAAATTTTTTTACCAAGGCAGTGTATAATATGTATTATCGTATCACGAAGAAATAAGCATTTTCATTTATCATCTGTAATGAAAAATTGTATATGTAACAAAAATAACAAATTTTGTAAAAATTATCAAAATTGTTTCTCCAAACATTATTTCGTTTATAAAGTATTTGAATTTGTAAAATGTTGAATTTGCTTTCTGATTGTATCAAGTCATTATATTTTCTGTAATCAATTAGTCGATATGAACAAACTGACTCATAATTTTTGAAATATCACAAATGTCTAATTCATAGTGAATAAAGTGATTTTTTGTGAATTTAGTTCTTTTATATTTTTGTACTTTTTACATTTGATTTGATGGAAATAAATCAATCAGTGTAAGCTGCTTCATAATAATATGTATAGTTGCTAATTACTGGACATTACTAAGAAATTTCTTACTAAAACTTTTCTCAGTAATTATTATTTAGTAATAATGTTGGTCTTCACATGTCTGCCCCAGTCGTGGACCCCAGTCGCACGTTTGCCAGGCCTGTATTATGGATCGCCTTGGTTTACGCCCATGTACAGAAAACAAACAGTTGAATAACTAAGTCGTTGTGCTCAGAAATGCAGACGGCAAAATTATTACCGACCCATCCTCCCAGACTACTCTATTTGCATTAATGATTTCCGTAATTTATCGCATCAATGACGGGAGAAACTCAGCACCAATACCCGAGCGAGACATCCCACTGATGATTATCTCTGCCGAGACTTCAGATTGTTCTCTCAAAGCTGAAACCTGATAAAAGTTACGGTCCTGACGATATCAACCATGCTCCGAGTTCTTGCACTCATCCTTAGCAAGCTTTTTCAGTCTCTCACTTGAAGAAGGTGTGGTGGTGAATTACTGGAGAATAGCGACCGTGTATCTAATATTCAAGAAGGGCAGCAATGAACAGCCTCTGAATTATCGACCTGCCAGTCTCACCTCCACCATCTGCAAGGTCACCGAATCCATTCTCAAACAGACGATCATGAACCATCTCCTCGCCTTCAATACTATTTCTGAATCACAACATGAATTGGTACCTAGAAGATCCTGTTTAACTAATCTACTGCTCATGGAGAAGTGGTTCACCAAGATCATGCATGAGGACGAGATTGCAGACATATTGTTCTTGGACTTTTCCAAAGCGTTTGACTCACTCTGTTAATCATCGGCTACTCCTTATTCGAAATCTCTATTCATACAAAATTCATCCTTTGATAATAAAAAATAATTTGGTGATTCCTTCACCAATGTACTTTTCCTGTCCAGGTGAATGCTTGTCTTTCCACGGAGGCAATGCATGCAGTGGAATGTCTCACATATCTGTCCTGGGTCCATTTCTGTTTCTCCTGTATATCAATCATCTGCCAGATGAACTGACTGAAAAGGTACTACTCTTTACGGACCATGTAAAGCTGGTGTGACCTAGAAGCAACTATGATCAATTTCAAGATAATCTCATCAGAATCTGATCTCGATCTTCAAGCTGGGATTTATCTCTGAACTCTGCAAAATGCAGTCATCTTTCTATCGGCTTTCTGCTTACTGCCTCCTGACCATCGGTTTTCCACCTCAACCACTCAACATCGTTGCTAATTTAAAGAACCTCGGTACAGTTGTGGATAACTCCTTCAAACCAACACGTCACTGTATCAAGATGGTGGGCAAAGCCAGGCGGGTTCTCTACCTGATCTGGAGATCCTTTGTAATCCTAACAACAAATGCGTTCCGTACCCAATACATAACTCTGGTACGGACCATTCTTGAGTATGCCAACCAAGCAACAAATCCATATCTTCAAAAAGATACTGTTTACCTGCAGCATGTGCAACTGTCGGCAACCAGAATTGTGAAGGGATTTTTCATGCTTATCTACAAAACACGTCTTCAAAAACTAAATCTCTCCTTACCTGAGCTGCAAAGGTTACAAGAAGACCTGATTCTGGCATACAGAATCATCAACGGAAATGTAAATCTAACTTATGAAGAGTTTTTCACCCCAAAATCTAGTCGCAGTCTCTGTGGTCACCTGCAGAAGATGCACCATCATCGCATTCATCTCAACAGAAGAAAGACAACATTCTTTGTCCGAGGAGGTCAAGATGATGCCTAACATATCAAGGTTTGAAGTCGCCTTGGACAAACATTCAGATGGTATATAGATGCAATTGCTCCAACGATTCTGATGTTATAAAAATTGCCTCAGTCTAGAAGGATTTCTTTTTTATTGACCAGGCATATACACTAATTACAGACAAATTCTAATCATTGGCAAAGGTATGAATCCATATATCCTTCCTCCAGCTATTGACTAAATAGAAGAGTAGACTAGACTAGACTTCCAAGCTTTGGTTGGGCAACTAGTCTAGGAAAAGGAAAAATCCGTAAATAACACTAGTTTTTTTCTACTTATCTCAGCATTGTTTTTAGTCTTCTTGGACTTGTCCATATTTACTTGCCTCCCAACAGGGGCAGAGTTCGACACAGGGTTGGTTTTTAATGTGGGATAAAATCCAGCTCCCCAAAAAGAGACACACTGGATTGAGACAAAAATTTAAATTGCTTCAGTCTCGAAGGATTTCTTCCTCTATTGATCGAGGACAGAAAAGATGAAGTGTAGTATCAGAATAGATACTACACTTTGCTCCTAACCAAAAGTCCAAATAGTCGTTCATGAGAAGGGCGGTTGGGTATTGCACAACACGTGCTTCACTATGGACCCTCTTCGCACAGCCGCCCTTGCAGGGGGTATCAATTGTCTCTCAAGACTGAAAGGAGGTCTCTCACTAGTCATTATATACAGTATAATCACGTTAACACACTGGGTCTCGTTAGTTCACCGAAGTTAAACTGTAGCAGTTACCTCCTCCTTTCACACATAACTGCCCCGGCTGGCCGTTAGGTGTCGCTCATTCACCGACAGGTGGCGCTGAAAAGCGACACCAGAGTTATCTGCCCTTCTTGGTATAAAAGCCGGTGTAAACACAAAAATCACCCTCTTTTTCATTCAACAGCCTCGCAGCTCGGACGCATTGCCGAGAACACCGACGAGGAACCTTGAAAAGCTCTTTCTTCTGCTACCGTCGCCTCACTCGAAGACTACTACCATCTTCACTTGAAGAAAACCCACGGGCAGCCCGGAGAACCATTACATTTTTCCTCTTCCTCAACCGGACACCGTCCAACTCTCTTTTCTACCTATACTAAACGGTATAGGTATCCTTGAATCAATAAAACCCCTCTTTTTTGTTGCCTGTTACTCAGTTGTTCATTCAATTCATTTCGTGCGATAAATGTAAGGAAGGGACAAACTATCCCTTACATTACAAAACGACGCTGAGCCTGGTCAGCGCCAGTACCAGATGGTGACCATTTGGGAATAGCAGGTGGCACCTTCTTGCAAGAAAAGCAAAATCTTAACGTCGTCAGTTCCCGCGATCGCTTTCAAATTTAATATTCCCTATCTCCATCTTCGTTTCGTTTTTCTTTTCTCACTAGTCATTGGGAGAGAATATAAACTGTTACTGACAAAAAATGACAACGGTTGTGTTGCGCACCTACCATTGCAATTAATTCCGCCTGACCTGGACCGTAAACGCCAACAACAGAGCGATCTAAACTGTTTAAGTGGGCAGTAATTATAGGCTCTATTAAAAAAAAGGCGATGTTAGAAATTACAAGTTTATGCGAGATACGGCAGTTACACTGATTGTTAACACGCTGTGTGTGCATCCATAGATGACATGGACAAACGTTTTCGAGAAGAGACAAAGTTCATCGCAATATACCAAATAAACATCCAAGTACGTTCTCGTTGAAAGCGCTCCAACCATTTTCACTATGAAAGACCATACGTGCAAAACTAAAGTTGATTTTTCTCTTCCTTAAAAATATACAGTACTAGAATTCCCGTCCCAAGACAGGTAAAATTAATTCCCCGAACAGAATAGTTTTGCACCACTTTTATATCACCTTACAAAGATTAAGATCAAGATATAATCTTACTAAACCTTCTGTCTAGCATCCTTATTCCAATTTTGATCAAAATCTATTACATGATTTTTATTCGAGAAAATGTCTACAAGTTTAAGGCTTAATCTTAAGGGGTGTTAAGAAGAAATTGAAATTCAGGGAAACTTGTCTAATGACTACGGATCAAATTCGATGCAAATCTGATATATTTGGATTTTCAAATGGAAGGTTATGTCAAATTATACCCATTTTAGCATTTTAAAGTTGTTGTTTTTTTTTGGGGGGGGGGGGGGCAAAAAAACAACAACTTTAAAATGCTCCAAAGAAACTGAAATTTGGGGAAGATATATTGTTAAAATTTTGCACAAATCTTCGTTTAACAGCTGTGTTCCAAAATTCATAATGATCGATTAATTAGTTTAGGAGTGAATCTTGTCTATACAACTATATAAACATATACAGACCTAACTTTATAGAGATAGGGATATTTGATATAATTCGAGATGCAAATATCACAGAAATTAGAGTCAAGGCAAATAAAACTAAATTAAATTAATATTAAAAAACATTAGATTTATTCCTTCAAGTTTGAATGAGAAAATAAAAAGATTCCATAAGTTCAGGTAAAAGAGAAACAGTCTACTTGATGGCGGCTTCCGGTTTTGAAATCGAAAATAGACAAAAAACTGTTACCCATTATATTTTAGATAGGATTGTCTTTTGAGCAGGGACAATTAATAATCTATTTTCACCATTTTTTTTTCATTATTAACACGTTAGAAAATGAAACTACTTTTTATAATTGGAATTTTTTTTATTATAAATAATCAAATCAAACTTTCTTGTTTTTTTGGTGGGAGGGGGGGTGAATATATTTTTTAAATATTTTTAAATAGTTTATTTTTTATAATTGGAATGTTTTTTTGTTTGAAAATACTTTTTTATATTGAAAATATTTTTTAAATACTTTATTTTATTTTAATTCTGCAAAAATTTAACCGATCGAAAATGATGAAGGATTGTTTTTTGATAAACACTGCTTGTCAATTTCCCATTTCAAAACCAGAAGTAGACTGTTTCTCTTTGAACTGATTTCACAAATGTTCAGTATGCGTCTCACCTGATGCACACTGTCTCTTCCAATATTATCCCCACAGAAAGTGTTCCTTTTTGAATGTCCGATGGCTTTAAAAGACATGCCAGAAAGAGGGTAAAATTTTGTCTTAAATTTAGCACTTAGGTGGAACGAGATTTCAGATTTTCGCATTGGATAGTGCATTCAAGGAAGATAACTTGGATATAAATCCAAGGGAGATAAATCAGATAATTCTGTCGCAACAATTCCATGTCCAAATCTACTTTGTCGTTGGTAACGTTTTAGAGAAATCCCTTACGAATACAAACCGAACAGTCTTGTTCAATTATGTTCGAGCATACTCCAATGCACAATAGCCTTTTTTCTCTTTCTGAGAAGTTAAAATGTTCTGTTTTCATGTGTAACTCTATCGTTCTTTCTCCCTCTCTCTTCCTTCCCCTCTCCTCCTCTCTCTCTCCTTATCCAGTATAAATTTACCAGAGATATAATTTAAAAAATAACTCAAAGAGTTTAGCTGAGACTTTCTTTTCTTTTCCTTTTTATTGCTGAATAAAAAAACTAATGTTTAAAAAAAAAATCAAATAATTTTGGAGCGAGGAGCGTGGAGTGATAAAACCATGCTCTTTAGTCTCAAATGGAGTTGCTCACGCTCCACTCACGCTGAATATAAAATGAGCCCTCCTCTCCTTCGCTCCAGCAAAAAGGAGTGTGCTCCTGGAGTGCGCTCTTTTTTGGAGGGCTCTGTAAAGCCTTATATATATATATATATATATATATATATATATATAGAATATAGAAAGAAAAAATTCACATACACATTGCAACTGTCAGCATTTATAATTTATTTCGACTTCCTAGTCTCTTCAGAATGCTAATAGGACAGCTACATATTGGAAATGGCGGAAAAAAGAAATATTCACCAGCCAAAAAAGAAATATCATAGACAGAGAGAGGGGGGGGGAGATAAAAAAAGGGGGACAAGCAACACACTTAAGTAAAAATCATCAAAAATAGAAGGGGGGGAATATAAAGAAGTCAGCTAATATGTATCTCTAGTTAGAATAAAATAAAATAAAAAACTTATTATTAAGATATGTCGATGATACCCTTCAAATCTGTCATAAGTATGTTGACACGAAGCCAAACCTTACCGCCCTCCCCTCCAGTCGCGAGACCACCGAAACCAGACAGCCAGACTAGATGTTGAAGAAAGAAAAGGGAAGAGAAGGAAAACAAACCAGCCGAAAAGAATCAAGCTAAGCTGAGGCTGGGGAGAACAATACAAACAACAATACAAATAAAGAAATAAAATAAAATAAAATATAAAAATATAAGAATATAAAAACAAAAATGAAAAAAAGAGGGACAAAAAATTAAAAGAAACAAGGTAGTAAGATAATAAAACAACCACGTATCGGAAACAAAATAAAAATAAAAATAAGAACAAAACAATGTGAGAAAGACAAAAGAAAGAAAAAGAAATCTAGCCGAAAATCAGGTGACATAAACAGAAGCCTAGAAGAAGAAAGAAAAACCTAACTAATGGAGTAATGTATTGATATCAATTTGAGACAACATGGTTTAATCTAGTGAAGAATTTAGGCGATAAAGTAATATTGATGTCAAAATCAGATAATAAAATAATAATAATAATAATGATAATAATATTAATAATAATATTAATAATAATATTAATAATAATAATAAGACTAATAACAATAATAACAAATCTAATACTAATTATTTAAACAATAATAATTATAATACAACTAATAGTAATAACAATGGCAATATTGATAAAAACTAAACGTAAAATAATCAAGATAATAATAATAATAGCAATGATAATATTCATATTGGTATTATTATTAATAATAATAATAATAATAATAATAATAATAATAATACTAGTAATCGCCATATTAATAATAGTGTTAATAATGATAATACTAATAATATATAATATAAAAATAATATTTTAAACTAGTTAATAATAGGTAATAATAAGGATAATAGTAGTAATGATAATATTAGTAATAATATTAATAGTAATAATGTTCAAATGATAATTCAAATTAAAAATAATATAAGGTAGAATAAGATAAAGTCAAATAGGTAGGGAAAATCGAAGTAAGAATTCATTAAATTTCCAATAACAATTAGAAAAAAAAAATTAAATAAAAATAAATACATAAAAATAAAAATGAAATAAGAAAATAGAGAAAGAAGGAGTAGGGGGGCTTTAGGGAAATGGTATCGTAATTCAAAAATAGTTAAGAATAAGCATTCTAACCCAAAACAAATATTAATAAAAAAAATAAAATAAAAATAAAAAAAATTAATTCCAACTTGAGATACACACGAACGGACCAAAATTTAAGTAGATTCACAATTCAGGGTTGTTGTAAAACTATAATTAAGAGTTACTGGTAATTTTAAATTTAAATTTATGTCTACATTTGGCCATAAGTTCATCTCTTCTGTTTAAAAGATTGCTGTGTTCGTATCTAAGAATCCGTATTTTTTCTTCCAAGCACAAATTACATCTCTGTCTAAATCCTCTAGGGATACTGGAATTAGTAAACTTTATTACATGATCATTTATTTGCGCTCCAAGAATTCAACATAACAACAGTATGTGTACGATCCTTTCTGAGATGATATATTTTTTGTTAATATCGGATCACTTCGTTAGCACAGGGTGCAAACACTAATTTAAAAGCATACAGACAGCATCAAGTCTATACAGTTCAACCCTCCCAAGAATGCAAAATTATAACATATTCATTATTTGACACTGATCATGCTCCTAAAAATTCGCCACCAACAACATTTATCCTTGTGTACATATATTTCGGAAATTTCAATTTTATTTTATCATTCCCAGCAGGACAGAAGATTGACGATTATTTGAATCACTTCATCAGCACAATATGTCTTTATCAATACGATATATAATAGCAATATATAATTGAATTGTTTAATAATTATAAACACAAAACAAAACAAAATTAAACCTTATTTTTCCATTATAACATGCCAAATAAGTGGAGACAATAATGTCTAGGATATATATATATATATATATATATATATATATATATATATATATATATATATTAATTATTTATTACCTACAGACATGGATGTTTCATGCTAACGCAATCTTCAGTGCAGGAAGTTAATTCTCTACGGACAGCGGGCTCGAACTCTGATTTGTAGTCAAGAGCGTTCCTCCGTCGGCCACAACGAATTAGCTAATAATTAAGGAGGAATTTAACTTTGTAAATAGCGAGTCGGTGGGTATTTTACACGAGCAGTTGAAAGTGATTAACAAACAAGGATGGATTCAATTAAAAAAAATGTTAGTCAAGACAAGCTTCCAAATGTTCTATATTAGAATTTACTCCAACAAAATGAAATTTAAATTATTCAGAAAAATTATTAGCCTGAATATCAAATGGCATTCTCCAACTTTTTCTTACAGATCTTTTTTTTTCTCGTCATCACTCGTCCATTTGTGAAACATCGAAACGTCTTTATATTCATCACTCCTAATAACTGTTTCCAACGATTTTGATTTTGAAATTTCGATCGCTGAACTGTCCACTTTTTACATTCTTCACCTAGTCCCCAACTTCCTGACTACATATAAATTATTCGGGACCGTTGAATGGATCATATATTCTACTAGTCTCATACAAAATGGCATAATTAGTAATTTCTTATTATTATTTACATGTATGCCTTCATTTTAACAGTAAACATTAAGGTGTGTATAAAGAAAAATACAAAGTATTCTAGTTAATGTATCAGCTCGACGGTTGAGTTTCAATCCCGGCTTGAGGCACTAACTGGTCTAGCCGCACTAAAGAGCTGTGATACAGCGAAACAGTCTGTATGCTCCCTTCTCTGGGTAGAGCTTATTTGTAAGGATATCGCCAACTGCTATTAGCTTTAAGGTATAGCTCATTGGGTAAAACTAATTCGAGCTCCCGGCACTTGACAATGTTTACATTGAGATATCACTTACATTCAGTCAGTGTCGTATGATAGTGCAGGGTAGGGGCGCCGACTGTCAGCTCGACGGTTGAGGATTGAGGCACTAACTGGTCTAGCCGCACTGAAGAGCTGTGATACAGCGAAACAGTCTGTATGTGGATGAATATATATATAGTCTTGGAAGTTTCTCAACCATTAAAACTATATCACCCCCCCCAAAAAAAAACCTTAAGTCCCAAGTCGTTCAGTGGAAAATCACTCATGTAAGTCAATTAAACTTTTACAGTTATTATATTAGTTTGCTTCTAACATTATTTAAGGGATCATCAGTTGTTTACCATGAAAAACTGTTTCGGGAATTTAATATATATATAATATAATATTTAATATATATAATATAAAATTTAATATATATATATATATATATATATATATATATATATATGGTACGTCAATGAAAATTAGTGAGACCTGCAAATGGAAGCAAATCGGTATTTTCAGTTGTTCAAAACAAGGAGTAGTATTGAGCTTTCCTTATTTCACAATAGGTCCAACTCTCTAAAAGTTTACCTTTTAGTTATAATTTACATATATATATATATATATATATATATATATATATATATATATATATATATATATATATATATATAGGGTGGGCCAAAATAAGGGTCCTATCTTTAAATTTGAATAACTTGAATTTGAATAACTTCCACAAAATAAAAGTTAAACTCACCAAACTTTATGTGTGTGTAGACTGACCCTTCCGAGATTTTTTGAAATAAACAAAACAAATTTTAGCCGAAAAACACTTCTTAAAACTTACAAAAACTAAAGTATTGTTTTTTACACTGTTTTGAGTTTTTTAAGCAAAAATAATGTTTTCTAAATGAGGGTACGTTCCTTAGGGCTAATACGGCTCATGCTTGCTTCGGAAGGGGTCCGTTACTTATTCTAAAAAAAAAATAAAAAAAAATCAATAAATAAAAAAGTTATGAATTTTTAAAAATAGGACCCTTATTTTTGCCCACCCTGTATATATATATATATATGTATGTATATGTCATAAATATATTTCCATAACTTTCTATATATATTTTTTTTCTTTATACACACCTTAATGTTTACTGTTAAAAGATGTTATAATTCTTTTTATAGTTTAATCTTTCAAACTTTTATCCAAAGGCCATTCGCTACATAGTTCTACTCGCACCTAATTTTTTTTTTTAATCAACGGGGTTGGGGGGGGGGGGGCATAGAAATACCTGGTATATTACACAGGCGTGACGCTACCCCACTCGGTAAGATGGATCGTCAATTTTGTTATATCATCCATCTAGGAGACGGAAACTCTGATATAAAACCTGCACTCTACATCGTCTTTCAGCCATCTTGCCTCGACTTGTCACTAAAACCAGACTTTGTAGAAAGAGAGTGTGCTTTGCGTGTCGTACAAGCGCACAGCATGGCCATCTACATGTACAGTTAACTCTACATAAGATCCAATGGCAGGAGCACACTAAACAAGTATCAAACAGTGTATATAGCTATGTACAAACGGAAACCATTTGTCTTGTATGCCATATCTGTAGCAATACTTTTTAAAATACGGCGAGCCTGCTGAGTCGTCTGTGTGCCCACAACCAGACATTGTAATCTAGTAGGGATGGCCTTATTCTGTTAAGAAGTGGTAATCACCATCGTTCGTTCCCTTAAAAAGAACTAGAACACTCTGGTCGTTAAGCCCGCCGATAACGTATTAAAATTATCATCGTTTATTCGCTGTTTACAATTGGCCCAGTGGTTAAAGATGTCGGATTTGAGTTGAAAAATACTTGTAATCCGGGGTTTCGAATCGCATGACCGGTAGTGAATAGTCATATCTCTATGCTGATGAGTCCCGATTTAAAAAAAGGACGAAATGTATACGTACATAGATAATAAACAATAACACACACACACATATATATATATATATATATATATATATATATATATATATATATATATATATATATAAAAATTAATACTATCTGAAACAATGGGTAAAAAAATATGTCTACACACCCTTTCTATTTCAAATTGGCATAGCCGCGCTTTGAGACATAACGTGATTTTTTGACCCAAAAGTTCATTACCATCGGACGATGAAGAAAAAAAAAACACTGCTTTGACAAGAGGAATTTTATTTATCGAAAGCTCAGATTAAAATAAATTTTATTTTAACACTACACATTGTTATGGTTTTTTCAATAGTAATATATATATATATATCCTATGTAAATAAATTTACGACATATTCATTTAAATACGTTCCAAGAATTAATCATAACCAACAGTCTCGTGTACGATCGTTTCTGAAACTATATTGATTTTTATTGATATCAAGTCTTATCATTAGCACAGAGTATAGACACCAAATTCAGAGTCAAAACATAGCATCAAGGCGAGAGTATAGTTCACTCTCAGTTATACAGCAATTCGATAGGATGAGGGAGGGTGTGATATGATAATTATAATCCACCTCCAATAGCAATAAAATCGAACACATAAAGGAACAGAATAGAGGTAAGAAAGACTGTAAATAATATATATATATATATATATATATATATATATATATATATATATATATATATATGATAAAACACTCTTATTGCTACCATGATTGACTTCAACCATGAATTTGACTTTTCTAGGGCTTCGATAATGAAAGATATGCACAACTTCCATGGCAAACGTCTCATTAAAGCTACTGTTATCACCGATTCTTCAAAACACATGATCAAACAAAGAATGGATCTCTCTGCAAATTATTCCTATTCTAGCAAAACGGTTATCAGATGAAATTGCATTAACTTAAAATAAGGGAAAATTAAAACGAATCTTTTCAAATCATATTAGAAAAATGTAAACATTACTAGCTTCTTATTATCACGTAAAATTAAAAACTGACTTTTTATTCATTACGACTGCATTGTTGAATGCCACTGCCCAAAAACGGTTCATCATTTCTGTATCAATAAAATTATCAGACAATATCACACGTGTATGTGTTTCTCGCCTATATGTAACTTTGAAAAATACACATTAAATTATTCTTTTTAGTATTAAGCAAATATTAAGTGAAATCAAAAATAAAATGAGGGAAGACTAAACAAAAATCTTATTTAACATGACTATATTTTGAATCCTTGGCCTTTTGGTTAGGACAAAGTGTAGTATCTGATACGACAAAGTGTAGTATCTGATACGACACTTCATCATTTCTGTCCTCGGTCATTGCAGAAGAAATTTTTCTAGACTGTGATAATTTTTATATTTGTTCCAATCCAGAATGCCTTTTTTTGTGGGTGGGGGGGGAGTCTAGAATTCCCACACATTAAAAACCGACCTTGTGTTTAACTCTGCCCTCGTGGGGAAGCAAGTGAATTTGAACTATATTTTGAATTTTTTCTTCTTCTAAACCGTCCACCCGGATAACGCCGGGTAAATACAGCTAATATATATATATATATATATATATATATAGTCTCGGAAGTTTCTCAACCATTAAAACTATATAAAAAAAACTAAAAAATTATATTAAAAAAAAACAAAAAAA
>OY744519.1:25944012-25979012 GCA_963556195.1 Sepiola atlantica | reverse complement strand
TTTTTCAAATAAGATTTCTGTTTTTCGTGTTTTGGTATAAAAGTGAAACTAGTTCACGTTTTTTCTACCCAATTTTTCCTTTATCGTTTTAGGCGATACTATTTACAGGAATAACAATTTGTTATAACCTTTTATTGTAATTTTTGATAGTAATTTTTACAGAATTGTCTCTTACATAGAGACCGAGTTTTTATCATATTTTTATTGCTCAAATGGATTTTATGCTATTTTATTGAGCCTTTTATTTTTAGTTGTTAAAGAACACGATCCGAGAAACAAAATCAGCACTAGCACTTTCTGTGTTTTAATAAAAACCGGTTATTTTATTATTTGCTACTTTTGGTATATTTGTTGTTTCTATTATATATTTTTTATTTGTTACCCAAAAGACGAATTTTATTGACGACCGCAAAATTCCACAGAGAAAGAGAGAGAGAGAGAGAGAGAGAGAGAGAGAGAGAGAGACTTATTTATATGCGCATAGCTTATTTATCATGAGTAGTTCGATCATCTTGCAATCCTCTACGGTGCTGGTTTTTCAATCCCACTTTCCGACCTTGTGTCACATCTTACCGCTGTGGGAGGGAAATAAATACAATCTTGCAAATATGTCTGCTCGATCCGAAGCTTTCATGCCGACTCCCAATTTACTCCACGCTCTGACGTAACTTCCGTTAAACTTGTCAGCAACGCATTGCCACGGCAGAGCACTTTTTCATGAAAGGTCACCTACTTGAGTTTTGCTGACTCCCCGTCTACAATACATTCTGTTTACACTCACACCTGCACAGTTCTTTGTTTTTCTTTTGGCTAGGAGCAAAGTGTAGTATCTGTTATGATACTACACTTCATCTTTGCTGTCCTAGGTCAGTGAAGGAGAAATTTAGTCACTAAATTCCAACAGGTATGAACCCACGATTTCCATAATTTATTGGTAAATTAGTAACGTTTGTCTAATTTATATAGGCCATTCACAAGAAACAGACACCACTGCTAAAAATGCAGAATCATTCCCTTTTCCATATTCCTAGTGACAGCGATAGTATCCTAACACTATATATATATATATATATATATATATATATATATATATATATATAAAGAAGGAAAGATGAAGATAAAAAATTGCATAAAATTACATAAAATTGATACAAATTTTATTACATCGAAAGTTCAGATGCAAGGAGTTTACACTAATCCTTAAACCATGGTTTTTCAAAGAAGAGTTTTATCTTTGAAAAACCATGGGTTAAGGATTAGTGTAACTCCTTGCATCTGAACTTTCGATGTAATAATATTTTTATCAATTTTATGTAATTTTATGCAATTTTTTATCTTCATCTTTCCTTCTTTAAAATTGATTGCTCTACTCAACGTATTGAGCTTTACTTTATCACGATAAATCACTTTAACGATACTTCACTTATTGTTAATTCTATTATTATTATTATTATTCTATTATATATATATATATATATATATATATATATATATATATATATCTTTTTTTCTTAAGCGTTAATCCCAAGCTACGGTGGGGTGCGCAATGATGGATTTTTGTTTCCACTTAACACGATCACAGGCTTGGTCCAGGTGAAGGTCAGTTTTTCAGAGGTCTTTGTGCAGGGTGTCTGCTCATCTCATTATCGGTCTTCCTCTTGGTCGCTTCCCGGCAACTTCTAATGCAAGGCAAGTTTCGCGATGGTGTTGTTGTTGACACTCAACACATTTCCAAACCATCTAAGCCGCCATTCCCTCACCTTGTCCGCATACGGTGCAATACTACAGCCTTCCGATATCCTCATTGCAGACGGTAAGCACTTGGAGCTATACAATTTGGCGGATCATGCAACAGTTTGGTAGATATTCGACTTTAAACAGTCACTTATCGTATGGCCACGTTAAAAGAATGGATGATAAAGTGAACTTGAGGGAAAGAGGGATAAATAAAGACCTGTTCAGAGATAGGTTAGTTTGGAAGTCAATTTCTAAGAGCCATCCAACGCATGCCAGCATGTATAACGGACGTTAAGCCGATGATGATGATGATGATGATGATGATTTTATTTGTTATTTGTTTTTTAATTCTAATTTATACGTTTGGGTAGTGATGCTGCACTTGTTAGAGTCCCTACTACACCCACGGCCAAAATATTGAATCTATGTTTTCTTGAGAATACATAAAGGGCCGAAACCAACCTAGAAAATAACAATAACAATAACAATAACAATATATATATATATATATATATATATATATATATATATATATATATGCAACCGTATCAGTATTATTACCGCTTCTTCATTATTGTTATTTTCTAGGTTGGTTTCGGCCCCTTATGTATTCTCAAGAAAACATAGATTCAATATATATATATATATATACGTAATCCATGGACACGTGTTTCTGGCTCACAGCCGTCATCAGCATGGCTAACTTACACAGAGATCGAACCTTCGATATTGATGCCTATAGTCCAGCGTTCTACCACTGGACCAAGACGCTCCGTATAGAAATATGTACGATTTTTATTACCTAAGTATTTAATGTATTTTTATGTAATTATTTTTATTGGTGATTACAGCGTTCGTTGTTATTTTGCTTACTATTATTTCGATTGTCTCACTTCCTAAGTGATTAAGATGCAGAAAATGAACACGTGTTTCTGGCTCACAGTCGTCATCAGCATGGCTAACTTACAGAGAGATCGAACCTTCGATAGTGATGCCTATAGTCCAGCGTTCTACCACTTGTATAACCAGAATTCTACATTTTGTCAGGCAGCCATTATTCTTGCAGAGACTCAATCCCTGGGTAGATCTTGATAGAATAAATTGTAAGGAATAAGTTGAATGCGTATAAGAAGTCTGAGTATGCGTGAAAAAGCTTTATTCTACCAAGATCTACACCGGGGGGGGGGGGGGTCGAGTCTCAGCGTGAACAATGGCCGCATAAGAGAAAAAGTGAACGCAGGGAAGTAATTCACTTCTTTGTACAAGGTGTGTAACTTATCAGCAGAGGTGGCAGGAAAGCAAATTTTAGACAAGGCGTTCGCAGCAGCATTTTGTTTACGCAATGTCGTAGCTGAAACAGGCAGGTTCTAACTTCTATCTTGTGATTTTCTCATTTTTTATTTTGTTCTTGCCTTTAAGGTTAAAAGTAAAAGAAACATATTTTTTTACCAAAAGAGTTGATATGCCGTAAAAAAAAACAATGCCACAAGGACACAAAACAGGTCCTAAGTGAAGCACTTGGTATTAACTTTCTTAATTTTTCATATTTTATTTAATTGTCAATGTATTTTTTTAAAAAAACGCATTACTTATCTCCCCAAACCTGCAGATCGATGCTGAAATCTCATGGAGAAATCCTAAAACTCAAAACCTGATTAACAACGGCTTGACTTCCGTTTCCAGTTTAATGTTTCCGCTTTAACTTTCGTTTCCAGGTGGGCATCCATTTCTTTCTTTTTTCTTTTTCACATCCGTTTCCGGTTTGGCTTTTGTTTCCGGTTTGGCTTCCGTTACCGGTTTGACTTTCGTTTCTGGTTTGGTTTCCGAGACGAATGTCACAACAGGCAATTTGACAAAATTATATAAACAATAAAATTCCGTTAACAGCTCTAAAAATCTCCGAAGACGACATTTCCCCCTTCTGGTACCTAAGCAACGAGGAATATATCGAGTTTATTTTAAAAATCGGTCAATTCTCGAAGTAACTGGAGTCATCGTCGGTCCCCTACTGGAATTACAGAGAGATAATTCAAAGAAAAATATTACGTTTTAATACACCCTCGAGGTTGATTGGTGTGCGTGTGACCAAACCACATCACAGGGGTTTCTCCCCACCAGAGGAAAAATATTAATGTTTATGATTGCTACAGGTCTACTATGCTACACACTTGAACATTACACGATAAGAATTGTTCAGTTCAACGTATATTCACCATAAGTTGTTGATTCATTCATTGTAGAATGATTACAAACAAAAATGAAATGCGAAATTAATTCAAATGAAGAATGTGTGTAGCAATTACATAATTATGATCTATTTTTGTTGCACTTGCATGTTCTCACTCGCGGAGTGATTGATATGTTGTTCGATCAGAACACTTTTGTGCGGGATAGCACTTCTATTGAAAATTATTATAACACTAGTTTTTTATGTGCCCTGTGATTGGATGAAAATCAAAGAATCACAGTCCACCATTACAGAACTCACGTCAGCGTTTTTTTTTTTTAAACTAACGTCCTCTTTTCCCAGCAGCCGTCGACCAAAGCAACTCGCTTCCCTTTCTGCGGCGTTTCTGCCGATAAGACACAAACCTCTGTGTCTATACTTACCATGCTTGATCCAACACGCATGTATGTATATTGCGTGTATTTTGCGCACATGGGGGAAGAAAAGCTCCCTTATTCAAAGGTACTTTAATTATACCTTTTCATCAAAGGCCACACCAAAGCAGGAGACCCTGTTAACAAGATGAAACTACAAAGTTAAGTCCGCAAATAGCACCTTATTTTGCAACCAACACTTTTCTTCTATTTCTTCCTTTTTTATTAGTTATACAAAATCTCTATATTAACTAAAACGTTGTTGTTATATTTCTTGTCAAGTCACGTTTTAAGCCTGTGTCTTTCCAACACAGTGGACCAGAAGTTTCATCCCTCGTTTGAACGGCAAGAATCCCAACATTTCCACCCAAAACCTTTTCCAGCGATTTATGAACAGTCAGACTTTGAGTGTTGTGTTGACACCACGTCATATCTCTTTCTCGCCATGACTTGAGCGACATAAAAAACCTGAACTCAATCTTACTTCTATACTCTTATCGACAATCAAAACAGGTTTATTGAACGTTAAATGAGGTAAAACTGAAAAAGAATGAAAACATAGTTTCAGAAACACGTGAATACAAAATGAAGACGAGGAGTTTACTAAAACCTAAAGAGATTCATGAACTTAATAACATTGTAGAATAAAGATATTTTGAACGTAAAAATAATGCTAGAAAGCAAATTATGCTAGGTGATAGCCGAGTTACGAGCGAGAAGAAATATGGAGAACGATAAACAAATTACGCTAAATATGAAAATGACACTAGAAAATAATACAAATACGGTTTAATTCTTAGCTTAGGAGAAAGGCAATATTTTCTATCGACGATGCTCAAAAGGTCAGAATATTAACAGAAGTAGAAACCAGCGTCACGTGGGCATGAAGTTGGCAGCTACCATAGATCAGGGGACAGAAATGACGAAACTTTGCTGATGATTTACAGAAAAATGACGAAATTTTGCTAATGATTTACAGAAAAATGACGAAATTTTGCTGATGATTTACAGAAAAATGACGAGATTTTGCTGATGATTTACAGAAAAATGACGAGATTTTGCTGATGATTTACAGAAAAATGACGAAAATTGAGTTGGTTGAAATTAGCCTAAGCTCTCTATTCGTTGGAATAGATTACTGAGACTTTAGCGACTTTCCGTTGAATAATTGGTTGAAGTGTCGCACGATCTCTTCTTTGAACGTTAGGGTTAGGTGTCAGGGTTCCATGCTCGGTAACCACACGTTCTTTCAAAACCAATTAGGAGAAGTGTTTTCCTTGCTTTTGTACTGTGTTTAATGTAATATTAAACTGAAGCTGCTGCATACACTAGTACAGGGTGGGCAAAAATAAGGGTCCTATTTTTAAAAATTCATAACTTTTTTATTTATTGATTTAAAAAAATTTTTTTTTTAGAATAAGTAAAGGACCCCTTCCGAAGCAAGCATGAGCCGTATTAGCCCTAAGGAACGTACCCTCATTTAGAAAACATTATTTTTGCTTAAAAAACTCAAAACAGTGTAAAAAACAATACTTTAGTTTTTGTAAGTTTTAAGAAGTGTTTTTCGGCTAAAATTTGTTTTGTTTATTTCAAAAAATCTCGGAAGGGTCAGTCTACACACACATAAAGTTTGATGAGTTTAACTTTTATTTTGTGGAAGTTATTCAAATTCAAGTTATTCAAATTTAAAGATAGGACCCTTATTTTGGCCCACCCTGTATTATCCATCTTTTTGTATGCATGCGAGTCATGGACCTTGACAGCCGAGCTCCAAAGAAAAATCCAAACGGTAGAAATGAGATGCTACAGAAGAGTGCTTGGCATCTCGTACTCAGACCGTGTCACAAACGAAGAAGTTCATCAACGCAAATCTGAACAACTATGAAGATTTGCTGACAACTGTAAGAAAAAGAAAGCTTGGATGGTATGGTCACGTGACAAAGGGCAGTGGTCTCTCCAAAACCATCCTGCAGGGAGCAGTGCAAGGCAAGAGAAGGAGAGGTAGACAACACAAAAGATGGACGGACAACATCAAAGAGTGGACGGGCTACAACTTCGCTACAACCCAGTCCATTGCCCATGACCGTCAGAAGTGGAGACAGCTGGTGTGGAGTTCATTGGTGCAGCGCCCCTACGACCCAGGAGGGGGTTAAGGGACCAAGTCAAGTCAAGTAATGTAATATAAGGCATAGATCGCATAACAAATTGTAGATATCATACCAAAGTAGATTCATGGTACGTAGATAACAAGCCAAAGCAGCACCAACCAGTTTGAATTACTTGCCGCGATCTACTTTATTTTTTTTATTAAATAAAACTTAAAAACCCAAACTCGGAGTCTATGTGTTTGTCGATCATTGCTGAAGAAATGGAGCCAGTAGCAAGAAACTTGGATACGTTCCGCAAAAATAAGCAGTAATATAACAATAACTCACTTAGGGAGGCACTTGAAGATTTGGAACCACTTCCATTATCTTCCCCGGAAAATTTTATATATGTAGATGTAGATTCTTAACCTTTCTTTCTATAGGAAACACACAAACATCACATACATACACATTAATCAATTACGTATTGAAACAAAAAAATGCAATAGCATAAAGTAAAACAATTTTTTACAATCATATTTAAAAAATGAATTTTATTACGAAATTAAATCCACCAGTATGCACTTTGGTTTCTTTGCAAACAAGTTAGTCATTTTAATCTTTTGTTAATAGTTGGAAGAAAAGAATGAATTACAATAGGGACTAATGTTGACATAAACTATATAAGACCAATTCCTATAATAATCTCTAACAAAAGGTCGTCAAATGAAAGGAAAACAAAGCCTTTCTATAGATAACAAATGATAGATTCATTTAAATGACCGACACCGTTGGGTGTAGGTTGCTAGAAGTTAAAACAGAGACTCTTCAGGAATAGAAGAGTAACAGACGTTGGCTGTCGAAAGTATTTTCTTGAGCAGTTTATCTTTCAATGGAGATAGTCTTGCTCGGTATTATGTAGAAAGAGGCAGGAGAGAGGATGTCTTTCTTCGCAGGTGCCTGGAAGCTCTCTGTCTGTCCTGCAAATCCCAAAAGATCTGGATGTAGTCCTTCAAACGTTCGGCCGTAATACACCAAGGAGTCTGTTTAGTCACCCTGTGACCAAGCCATCTCCCAGGGGCTGCTCTCGCTAGAGCAAAGAAATGTTATACATGTTTATGACTGCTACATTACTTCGTGATCTTTTGAATTTTGAAAGCAATTTGAAAGCACTTAAATTCACGAATAGAAAGTCATTTAAACATACTTTAAAATTCTTAGTAAATCCTCATGTATTCAAAGATTGTTGAAGCATTTAACTTCCTTTCCGGCTTGCCCAATCAGAGGTCATCTCTCATGCAAGCTGAGCACGTGATGAGAGATTATAAAACGGATAGCTCCCTCTTCACTTCCTTTTTTCTTTAACACATAGAAGGGACTGACAACAACTGAACGTTGCTCGGATCATCTCCCCAAACTTCTCTCTTGGGACTCAACAGAAATCCACCCGGGGCTTTGGCCCGGGGTTCGACTTCAACAAGAAAACCCAAGGATTCAACATGGCTACTTCTGCTGCCACACATCTGGACTTAATATAACACACACATAACTACTTAAACACGGCCGGACTTCCACACCTGTGTACGGACATAAACATTTTTCATATGTGAACTCTTTCTCTTTTATTACAAACAAGACATGTCCTTCAGATATGAACTCTTTTCTCTTCCCTACTAACGGGACATTTATTTAACCCCACGTGGACTTTCTAACCTTTCTCCTTCGTCCATACTCATGGACGCGTTCATTTACTAACACCCTTCTCTTTCATTTCTCCTTTTATTCACATGTAAACGAAGACAATCAATGAAGTTGTTTTAAATGTTAGAATGAGCTTTTGTCATTCTATTCTAGCACAGTACTAAATTGCTGGTCTTTTGAAAGGTGAATTTGGGACGCTGAAAACGTACACACACCCAGTTTTGTTGAAATTAATTAAAATGACATTTAAATTCGACTAGACTAATCTTTCTTTCTTTTTTTAAAGATCTGTACATTGTAGTAATTAATATCATTTTATTGTAATAATATAATCACCTTTTAACTTAAGTCTAATGTTAACGAGTTAAACAATAATTAAAAATAAATTGTTTTTCACTCTCGTTGATAAATAAAAAGTAAAAAGAAAAATTGTCTTCTTAAAAAAATTATTATAATTAATAATTAATGTACATGAAAAAAGAAAAGGTAGACCGTGGATTTGAGAACATTTTTCGATTGTGTACATTTTTAGTGTCCCAAATTTATTTACCTCCCCAGGAGGTTAGGTACAAGGCCAGTTTTATCTTACTCCCACAAGGTAAGATGTGACCCAAGGTCGGGTCGGGAAAGTGGGACTTGAAAAGCCAGCGCCCGAGAAGGTGACCACTCTGGCCATTAAAAATTGGCTGGGCAGCCCCGTCGACATTTCCCGGTAAGGGCGCTTCAGGCAGTAAGCAATAAACTTACTCCTCCCCAAAGAGGGGAAGCAAAGCCTGGTAGGGTGGACCTCCTAGAACTACACAGGACAGACGCATAGACAGGCGTAATTCAAGCCCCGAAGGCCAAGACAATACCAGTCTTTGGGGTGCAGTATCTATCGGAACAGATACTACACTTTTTTTTAATTTTTAATTTTTATTTTTTTTATTTTTTTATTTTTATTTACCTCCCCATGGGGGTTAGGCACAAGGCCAGGTTTATCTTACTCCCACAAGGTAAGATGTGACCCAATGTCGGGTCGAGAAAGTGGGACTTGAAAAGCCAGCGCCCGAGAAGGTGAGCACTCTGGCCATTAAAAATTGCCTGGGCAGCCCCGTCGGAATTCCCCGGTAAGGGCGCCTCAGGCAGTAAGCAATAAACTTACTCCTCCCCAAAGAGGGGAGGCAAAGCCTGGGAGGGTGGACCTCCTAGAACTGCACAGGACAGACCCATAGACCGGCGTAAATCAAGCCCCGAAAGCCAAGACAATACCAGTCTATGGGGTGCAGTATCCATCGGAACAGATACTACACTTTTTTTTATTTTTTATTTTTATTTTTTATTTTATTTTTTATTTACCTCCCCAGGAGGTTAGGCACAAGGCCAGGTTTATCTTACTCCCACAAGGTAAGATGTGACCCAAGCTCGGGTCAAGAAAGTGGGACTTGAAAAGCCAGCGCCCGAGAAGGTGAGCACTCTGGCCATTAAAAATTGCTTGGGCAGCCCCGTCGGCATTCCCCGGTAGGGGCGCCTCAGGCAGTAAGCGATAAACTTACTCCTCCCCAAAGAGGGGAGGCAAAGCCTGGGAGAGTGAACCTCCTAGAACTGCACAGGACAGTACCTCAAACCGGCGGAATCAAGGCCCGAAGGCCAAGACAACACCGGTCTACAGAGTGAGCATCCATCGGAACAGATACTACACTTT
Source organism: Sepiola atlantica (assembly GCA_963556195.1). NCBI lineage: Eukaryota > Metazoa > Mollusca > Cephalopoda > Sepiida > Sepiolidae > Sepiola > Sepiola atlantica. The sequence goes on along the minus strand of OY744519.1, from coordinate 25,969,202 downwards.
GATCTTAGCCATTGGCCAGTAGGTCAGCAATTTGGTACCGTGCTATTAACAGAGCTCCGACGGTCTAGGTAACAAAACATACAAAAAAAAAACAAGCGAAAAAAAAATGAAAGCAAAAAGACTCCTAGGCAAAGTCATTTATTTATTTTTAATGGTATTTAAAACAAGCCCGAGAGACAAACGAAAATACAATTTATAACTTAACCGTAGCAGACCGACGAAAATGCTCTTTCAAATTTAAACATGACAGACCAACGAACACACTATTTCAAACTTAAGCTTGATAAATCAACCAAAATGCTATATCAAACTTAATGTTATTTAAAACTTAAGCCTTACAAACCACTGTGAATGTTGTTTCAAACTTATGCATGGCTAACCAACGAAAATGCTATTTCAAACATAAGCGTTACAGACCAACGAAAATGCTATTCAAAACGTAGGCGTAACAGACTGACGAAAATGCTATTTACGGTGTTAGCATGACAGACCAACGGAAATGCTATTTGAAATGTATGCGTGTCAGACTAACGGAAATACTTTTTAAAGCGTAAGCATAACCACCGTCGAAAATGGTATTTCAGACGAAAGCGTGACAAACCAACGCAAATGCTATTACAAATTTAAGCTATACAAACCAAAACGAATTATATTTCAAACTTAAGCGTGTCTGACCAACGAAAATGCTATTCACATATATGTATAACAGACAAACAAAAATGCTATTTCAAACTTTAGTCTGACAGACCAGCGAACATGCTGTTTAAAACGTAAGAAAGAAAATATTATGCAAAACGTAATTCTTACAAACCAATAGAAATTCTATTTTAAACTGAAGCCTTACAAATCAACGGAAATGCTATTTTGAACTTAAGCCTTACAAACCAACGGAAATGTAATATAAAACTTAAACATGACAGACCAACGAAAATGCTATTTCAAACTTAAGCGTAACAAACCAACGAAAATGATATGCTTATGACAGACCAACTAAAATGCTATTTAAAATGTAAGCGTAACAGATCGGCAAAAATACTACTTAAACCAAGCCTTACAAATCAACGAAAATGCTATTTAAAACTTAAGCCTGACAGACCAACGAAAATGCTATTTAAGACTTAAGCTTGACAGACCAACCGATCGATGGATAACTCCTCTCAAAGAAATGCAGGACACATGTAAAATAAAACCCTGTTATTTCTGTTTAACTAAATGCTTATCGGAACTTTGAAAAACATCGTCTTCTTCTTCTGTCTCTTCTTCGCAGTTCATGGCCTTCTTGTCACGCCTGCCAGCATCCCTACAACGGTCGACTGGTTTCTTATCAGAGAACGACCACACCAGAGACGATTTTTTTAGCAAGATACACCCATCTTCCATTCGGCGCACATGGCCAAAGTCAGCCCTGTCAACATATTATCTAAGGTGAGACGAAAATAGTAACAGCGAGCTGGACCCGCGTAAATTGCACAGTATTATTAGTATTGCCATAAGTGAAAATATCTATTCTTTGGTTATCATGCTCTTTTTTTTAGTAATGAGTCACCACTTATCAAGGCCAAAAGCCATTCGAGTATAAGGGTTAATAAAATAAATGTATTTTAAATTGAATTAGGAAGAATATTATGAGAAGATTGAAAATAATGATGGAATGAACAAAATTTGATTACTTATAGTGAACTATTTATGGCAGGTATTTGTTGACATTGGGTTTGAAGACTTGGGTTATGTTGTAGCATGCAGGGAAGCGGCCTCGTGGTAATGTACTAACATTTTGCGTGGGCAATACTTTAGTCTTATATATAAAATAGAGTCAGCTTTCCCCCGGAAGGTATGCAAGCAAACCTATTTTGTGAATCATATGAGGCAAATATTGGTCCGGGTTACTCAAAAATAAAAATTGTATTTTTGATCGATTTTAATATTTAATCCTGATCTATATTTTTATTTTGGATTAGATATACATAAATGATTGGTTGGTTGTTTTTTTTACGGCATATCAACCCTTTGCGGGTTATTTAATGCCGAATCAGGTCATTTTGGTAAAAGTTTTTATGCTTCAAGTTGTTTATAACTTTCAAATATTTATTTACGGTGTTTGGTTTGGTTGTTTTGTAGAGGGAAAATGTTTTTGTTTTAGCTTTGCAGAACATGATTGAGTTTTGCAAAGAGGAAGGGGAAAAAATAATGACATCAATGTTTGGTGCATTTTAAGTTAGGAAGCCGGTATCTTCAGACAGCCTGAATGAATGCGGAGAAAGTGTCATAACACTGCCACTCATAACACCGGGAAAATTTAATTATAGATGATTTTTTTTTATATTAACCGAAGAGAGAGAGAGAGAGAGAGAGAGAGGAAGAAAGAGAGAGAGAGAGAGAGAGAGAGAGAGAGAGAGAGAGAGTGTGTGAGAGAGAGAGGGGGGGAGAGGGGAGACTCTTGTTCTTGGTTTAACGTAGTTAATAGCATTGCATTTCCCTATTTGCCGAGGTAGCTCAATCGGTTAAGACGCCCTACTTACACACAAACACTGCATAAGTATTTTTACTCTGATTCTGTTTCTTGGTTTCTGTAAGGCGGTTCTATTGGCTTTGGCGGTAAATAGTTGGCCTTTGCGATTCTTGTATGAGGAGTAGCAGAGATCCCTGTTAGGAATTTGAAACCACGATGACCATCTCTCTCGCCATTGCTTTGCCTGTATATTACTACATTTTTTCTTGGCAGCTTCTTGACAAAATAATGTGGAGACAATCAGATCACCTGCTATGATCCTTTCTGCTAGCCACAGCTTCCACATCTGTCGCAATTTACCAGCTTACATCTCACGGCTTTCAATGTATTCAAGATGCACTGAGTTGCAGCTAAGATTTCCGAATTTCGAAATCTGATACGAATCATGATGCAGATCACCTTTTAAATATTCCAGTCGTCCAGTTTCCAGCTCTAAAACCTACCAATATTATACAGAAAAGGATAGGCGTTAGATGGATACATGCCACCTAATAATACTTTCAAGTATTTTATATTTAAAGGGAAATTGAATATTTTTATATTTAAAAGGGAATAACTCTTGTACCCTAAAGTTATCTCCCTTGCTCAGAAACATTTGGAAGCATGGGTTACTTGTTCTTGAGTTGATCAGACGACAACAGAACAGGAAGATTCACTGGAGTACGCTTACTGACATTGGCTCAGTGTAATTCTCCCAATTTTAAGTCGTTTATTAAATCATTTATTATTGTTGATATATATAGAATCGTTTTCATCCAATTATTTCTTCATATTTGTGTCTTACCACTCACACAAACCACTTCACATTAAATCCTCTATTATATACTTCAAATGGTTCTGAGATGAAAAAGTAACAAAAAAAAAATCAAATTTGTCTCAAACGGCCTGCAAACGTATACATAATAAATGGGGTGACTTTTGCAATAAATTACAAAACAGCTTTAATAAAGCGCAGATTTGCGGATAAATTTATGTACATCCCAACAGAACGGAAAGTAGAAAGCGAAACATAATTTGGTTTAAAAAAATGTCAACATAAATGCAGGAAAGATATTTGTCAACCTAATTAACTAATATCATCATCAAACAAATCCCAAAGAATATTTCTGCCATTACTAACCAGCAGAGCGTTACTACTGTCGACCAAGGGAAGAGTCTATCAGGGATGTGTATGCAGTGTGATGATGTATGGAAGTGAAACCTCGCCAGTGAGGGTTGAGAACATGCCTTGCATGGAGAGAAATGATATTAAAATGATACGATGGTTATGTAATATGAGTCTTACAGACAGATTTAGTTCTGATGACCTCAGAGGAAGATTAAATCTGTACAGTATAGGTAGATGTGAGAAGAACAAGAGCCCGATGGTATGGCCTTGTGTAAAGAATGTATGAGAGTTCTTGGGTTAGTAGATGTAGAACAGTTGAGGTGTCATGGTCAGTTCACAGGAAAACATGGAAGGTAGTGATAAAAATGGACTTGAGAGAAAGAGGGATAAATAAAGACCTGTCCAGATAGTTTAGTTTGAAGTCAATTTCTTAAAGCCCTCCAATGCATTAAAGCATGTAAAACAAACTTTAAACCGATGATGATGGTGATGATGATGATGATGATGATGATGATGATGATGATGATGATGATGATGATGATGATTTAACAGAAACACACTAAAACTTAGCTACAGTTGCAGGAAAACATACTACAAAAATGTTTAAAAAAACATAACAGAAAAAGGTATATTTATTTATCACCTCTGCAGTTTTTGAGGTGAGGTTCTGAAAAGCCAATGCACAAGGTGAATTGCACTCTGGCCTATAAAACATGCCCGAGCTGTCCTATCGGCATTTGCCTTTGGTGATTAGCTTTCAACTAACCACTTCTCAGAGAGAAGGTAAAGCCTGGGAGAGTGGGCATTCTAGGACTGAACAGAACCAAACCTCAGCAACAAAGCCACTGTCGAACTGATTGTCGAGGACATTCTTCGACTGGTATGAACAGCACCTACTGTGCCAGGGTATTAGAAACATTAGAAACACCTGAAACCCCCACATGTAACTGTAAAAAAAATCTGAATGTTCTTTAAGAGGAAAATCTCCACAAACAAACAAAGTATATCAAGTCACCATAAGAACTAAAGGAAAAAAAACGGGTTAGGGTTAGGGTTAAAGTTAGGGTTAGGGTACACATCTAAGTAACAGAGGGCATTTGGAAACAAAGGAGCAACGCACACAAATGCTAATCTAATAATAACAAATACAAACTCAGCGCAACACTGTGCAAATACATATAAAACATGAACACTTTGGCCACAGAGTCTACATTATTATTATTATCATCATCATTATTATTATTATTATTATTATTATTATTATTATTATTATTATTATTATTATTATTATTTATTCATAAGGGGTTTTCACACGAGTCATTATCAGTGATTTCTCACTGCCAATAATAAGTGGTGTTCCCTGGGATCTGAGTGATATCAAGTCTCTCCAGATTTCCAGCACTCTTTGCCTCTTTCGATAACCATTGCAAACTATTTTGCGTTATCACAGCAGCCACTTACCATCGGTTTCCTGTTAGTTATGACCGTTGGTCTTCTCTGGAATTTGAGTAACAATACCCCCCCCCCCCTCCCCCCCCCCCCCCCCCCCGGTTCCAGTACTCTCACACTCTTCCAGTAGAGGTCTGGTCGATATTCGCACTGGTCTTTCTATCCTTCTTGGCATTTCACAACAATTTTGTGTGGTATCAGGCGAGGCTGGTGCCACTGTATATGTGTTTTTTTTTTAAATTTCCTTTTCCATTAATCTGTGACTGGTAAACGTTTGTGAGTTATATTGGTTGGCTTCTGCATTCAAAGACTTTCCTTAATATTTCGGCTGTTTTCATTTTTGCATTACATTATGTCAACAGCCGTTTCACATTGGTTTCCTGCTGATAACGACCATTGGTTTTCTCTGGAAGTTGTGTGGCAATAAATACTCCTCAAGATGCCAATACTTTCAGTGGAGGTCTGGATACTGCTCTCCCTTCTCGGTCTTTCCATCTTCTTTGACCCTTCATGACCATTTTGTGTGGTAGCAGCCGAGGCTGGTGTCACCACATGTGTATGTGCCGCTTTTTGTAAGGAAGGGGGTGGAATCGGTTTAAGGGATTTTTGGTAGTTTCAGTTCCTTTGGACTTGTATGATATACTTTCTATATTTTCGTTTTATTTCCATTTCAACTGACTTGAGGCTGATGTTAGTGTTCGTTGGTTATGTGAGTTGGTTTCCGCATTCAAGGATTTTCCTTAAGATTTCGGCTGTTTTCATCATTGTCGTGTGTTGTATGGTCTGAATCTTCCACTTCATCTCTTGTAGTGCACATTTTTCCATTCCGAATTCCATTCGAATGTCCAAGCTGAAGATTCAGCTTGTCTACCTCCTTTTTGTTTTTTGCAAATATTTTCAGATCGTCAGGTAGTTCATATACATGAGATGGTTTATTATTTCTATTGTGTCCGGAACTTGTACCCGCATTACACTTCCTGAGTATGTCGTTGAGTGGCATCATGGCAATGATAGGCCGTAGTGGTGATAGAGAGTCTCCCTGGAAAATGCCTTTCTGTATTCTTATCTCAGTTAGATGTTGTCCTCAAGCTGTCGGTTTCAGTGTCTATGTTTCCATTGCTGTCTTTATAAGATTGATAATTTTCTCCAATATTTTGTGCATCCCTAAATCTTAAATTATCCATGCTTGGGGAATTCTGTCATAGACTTTTTTGTAGTCAATCAATGCCATGGCTAGGTTCTTTGTCCGGTTTCTTACCTTTTGTAGGATCTGGTATAACAAGTCATGGGTCTCTCTTTCTGGCATCGTTTCTGTTCCCCGGGAAGTAGTTTATGGCTATTAAGGGAGTGGTAGATCTGTTCTCTCAGTTGTGCCGTTAGGATTCTTTGCATGGTTGGGGGGGGGGGGGGTATTGATCTTTAGTTGCTTGGGGTCATTCCCTTTTTCGCTGTCTTTTTTGTATAAATGTAGTTCTTCCTTTTATCATCCACTCTAGTATGTCTGTTTGATTTATACATTTTCTCAGGTTTTGCGTTAGCTATTCCTGCAGGTTTGTGAATTTCTCAAACCAGTACTCTATCATGTCCTGGCACTTTCCAATTTGTCATATTACTTAGCGTGGTCTTGATTAATTTCGAATTCTGTGCCTTCTTCAATTTCCTGAATATCTTTCATGCTTTTCAGCCTTTCTGTTTTTGCTCTTCCCCCATTAACGTTTTGGTAAAACTGGCTTTCATTGCTTTCAAAGGTCCTATTTTGTTTGTACAATTCAGATTTGTATAGGTATCGTCTTAGTCTTCCCTTTTCTGCATTTGTTTTAGTTCTTCATGTTGTTTGTTTAGTCTTTCTTCTTTTTCAGTCATATTTCTTCTCCCTCATTTTCTGTTCTCTTTTGCCTTATTTACCACTTTAACTTTTTTTGTAGTTTGTTTATCTGGTTTCCCATATGAGCCTTACTGGTCCGTTCTTTTGATGAGGATTTGTTCCTATTTTTAGTCTTGTAATTACTAATTTGACCCCGCATAAATTAAGTTGTTTAGATCTGTGATAGTATCTGCTGAGATATATACGAGGAGTCTGTTCACAACTTCTGTTTCTATTTTTAATTTTTTTCCATTCTTCATTCCTTAGGGATGGGAGTTTAGTTTTGACCTCGTTTATAATTTCTCTAGTGTGTTCAACATCTGCTACGTCTTCCTCAGTGAGTTCTGTAATTTTATAGTTATTGTTCTCCACAGTTTCAGTGTTTATGTTGTGCCAGTGTTCTACCTGAGGATTTTCATGATGTTCTGTTATTATTACTTGCCTTTTCTTTTATTTCCATTAGTTCCAGCTCTGAAAACCATCCTCGCTTGGAGATACGCCTTGCTTAATCTGCAATCCTTTGTTCTTTTGTGTGAAAGTCAGTAGACATGTCCCATACATTTTTCATGCGTTTCAGGTGGCTCCTTTTGTGTGGTCGCTTTTCCAATAGCACTCCATTATCAGTCTATTTTTCTTTTGTGATCCATCTCTTCCTATAGGTTGACTTCAAATATTATTACTTACCTGTATTTGTTCTGTTGTGTTTTGGTTGTTGAAAAGAGAAGGACCAATAGTCACAGGATGCCGACCGGTCCCTCACATGTCGATCATGACACTCAGATGTTTCTTGTGAGCACCACGGCTTTCGGTTTTGTTTGGTATCATTCTGTCTACATCTCCTTTGCAGCCGAGGCATTGTAGGAGCGTTGTCCATCCTCGGTCTTCCCATCCTCCTTGACCTTTCACGACTATTTTGTGGTGCCATCACTTTTCTTTTTTTTTAGGGGGGGGGGCAGTTTATGAAATTTCTTGGTAGTTTCTGTTCCTTGTGTTCTTGTGGTGGTGTTCTTCCTGTGGTTTTGTTTTCTTCCTATTGTAACTTCCATGTGACTGATTACCATTCGTAGTTTATGTGGGTTGGTTTCCGCATTCGAGGATTTTCCTTAAGATTGCAGGTGTTTGCATTATTATCGTCCCTTGTATGGTCTCAGTGATCCCTTTGATTCCAATTTCTCCCAGTCTTTTTCCAGTTTTTGGAGAACTGTTCCTAGTGCTCCTACGATTATTGGTATGATATTGACTTTCTTCATGCTCCATATTCCTTTCAATTCTCTGTTAGTTTCGTGTATTTACTTCGTTTTACCGTCTCCCTAATCTTTACTCTGTGGTCTGCTGGAACGGCAAAATCAAAGATTTGGAAGGAGTTTTCCTTCTTGTTGACTATTATGACATCCGATCTCATTATCATCATCATCATCATCATCATCATCATCATCATTGATGATGATGATGATGATGATGATGATGATGATGATGATGATGATGATGATGATGATGATGATGATGATGATGATGAGGAGATCGGATGTCATAATAGTCAACAAGAAGGAAAACTCCTTCCAAATCTTAGATTTTGCCGTTCCAGCAGACCACAGAGTGAAGATGATGATGATGATGATGATGATCATCATCATCATCATCATTCGTCTATCCTAAGTTACGGTGGGGTCCATACTGATGGATTTCTATCTCCGCTGGACACGATCAAAGAGTAAGTCCGGTTGAAAGCCAGTTTTATAGAGGTCTTTGCGCAGAGTGTCTGCCCATCTCATAATCGCCCTTCCTCTTGGTCGCTTCCTATTATCCATTATCCAAAGACCCGTGATGTAATGGATAAAGTGCTAAGTAATAATAAGTTCTAAGAGACAGTCTTCTGGAGGATGAAGGTTCAATCCTCAGTGCGAGCGATAGTAAGAATACAATTATAAATTACTTAAGACGTCTACCCGATCATGACTGATGGAACGAGAGCAAGCTATCCCCGTGGATTAAATGAAGGGTTCTATTCAAAATTTCGTACAGATTCACAAGTTTAACAGAAAGATTCCCAAGTTCGACAAGATGCACCTGAAGAAGCCGAGAGGTTACATCGGCCAAAACGTTGTGAAAATAATATCCAAGATGAGAACAGTAGTTAGAATAATACAAATTGGTGGATATTGTTGAGCTTTGTATGAGGACTACACTCTCCGAGTGCTGTGGTTTATGTTTTTTCCTTCTTGTTCTTATTCTGGCATTTGATTGACTTTTAGTCCCGAAGGGTCATCAAATGTTCTGAGGTATAGGCATGGAAGGTCGAGCACTCCAAAAGATTGATAAATCTGTTTTAGATAAATAAAAAAAAAAAAAGATAGAACATTTTTCTGATAAGAAATCCGGAACTTGAAGGATTCTTTTGATGAAAAAATTTGGTCAGGATACACCTCTATCCCCCACTCCTCCCGATGATGAAGTTTAAGAAAAAAAAAAAAACACAAAACAAAAAAGGGAGCCGTTATTTTTTTCATCTGTTCTTTTGTTGTTGTTGTTGTTGTTGTTGTTTTGTGTATTTTGGGAATTCGGCTACGGTCTGGATGCATAAAGGTCGGCGATTTAGATTAGCCATTTGATTGGTCTTCTGTTTGGGTCACGTGAATGTTCAAAATGAACTTCTAACCTGCTTATCAATTCAGAGAGTTAACTTTTTGTTGTTTCATAAAAAAGAAGAAAACTTAAAACTGATGATGAAAGTGATTCAGAGCAATATAAAGATGTCGCAATCAACATTCAAAATAACAATAATATTCTGGTAAACGTTACTATTACCGGCATAAATTATTTTTAAGGAAATACCGTTGGAAAATTAATCAAAAACAATTTATTTTGTTTTACCTACTCACGTGTGACCTTTTTGGCTAAGATCAAAGTGTAGTATCTGTTCCGATGGATACTGCACCCCATAGACTGGTATTGTGTTGGCCTTTGGGGCTGTATTTACGCCGGTCTATGGGTCTGTACTGTGCAGTTCTAGGAGGTCCACCCTCCCAGGCTTCGCCTCCCCTCTTTGGGGAGGAGTAAGTTTACTGCTTACTGCCTGAGGCGCCCCTACCGGGGAATGCCGACAGGGCTGCCAAGGCAATTTTTAAACCCCACTTTCCTGACTCGACCTTGGGTCACATCTTACTTGTGGGAGTAAGATAAAAACTGGCCTTGTGCCTAACTCCTGTAGAGGAGTAAATCAATACTCACGTGTGACCTATTTCCCATTGATTCTTGAGGCCCCCAGATGCCGGAAAACTTTCTACTCTAATAGCTACTTTTCTCGGACCGCTTGTTTTTGGAATTCTCTTTCTGCTCCCTGTTTCCCCAACTGTACCAACATGCAGAAATCTAAATGTAATATGAACAAACATCTTCCTGCGCAACTCATGCTTCACCAGTGTTCGCATTCATTATTCATTTATACGTATACAATTGTAAACATGCACTCGGCGGCATGTTTAGTGGGTTGCATAGTTCCAATGCATGCAAATAACAGACTTGCTGCAAGTGAGAAATACTTAACTAAGAAAAGACAAATCACCGAAGATATGAGAAATATCTCTGAGTTGGTGTTTGGTCACCCAGAATTCAATGTGTCTACTTGAGAGAATAATGTTCCATTATATATGAGGTTCCTTGTTGTAGATATGACCCACTTATATTTTGCCAGAAATAATGGCTGGTAAAATACGAAACCTAGGCATTAGGTTTTTTATGTTCATAGATAAGGCTGTTTATTATCTCGAGTGGTCTTTCTGAGGTGATCCCGGTGATATCTATATATATTTCAGCAGAGGGGGGTAGTTGACTCTCTGGGCGTTTCACGGTCAGTTTGGTTTCCTGGGGTCTGTGTTACGTCTGGATGTTTATACGTTATCGGTTCAATTACAACTCAAAAAAATGAAGGAAGTACGAAGTAGAACCTTTAACAGATTTATTTAACAAACACACTGATTAAATTGAAATGTAGAAAACCGCTGAACGCGAGATGCTTGTTTGATTGTGAGAGCCGTTCTGTTTACTTTTTCACTGTCCTCGCAGACGGCGTTTCTTTATCCAAGGGCGATAACTCTTTTCTTTGGTCCAAGGGAAATAACTCGATTTTGTTTTTTTAGGTTGCCCTAACAGTCTGACAGTCAGTTGGTTTTTGGTGGCCATCGGAAACAGATGATCTATTGGTGTTTGGTTAGACTTGGGTTTTTATTTGCTCAAGCTAAAAATTCTCATTTGCAACTCTATTGTTCAGTAGAAGAAAACGAGTATCATTGTAATCTCCAAAGAAAAAACAACAACCGTTTTTACTTGTTTTAAACTGAAATCGTGATTTTATTTAGAGTTTAGGATTAGGGTGATTTAATTTGGAGGGAGAATATTTTTGTTACAGCACTGACTGAGACCACATTGACACTGCGACCAATATCGATCACAGCCTGTGCAGTGAATGCACCACACATGTACGTCATGATAGGGAATACGGAAAGATGTTGGAAAAGAAGTTTTTCAGTTGCGGTGTGTGTGGGGGGTAGAGATAAGAGACAAAGTGAAGACAAAGAAAATGAGAAATTGGAAAAGGAAGTAGAAGGGGTAGTTAGGTAGGGACTGAGAAAGGAGTCTTAGCTGAGATTCTGAAGTTGACAAAGGAAAGAGTTAGCTTGGACATAGAGATACTAGCGTCAACACCTTAACTACACACACACACCCGTGTCCAGCAAGTGGCTTGTATGCAATGTCTGCGTCTGTGTTGTTGTCTTTTTTATGTATGTAACCTTTCGCTGAATCTTGACACGTCCCAGAAGAAGAAGGATTGGGAGGAGAAATGGGGAAGTGGAGACGTGAAGAATAAGATTAAGAAGAAGGAGGAGGAGGAGGAGGAGGAGGAGACTTAGATAATAATAATAATAATAATAATAATAATAATAATAATAATAATAATAATAATAATAATAATAATAATAATAAATAAAAGAATTGGAAAAATAGATAACCCAGACTAAGAAGAAGGGGAGGAGAAAGAAGGGACGTTAAGAATAATAAGTAGAAGAAGGAAGAGGAGACTTGACTAAGAAGAAGAAGAAAAAGAAGAAGAAAGGGGATGAAGAAGAAACGTCAAGAATAAGAAGTAGGAGAAGGGGGGAAAGAGGAGACTTGACTATAAGATAAAGAAAAAAGGAGGAGGAGGAAGAAACGTAAAGAATAATAATAATAATAATAATAATAATAATAATAATAATAATAATAATAATAATAATAATAATAAGAAGAAGAAGAAGAAGAAGAAGAAGAAGAAGAAGAAGAAGAAGAAGAAGAAGATGCAGGGTATGAGGAAGATGAAGAGACGTTAAGAATAAGAAGTGGAAGAAGGGGGAGAGGAGACTTGACTTAGAAGAAAACGGGGAGGAGAAGAAAGAGACGTAAAGAATAAGAAGTAGGAGGAGGAGCAAGAAGAAGAAGAAAAAGAAGAAGAAGAAGAAGAAGAAGAAGAAAAGCGGTCAGTTGCACACAGTTACATAAAGATTACTCAAATGTTTTTTCTCCAATCTTTTTTCTTTCGGTTTTGTTTCACTAATTGAAACCACTTATGCCCTTTGCCTTTTCTCATAATTAATTTCTTGTAAGAAAATATTTTTTAGGGAAAGATAATTAAATGAACAAAATATGTCATAAAAAACAACACTGTTTTACAATAAAATCGATAAGACGTTTTACGAAATGTTGAAATTTAAATCCCATAAATACATTTTGTTTTACTTTTAATGACGAAGTAGACATGGTAGGAAATAATATTATTAACAGCTGTTGCATGCTGGTCCTTATTTCTTTTTCGTCTTCTTTTAAACCGGATTTTTGTGAAGTTTAATTAAATTACGGTATCATTCGGTCATTACATTAATTGAATAAAATTGTTTAAAATTATAGAATACATTTTTTAAAAGTTAAATTAGAAAGTTACGTTTGAGCGTGAATTGCTACAGACAGACGATATGTTGTCTGACAATATTATTATACAGTAGTAAAATAAAGGAAGGGAATCGCCGTATAAAAGGGCAAGAGATGCACGAAGCAATCGCTGAAGAACATGACATTTTGGATTTTTTTTGTCTCTCAGTCGAACCATAAAATTCGAAGCAGAAAAAAAACCGAAAAAGATTAAGAAAAATAACCTTTTTATTTGCTTCAATTTGAAATCATTGGAGACGCCAAATTTTTGGAGTTCTGTTAATTCTTCAGCGAGCGGAACGTTTTCAGAACCTCTTCAAGAGCTGAATCTTTTTAATGATTCTTGCAGAATTGGTGGTACTTCTCTTGGAAAAAAAAAGAACTTAAGAAATCCTTGACTCCCCTACTTAATTGAAAGTCTTCAAGGTGATTCCCGAGGGCAGATTATAATCAGCCCTATTTCACCCTCCTACCCAATACAGAAGTTTCCTAAATTGAAAGACTTCAAGAGTTAATCACTTTTAGGAGGCTAAACAGAACAGAGAAAACCCAGGTGCCTCTGACAATCCCGCAGCTATTAATAAAAACGCCAACACATAAATACCTAATGTACTTGTAATAAATTAACATACTTCTTCGAATATTATCTCCCTTGTTTTAGAACTCTTTAGTTTCTAGATAATTATTCATAGTTATCTATGTTACAACAAAACTACACCGATACATATACGTATACTTATTAAAGTATAGGTATTTGTTATCGTGTAACTTGACTTAACGTGACTTATGTGCATACTCCAGACAGCTTCGTCACATGCTTGAAAACAAAATTATCACAGTCTTGGGCCAGTCTATCAGCTGTCAGGAGCGGCATGCCAGTCTCAAGCCTTATCTGGTCGGCTCCTCTCTTTGGTGGTTGTCCTCTTGACCTTTATTGAATGAATATGATTTCTTTACATTAGAGTCTGGTAGCCGGGAAACATGTTCGAACCACGTTAATCTCTTCTTTTTTTTCGGATAACGCCGTTGATGAATCTGTTCCTATTTACTTGCCTCCCCACGAGAGAAGAGCTAGACACATGGTCGGTTTTTAATGTGGGGAAAATCCAGCTCCACGAAAAAAAAGCACTCTGGATTAGAACAAAAGTAAAAATTGCCTCAGACTAGAAGGATTTCTCCTTCACTGACTGAAGACAGAAAGATGAAGTGTAGTATCAGAACATATACTACACTTTTCTCTAAGCCCAAATGCTTAAGCCTCTTTCTGATATCGGCATTTCTTGGTCTATCTCGCAAAGTTACTGCAAGGATAGCTCTTAAACATTTAATTTCAAAGACATTGAGCTTCCTTTCATGCTCTGCCAGTCTAGTCCATGTTTCGCTTGAATTATCAATGCATTGTAAAGTCTTAACTTCAGAGGTGTTGATATGCCCTTCCTGCGCCATGTCTTCTCTTTTAAACGTCCAAATGCAGAAGTTGCTATTTCTATTTTTCTGCTAATGTCGGATAAGAATCTCATTACCACTGAGCCAAAAAACACAAAATCTTCGGTTCGCTTTAGAGATATGTCTTCATTATACATTTAGCCTGTTTTACAAGTACTTCAATGGACGGTGCTCTTATGAACTTGCTGCTCTGGTGCCCCCATGACGCAAATTCACTAGACCAACCCGACAATCTGCCAAATCCCATTCGTTCACTGTGGAGGTCCCCAGATGCCGAAGAGCTTTCTACTCCAAAAGCTTCTTCCCTCGTGCTGCTAGACTCTGGAACTCCCTCCCTGCTCCCTGTTTTCCTGACGGTACTGACATGCAGAAATTCAAAACTAATGTAAACAGACATCTCGCTGCACAGCTCCCAATCTAAGTTGACCCCCCCCCTTAAAAAAAAACAAAAAACTCTCACCTTTTTTCTCAGTAGCCCCTTACGTCTACAGTGGCGTACTGCCTTGTTTGGGGTGAACTATGTTGAAAAAAAATTATTTTTAAAATTTAGCCAACAAAACAGTTGAAAAAAAACCCGAATATTTTATTGCGTGATATGTGAAACCAGTAACAACATTTTAAAATGCTTAACGTAATACACTTCATCCTGTGATGCTAATTCTGGCGTCCCGGAATTTAAATTGTTAACGTCTCTCCTGGATTTTCACTGGTTCGTTCTTTTGATGTCTAACCGACTTCACATGTGCGTTCTCGGCTGCTTTTTGAAATTTTCTTCTTCTCTCCAGTTTTTTGTTCAATTTTCTTTTTGTCACCCGAAGATGATTCGATGGATAATCCGAAAACGTTTCTAATACACATATTAAATTATCCAGTTGCATGCATAAAAATCGGTGCAAATATAAGCACTTTAAAGTTCCTTAATTATTATTTGGTCACTAAAACCCCCCCCCCCTCTTTTTCCCCGTCTCTTAATGTTAATTTAGGTTCTCTAATATAATCTGTAATTTGATTTCTTGATTTAGACCTTATGTTAATTAACTTTTACTTAATAAATATATTAATTATGTACCTCTTTAATAGCCGTTCTCAAGATTTGTGCTGTATTTCCTGGCTTTTATGTTTACTTATGTTGGATTTAATAGGTCGTATGAGTTACACACCTCTATAAATTATTTGATATGTAAGGATATCTATATAATATGAATTATAGACTTAGATTAATGTATGATAACCACTAAGACTTCAACACTGTGATGTAATGTGTGTGACCGTGTTCCATAATATATTTCGAGGAAGACCTCTTTGTCAAATGGTAGGTGTTTCAAATCTCAAAAAATGTGTGGATGAAACACCTACCATTTGAGAAATGAGTTCTTCCTCGAAATATATTATGGAACACAGTCACACACATTACATCACAGTGTTGAAGTCTTGCCTAATCAAGTAAGATTTTCTATATAGGAAAAAAAATTATAAAAAATTTTTTTGAAAAAATATATCAATTAAAATCACTTGTTTTTGTCTTCTCAACACCGACATATTTCCATTTCTTGCATTGTGATAGCCTTTTAATACTCCTCTATATACATATTACATACAATGCTTCAAGCAAACTACCTCTCCTTATTATATATATATATATATATATAGATATATATATATATTTGAAGCTCCTCGTAAAAAAGTAGAGCACTGTAAATGGTAGTACTAACACAGCGTGACGTCACTTGCTTTATATGCATCATTCCTTCCCTTATAGAAGTAGAATGCCTGTATGTCTCGCCGCTTTAAATGTGTTAAAATTATCATTGCTTATGAGCTATTCAGAATTGGCCGATCGGTTAGTGACGTTGGATTTGGGTTGAAAAATACTTGTAATTCAGGGTTTCGAACCGTGTGTCATACTTCTATGCTGATGAGTCTTGATTGAAAAGAGACGAAACGTATACGTCCATAGATAAATGAACAATAACAAATATTCATATATGTGTGTGTGTGTGGGTGTGTGAACTCTTAATACTTACCGGTACACCAGTAATTCCTCTCTTCACCTATCTTAACTATGTGGCAATTTTAGCTGTTGATATAATTTTCCTGAAATTCATATTCCTTTTCATTTCGGCTAGTTGATCGTTTATTTAAGCAGGATAACCAGATTAATGACTCAATATATGTTTACGTTTTAATCTTTATTTTCTTTTTTTTTAATAATTTATTTAATTTTTCTAAAACTGTTTTTTTTAACCATGTATTATAGATAAGTATACATTAATATTGTATTCTTAATCATTATTTTTGATCCGTTAGGATTATCATAGGTCCTATATCTTAAATTCGATTATCTTTATTTTAAATAATTAATCTAATAAATTAATAATAATTAATGTAATAAAATATATTTAATTACCTTTAGTTTTTTTTTAATTATAGTATAATATTTTTTTCTATTGAGTCAGATATTGTAAAATATGTATATATATATTTAAATTTTTTATTTTCTTAAAAATATTTTTTTTTCTATCTGTGAATAGAATTGATTGTTTAATTTAACCTTAATAGAAAAGTTTCTAGTTATCGAGACTACAGTTACTTTCCATTAACAAAAGCCGTTAATTTCAATTTAATTCATAATTGAATTTGAATTTTGTCTAAGATAGGATTTGGCAGTTGGATTCTACTATATTCTGATTGAATTAAGAACTTTTTGACCAATTATAGGATTACAATTCCTGGATATACTCTATGAAGACTTCACTTCTGTCTGATATTGAACTATTAACTTTCATATTATGAAAACATATTTAAATATTAACTCTTACTTGAAACTGTTAATCGTAATCCCCATCTCTTTTAATGAAGTTTAAACCTACATTTTTCTGTCCTTTCCTCTTATACTGATTGGATATTTGATTTTTTTTTTAATGGAAATCGCTCCAGACAAGGCATGAAGCCACTTGATATAAGGAGCTAACAAGACCAAATATGATTATCGCAAAGACAGGAGATGCCTATTAGCCTTAGTCTTGAAAAGACCATGGTTATAGGTAGGAGGAAAACAGTCAGCAGGAAGAGAGTTCCACATGCTTGCGGTTCTTGGAAAGAAGCTACTGGAATAGGAAGCTGTATTACAATGAGGTATCAAAACAGCGAATTGATGAAGACCACAAGACCAACGAGTCAAACGAGCTGGAACAAAAGAAGCGGGAAATAGATAACATTAATAATTTTACAGTATTTTAATCTAAGAACGATTTGCTTCTAAATTTAATTCTTGTATTGCTTCTTATGTATTTATTATTATTATTTCTTTGATGTGTTGCGAAATTTTTGTTTGGATATTGTTGTGGTTGCAAGGTTGAACAATAATTAGTGAGGAATACAATGAAGACGCAAACAACAAGGAGAATGCAATAATAAGTGTATTAAAGAAAGGTATAGTTACAGTATGTACAAATGAAGGTGTCGAGTCAGAGAGTCTTGGTGGGAGGACATGTACGCTCTTCGGCGTCACTTCCGGTGGCATTTAGGTAACACACACTAAGGCCAACCTAGGCTTGCCATTTATAGTGTAACGTTATTCGTATATGCAAATGAGTGGTTGCCACCACAACACCCCCCTCCCAAGATTTGAAGTCACACAGATTTCAATATCTTTTTCTTTTTGGGTTTACCATCAATGGTTCATTAAATTTTCTTTTCCTACCTGATCTTCGGGGTTCAGGTGTATATTGAGGCGGTTCCAAATTAAAGGATTCGTATATGATATCTATGGTTTCCTCCTCTTCGACTGTTGTCGTATAATCATCATCTTGGATATGACGTTTTTTTATCTGATTTAGGTGCCTTTTATGTATACTCTGTGAACCTTTAATCATATATGTACAATCACCAATGCGTTTATCCACTACTCCACATTCCCAGTAAGATGTGTCATTCTTGTAGCACTTAAAATATACTCGATCTCCCGAGTTATATTTCTTTCTTCTCGTGTGTGTAGTGTTTCGGATAATTGCCTGTCTTGGCAACAGTTTATCAAACGCTGATTTTACCTTTCTGGCAAACATTAGATCAGCTGGTGATATGTTTGATGGTGTACTAGGATGTGGTGTGATCCTATAAACTTGCAAGAATTGTTGCAAAGCTTTTTCTGTTGGTGTTCCAATGGATTTCTTTAACGCTCGTTTTAGCGTGTCCACAAACCTTTCCGCAAGGCCGTTCGACCTTGGATGATACGGCGGAGTCGTGATGTGCTTCACTCGGAACGTGTCGTAAAATTCCTTAAACTCTGCGGATGTGAACTGCGTTCCGTTGTCAGTGACCAGTGTGTCTGGTACACCGAATCTTGCAAACAACTCGTGTAGGAACCCTATTGAGTTGTTCGTTGTTGGATTCCTGCAACGCATTACCTCCGGCCATGTTGTGTAACTATCCACTACAATTAAATAATAGTTTTCTCCTACTGGACCAGCGAAGTCCATGTGGATTCTCGACCATGGTTGGTCGGTTTTCGGCCAAGGTTTGTGTACTATAGGTGGGGATTTTGCTGCTAACTGGCATCCTTTACATTTATTTATTGTTGCTGCTATGTCAGTGTCCATGTTACGCCAGTACACGTAGCTTCTCATTAACGACTTCATTCGATTTATCCCCGGATGTCCCGTATGGAAATCTCTTAACATCTTATTCTGCAATGTTTTGGGTATTACCACTCTCTCACTGTACAGTAACACATCGTTACATATGGAGAAAACTTCCTGCACCTTTGTGTCCGTTATAATTTTCTCTTTTATGTCCTTTATGTATTCGTCTTTCTCAGCTTCCCTTTTAATGTCCGACAAAGTTACGGGTAGTTCCTTAATGATGTTTGCTACCATATTTTTTACTTCAACATTTGTCCGAATTGCTGCAATGACTGATTCTTCCAGATTGTGTTTCTGTGGTATCAGTCTTGACAGTCCATCCGCATGGCAAATCTTTTTTGATGCTAGATGTTGTAGCTGGAAATCGTAATTAAGTAAGATTGTACCCCAGCGCAGCAATCTATTTGCGGTGTATACCGGCAATCCTTTTTTTGATCCATAGATCGTGACTAACGGTTTATGGTCGGTTTCAAGTAAGAATTGTCTACCATATAAATATCGGTGAAATTTAGTCACGGAAAAGATTATGCTCAATGCTTCTTTTTCGATTTGTGAATATGCCCTCTCGGCTGGTATCAGCGTTCTCGAAGCGTGCGCTATTGGTTTTCTAGACCCATCCGGCATAATATGTTGAATGCATGCTCCTAAGCCGTAGGAACTAGCGTCACTAGCGACGACTATTTTTAATTTTGTGTCAAAGTGCGTTAAGAATAATTCGGATGTTAGTGCGCTCTTTATTTTGTCAAAAGCGGTTTGACATTCTTGCGTCCAGTTCCAAGGTGTATCCTTTTTAAGCAGATTATTTAAGGGGGCTCGCAAGTTATGCATTCCTTCAATAAAAGATTGATAATAATTTGCGAGTCCTAAGAAACTCTGCAAGGTTGTTACGTTATCAGGTGCTGGCATATTTTTTATTGCCGCAGATCTGTCTGGGTCTGGACGTCGTCCATGTTTGTTTATTATGTGTCCAAGATACTTAATCTCGCTCATACAAAAGTCACATTTACTTTCTTTTACTTTAAAGCCGAATTCTTGTATTCGAGTAAATACTTGTTTCAAATGTTCCTTATGTTCTTGTAGGGATTTGCTCCTGACAACAATGTCGTCCAGGTATGCACATGCGCACTCAATACCACTTAGCATGGTGTCCATCGCTTGCTGAAAAATGGCAGGCGCTACTTTGATGCCAAAGGGCAATCGGTTGTATTTGTATAATCCCTTATGCGTATTGATGCATAGTATTTTTGAGCAATTTTCCTCGACCGGTATTTGCAAATATGCATCGCTCAAGTCTATCTTGGAGAAGATATTACCACCATTTAACTTCGTGAATATTTCCTCTGGGCTTGGTAGAGGGTAATGGTGATCTTTTAATAGGGAGTTGACCCCGGTCGAAAAATCTGCGCACACTCTAACTTCGTCATTCTTTTTCTTTACGTATACGGTGGGGGCTGCCCACTCGCTGTGTTCTATTTTTGATAGAATTCCTGTCTGTTCCAATCTATCTCATTCTTTATTAATCTTTTCCAACCCAGCGAACGGAACGTTTCGCTTTTTTCTAAAAATTGGGCTGGCGTTTTCTTTAAGTTCAAACGAGGCCTTGAATTTATTACAGCGACCTAAGTTAGTCGTGAATGCTTCAGGAAATAATTCTTTTAAATCGTCTTTTATATTTACTGTTGTTGGAGAAGAACATTCTATTTTTTTACAGAATGTATTGATTGGCTTATCCCATAGTCCAAATTTCTCAATTAAATCTATTCCAAACAGATTTTCACTATTTTTCAGTACGAATATTTTTAATTTCTTCGTAATCCCTTTTAATTTTATCGGAAGGACAACTTCTCCTTCAAATTTTATACAACCACCAGTTACCGTCCGGGCTGATTTACTCGTTTTCATCATGGTTGGTTTTTTACCCAACTTTTTCCATGTATTCAGGTTTATAATAGAAATATCGGAGCCGGAGTCGAGTTGTAACTTTATTGGTGTTTTAAATATTTCCACTTTTACGTATTTTCGCCGATCTTTGTCTAATTTTGTATTTGATTTTGTTTGCTGTACTCTCTTTCTGGTGTAATCTTTATATCTGCAGCAATCGCTTTTGTGTCCCACCTTCTTACAAATGTAGCATTTTTTCTTTTTATAAGGACAATCTGATTCCCAATGCTTTTCTGCACATCTCTTACAGTTATATCTAGGAAGAGGCTTGTTATATTCTGTCCTATATTTATGGTTATTAGGATTGTAATATCCCGTTCCATTTCGATTGCTTTTCTTTGTAAAGTTCTTGGTTGGTATGTATGGTTTTCTAACTTTTCTTACATATGCCACTCCGGATTCTTCTATATTTTTTGAATCCTTTTTTAGTGTAATGGCCCTTTCACAGTCCTCTGCTAGTTTCTGGAGGGTTAAATCTTGCTCAGATTCCAGCTTAGACAACACTCGTCTGCGTATTTCTGCATTTTTCGTGGAAACTAACCCTTGTGCGAAGATTAGACATTTAAAATCTTCTACCGTTAGTTCCGCAAGCTTAAAATTATCGCAGTTTTTATTGACAACTGATGCGTATGTCAAATAATCTTGGTTGTCCATCTTTCTTAGATTCATGCACAGCCATCTTTTATGAAAAAGAGATATATTTGGATTAAATAATTCTTTTAGTAATTTCACAGCTTCCATGAACTCTAATTCCGCAGTTTTTTTAGGTAATATGTAATCTATGAATTTGCTGTGTTCTGATGTACCCAATTTCCTGAGTAAGAGGCTCACTTTCTGGCTATTTGGCCAATTTTTGCAGTCCAGTTGAAAGACATCCTCGTATCTTGTATAGTATGCTTCAAAAGTCTTTCCTTCCTCCGGCACATAATTAAATGTGTCCATACTATTAAAGATAGTTGTATGGGAGAAATTAACACTGTCGACATTTTCTCGATTACTCTTTAGTAGTTCCAGTATTTTAGCAAAACGTTCATTTTGTCTTTCCTCGCGGTCAGCTTGTGCCTGTAAAAATTGCATGAACATTTTTGATAAGTCTTCCATTTT
Source organism: Sepiola atlantica (assembly GCA_963556195.1). NCBI lineage: Eukaryota > Metazoa > Mollusca > Cephalopoda > Sepiida > Sepiolidae > Sepiola > Sepiola atlantica. The sequence continues at coordinate 25,947,183 of OY744519.1, read as the reverse complement.
TTTTTTTTTTGAATCACAATTGAAAAAAATGTATGCAGTACATTTAGTTCTTTGGAGTTTTTTTTTTTTTAGTATTTTAGTAATTAAAATACTCTTAAATTGAGATTACCCTCTTTTTTTTCTTTCGTAGGTTACCTCCTTGCTTTTCGTAATACGAGTCTGACCTGTCGTTTTGCGACAGAACAAAATCCGCTTTTCGTTTGCAAGTTGGTCCTTTAGTAATACAAAACAGATTTGTCGTTTAGCGACAAAACAAAAATTCACTTTTACATTCGTTTGCAAGTCGGATTCCCAGAAAGCGGCGTAAATTGTCGCTTTTACCACGTTCGAGTTTTTTTTTTTTCACTTAAGTTGAAACTTTTCTTTAGCGTAAAATCCGTTTGCTCGTCAACACTTTGCATTGTACTTTTTTTTTTTGAATAGTTCTTCGTCAAACTGTTATATTTGACGCTTCATATCTCGTCGCCAACTGTTGTGGTTGCAAGGTTGAACAATAATTAGTGAGGAATACAATGAAGACGCAAACAACAAGGAGAATGCAATAATAAGTGTATTAAAGAAAGGTATAGTTACAGTATGTACAAATGAAGGTGTCGAGTCAGAGAGTCTTGGTGGGAGGACATGTACGCTCTTCGGCGTCACTTCCGGTGGCATTTAGATAACACACACTAAGGCCAACCTAGGCTTGCCATTTATAGTGTAACGTTATTCGTATATGCAAATGAGTGGTTGCCACCACAACAGATATCAAAGCACCTTTTATTTTTTTATCTATATATCTGTTTTTATTAATATAGATATATAATATACCCTATAACACTTTTTAACTATTTCTTTCTTGATTATTTTTCTATTTTTCTCTTTTTCTGATATGATTTTTCCCTATAATTCTAATATATATTACTTTATATATATTCACATAATTATATCATACTTTATTTAGCTTATTGAACATTTAAAATTTAATTTTTAAGTTTAATTAATGGTAGAAAATATCAATAATTAATTTTGACCTTTAAGTCTTTAATTTTAAATTAAATTTTTATTTTTACATTTAATATTTAATCTTGATATTTTTTATATATAATTTAAATTTTTAATTTAATTTTTTAGATTTTGTCTATTTTCTATAGATACTTCCTATAAGTCCTTATTCTATTTATTTTATTTATAGTTTTTTATATATAATTCCTCTAATTCTATGGTTATAATATTCTGTTAAAATTTTATAATTTTATACGTATAAGAGTATAAATCTCTATGCATGAGTGGATGAAGTGTGTGAGGTGTGCTGAAGAAAAATTCCTATCAGTAAAATACATAGCCCTGTTGTGCTCGCATACCCTTAATGACAATAAAAGTGTAAAAATTTGGGAATTTTCTTGCTTTTGTACATTTAGTGTATATGAATTTTCATCTTAACCCTATTAAGGGCATATGATTTCAGTACACTGGCATTTATCATGGAATGTCACTACTTTTGTAAAAGCTATGCTTCAATACAATAGTCATTTTAAAGGTTTTTTTGAATTTTCTGGAAAACTAAGGTATAACTAAGGTATATGGTAAACTGAAATTAAAATGCTATCAACTAGACCCTAGAACCTCTATCTCTGCCAAAAATCAGCTGAATCCATCAAATAGTTGATGAGATACAGGGTGGCACATACGTACGTACATACGTACACACAGATAACATGATTTCATGATTGAACTTTCTGGATCTCTGCGTTGCCTTGACTAATGATGCTGAAATTCTACACACTTATAGAACCTATCAAATAAAAATTTTGTGCAAAGTTTTAACTAATTTGGTTTATTGGTTTTTGAGTTATGAGTGATCAAAGAAATGAGATTTCCAGCATAGACCATTTTTGAAGTCTATTACGGGATAGAGCACTCTCGCGCCTCCCTTGATATATATATATATATATATATATATATATATATATATATATATATATATATATATATATATATATATATATATATATACCCTCGAAGTTGGGTTTAGGTGAATGCTGAAATACAGAGGCAAGCAACCTAGGAAAGGTAGAATGAAGCGTTTGGTTCCCATTGAAAATATTTCCCGATGGTAACATTCATTTTTGCTTCATATCAAACTGGCCTTCTTTCCCCTCTCATTACGTCTCAACTTTCGCAACTTTGGCTTCATCTTTGAAATTCTTACTTGAAGGCACACACCCCTCTCTCCTTAACTCTGCCCCCCCCCCCCAAATCCCCCCTTCTCCCTCTATCTTTATCTACTTGTTTCTTTCTCCCCCTCTCCCTCGTAGAGAACCGCGTATGAAGAGAGAGAAAAAACCTGTCTCCATGGAAACCATGAAAAAAATTAAAATAACCAATGTAATATAAAATATAGACTATATAAATAGAATGTAGAAAGAAAAGATAATATACCAACATATATACAGAGAGAGAGAGAGAGAGAGAGAGAGAGAGAGAGAGAGAGAAAGAGAGAGAGACTCGCTATTTTCCAAAGCAACAGACCACAACAAGGGCGGTCACGTACTGTTCTCCCCTTTGTTGGATTTGAAACCGACGGTACCGATGTTGTTATGATCTTCTATAATACATATAAAAATAAATATTACGCTCTTATTTTTAAATTTTTCTCAATAATCGAACACTGCTGGGATTCTCTCCTATTAATCATATATATATATATATATATATATATATATATATATATATATATATAAGAATATTATTTTTTGAAGGCGATAACAATGCGTTGTTAGAGTGACACATACGACACGTGGAATCGTAAAAAAAACAAAACAAAGTGACAATATTGAAAAGTCAATAATTTTCAGAATTTTTTTTTTTTATTTACCAGTGTATCGTGATCGTGGTGTTGGGTTGGAGTGTGTCCTTTTCATTTAATTTTCGAGGGTATCCCTCATCCTCAGAATAAAATAAATACTACCACTCGTTGGAGTGTGTTTTTTTTTTGCCAAAAGCCGGGGCCGGAAATGTTGGTTTGTTTTTAGTAGTAGGTCCGGGGAAGTTTCTTATTTATTTTTTATAAATTATTATTTACTATTTTAACCGTTGCTGTTTATTTTGTTAGTAATTATACTGAGTAATTTATTTTTATTTATTTATTTATTTTTTTTTTTTTATATAACGTTGTTTGTTTTGTTAATA
>OY744519.1:25884012-25939012 GCA_963556195.1 Sepiola atlantica | reverse complement strand
GTTTTAATTGAAGCGGAGGTATATGCTGGTCTGGAACGGCAAACTTTTGAAAAATGGCCGACTTTATTGCATCTGCAACACGTGCTTTCTCTCACCGGGCAATTCTGACGTCTGTGACGCGGTCCATTACAAAAATAACATCGCGATTTTGTATAGTTGGGGGCAGAAACGCAGTTTTCTATCACTGATGCATCACTATTTTCAACTGTAGCGGCACCAACTGGTAGAAAAAGACGCGAATAAGATTCTGAGTTTTTCTGTGCAGTATAGAGAGCTCTCGCTTGGTCAATAGCCGTTTTTAAATCGAGTGTTTTATTTTCTAATAATCGTTGTCTGATAGTGTTTGAGAGCAGTCCCGTAATAAATGTGTCCCTAACACTATCGTTTCGGTTTTGCATTGCATTGACAGCTCGAAAACTACATTCTTTTGCTAATTGAAGTAACCCTGGATGTATTCGTCTATGGTCTCCCCTTCCTTTTGAGCGGGTGTAGACAGCACATGTCTGGTGAAGATTTCGTTGGCAGGTTTTATGAACAGTTTTCAGGGTGGATTTATTTCTGGATCATGAGTAGTTTGTTCCGCTACATATTCGTAGATGTCTGGAGAAATATAGGTAACCAACATGTCCAGTTTATTGAGGTCTTCTCATGTTTTGGTCCTTCGCATAAGAGCTGAAACAGTCCGGTATCAATGATTAAATATCTTCGTCGAGGAAGCAGTATTAGGAAGTATATTCAAGCGTTTCGATTTTAAGAGTTTGCCCATCTTTTTTTTTGAGAATGAATGTTGTTAATTAAATTGAAAGAGCAGAGACGAGACAAGAGTTACCTTAGGATGAAGGCTTTAATTAACAACAAACATGGCCGGTTATCTTCTACTGAAGAGTTCCCGGACAAGGGCAGGTAATACATAAAGAAAAGAGAACAGTTCATTCAGAGACTTTCGAGGAAGGAGGTATTAAGATTATCAAGTAAGAATATGACAGGTCTCTAGTTACTTGCGCTCACACAATGACAGAGTTAGACACAAGGTCGGTTTTTAATGTGGGGGAAAATCCAGCTCCTCCAAAACAGGCACTCTGGATTAAGAAAAAAATAAAAATTCATTCTGTCTAGAAGTACCTCTCCCTTACCGACCGAGGGCAGAGCAGATACTACATTTTTAATTATGTATTTGCAAAAAATATAAAAATAACTTCCCATCATGAAAAAACGGTATGAAACAGCCTTTTTAAAACTCTGATGAGGTCGTATGTTGCCGAAAAATGTAAGATCAAAATATTATTTTTTTAATTGCATTGTATTGCTTTATTACGGTTTTGAAATTTCTAAATACCAACAAGAACAATTCTCAATTTCTACTTCATTTGGCGTTACCACGCACGACCATTCTTGACTGATCCTCGATGCCGTTTTAACAACTCACGAACATCATCCAGACGCTCTCCGACCAAAATCAGGCTGATAGAGTCTTGGATATGCTGTGCTGGCGTGGCCTTGTTATCTGTTGGTCTGAGGTATGGTCCTGTGCAGTTCTAGGAGGTCCACCCTCCCAGGTTTTACCCTCTCGCCCTTTGAGAAAGGTTAGTTTATTGCTGATCGCCAGAGGCGCTCCAACCGGTGAATCCTGACACGGATGCCCAGGCATTCTTTATTCTGTCAGAGTGCTTTTTCTCTAGGACACTGGCTTTTCAAATCCCACTTTCCTGACCTTGTGCCTAATCTTTCTGCCATGGCAGGGAGATAAATAAAACCCACGGATCGACTTCAATAAAAAAAAAAGTGACTAAAACAAAACAACAAAGGCATGAAACAACAAAGGCATGAAACAACAAAGGCATGAAACAGCAAAAGCATGAAACAGCAAAGGCATGAAACAACAAAGGCATAAAAACAGCAAAGGCATGAAACAACAAAGGCATGAAACAGCAAAGGCATGAAACAACAAAGGCATGAAACAGCAAAGGCATGAAACAACAAAGGCATGAAACAGCAAAGGCATGAAACAACAAAGGCATGAAACAACAAAGGCATAAAACAACAAAGGCATGAAACAACAAAGGCATGAAACAGCAAAGGCATGAAACAGCAAAGGCATGAAACAACAAAGGCATGAAACAGCAAAGGCATGAAACAACAAAGGTATGAAACAGCAAAGGCATGAAAAAACAAAGGCATGAAACAACAAAGGCATGAAACAACAAAGGCATGAAACAGCAAAGGCATGAAACAACAAAGGCATGAAACAACAAAGGCATGAAACAACAAAGGCATGAAACAGCAAAGGCATGAAACAACAAAGGCATGAAACAACAAAGGCATGAAACAGCAAAGGCATGAAACAACAAAGGCATGAAACAACAAAGGCATAAAACAACAAAGGCATGAAACAACAAAGGCATGAAACAGCAAAGGCATGAAACAGCAAAGGCATGAAACAACAAAGGCATGAAACAGCAAAGGCATGAAACAACAAAGGTATGAAACAGCAAAGGCATGAAAAAACAAAGGCATGAAACAACAAAGGCATGAAACAACAAAGGCATGAAACAGCAAAGGCATGAAACAACAAAGGCATGAAACAACAAAGGCATGAAACAGCAAAGGCATGAAACAACAAAGGCATGAAACAGCAAAGGCATGAAACAACAAAGGCATGAAACAACAAAGGCATGAAACAGCAAAGGCATGAAACAACAAAGGCATGAAACAACAAAGGCATGAAACAGCAAAGGCATGAAACAACAAAGGCATGAAACAACAAAGGCATGAAACAGCAAAGGCATGAAACAACAAAGGCATGAAACAGTGTCTTCTAACTCTGAAGAGGGCGTTTATCGCCGGAAATTTCAAGATCAAAATGATAATAAAAAAAATTGCATTGTATAACTTTTAACAATTTTATTATTTTTCAATAATTCAAATTTTTATATATCAACAATTCTTTATAAACAAGAACGATCCTCAATCTATAACATTTACAGTTTAAATTTTAAACAACTTAGGCATAAGGCTATCAAAAGTGGGGAATATGGGGGCCGTTGGTCATCCTTTGTCTATTCTATTTGTCTATCCTACTCTCTGCTAAGAATAATTTGATCCCAGCCCGAAGGCCGAGAAATCTGCGTCATATAATTATGGATTTTTAATAAATGCGCAAGGTTCGAACCTGGACCCTTGGTAATCAGCTTCCTTTGTTTTCACAACTTTACATCAACAAGTGCACCCAGATCGCATCCGGATACTAACCGCTACCCACCCGAAAAAAAAACAACCCCAAAAAACGCCTACACGAGGGAGACGAAAAATCATGAATATGTTAGGGGGGGGGGGCTTTTTGTGTGTGAGAGGAAAATTCAGCTCAATCCTGACTCTCCCACCGACCTCGTCTTCATCACCCCCACCCCCTTGCCACGCCCATTCGTGGGAAAGAAAAATCGCACGTGTATCAACAGGTGAGCTTAAGAAGAGACGATGGTGGCCGGCCGGAAAAATCAGGTCGGAGAGGCAATGGCATTTTTTGGTTGCGTCATAATAAGCTCGTATCGTTTACGACTGGCACTGGAATTGCGCGCGCCCTCACGAGAGAGAGAGAGAGAGAGAGAGAGAGAGAGAGAAAGAGAGAGAGAGAGGGGGGGCTCATCTGATAAACACGTGGATTAGCTTGAAGCAAAATAAAGTTTATGGGTTCTTTTTTAGAATAGTGGCGCAATCTCGCGATATACTGGTTTTCTTTGGTTTAGAATCACAAGTATGAACCGTAATACTAAATTTGCAGGATAACGTGCAGGGTAACGTGATGATGCCTGGGTTGAAATCTTAAATGTATGATCCTCCCCCATAACCTATGTATAAGGCCTAAAATACTGTAAGATATGAGAAATGAAAATATTTAAAATTCTATATAAGTACAGCTATAAAATGAAACTAGAAATAATGTTTAAATCAGGAATAAGCCAACCACCTCAAGAAGGAGGAGGTAATGCCCGAGATGACCGAACCGAACTATACCTATTTCAGACAAAATGGTCTGGTCTTTTGCAAACCAGAACTTAGAACCAGAATATGCTAAGCTTTTCTCGGCTGTTATAGAAAGAAGAGCCGAAACAAAAAGACTCTTTATTTATTTGCCTCCCACCACGGCAACTGTGACACAAGGTCAGTTCAGTGTGGGGAAAACCAGCTCCCCCAAGGACGCACCCTGGAAGAGTATAAACGTAGCCGTGAACGGACCCGTCGGCATAATCCAGCTTCACGGATCACACAATCAGTGGAGACACTCAGGATTTATTAATGCACTTCTGCTAATTGGATGATCCATGAAACTGCATAAAGTTTTTAAAGATCAGTCACATTTATTAAGTAAACACAGGATATATATATATATATATATATATATATATATATATATATATATATATATATATATATATATATATATATATATATATATATATATGAAGAAGAATGGAAAGGAATTAGAGAAGCAAAAGCCAAATCAAATTTCAATTCAATTGCTCAGAGCAAGGTATATTCCGCAAAAAGGCAATTTATTCAAGTTAAATTTTCCTTAAGCCAGGCTTTTCAAAGATCAAAATCACAATAGGCTTTACCTTTCTTAAAAGTTCGCTTTTAGTACACCACTTTATATATATATATATATATATATATATATATATATATATATATATATATATATATATATATATATATATATAAATGAAGGAGAATGGAAAGGAATTAGAGAAAGCGAAAGCCAAATCAAAATTCAATTCAAAAGTTCAAAGCAAGGTATATTCCGCAAAAAGGCAATTTATTCAAGTTAAATTTTCCTTAAGCCAGGCTTTTCAAAGATCAAAATCTTATCATCAGAGGAAGTCGCTGGGATAGATAAGTTGGCAATGGCCAAGATTTAAAATTTGAAAAAATAAAATAAAAGTTGTAGGGAAAGAAACGCAGGGCAAAACTGTGCCAGGGTGCAAGCAAATGTCCGATTGCCAAAAAGTCCGGTGTCGAAGAGTCCAGCGGAGAGAATAAGATGTAGATAGGTAGGTCGTTAGAGGCACGAGAAGTAATGGGAGAGGTTTCAAAGTTAAATTCCAAGAAGCCACAACTTCAGGTACGGCGAAAATAGAAAATCCAAAAAGGGTAAAAAGTCCAATAAGAGGTACATTCGATGATGCAGGCAGGCGTCAGAGGAGATTTATAGCCGGCTTTCTCAACTGGGCAGGCTTTAAATATTCTCGCTGCCCCTTTTTCCCACTTTAAAACACTTTCCTTTGTCATCTCTGCCCGGGAAGTATCTTTAATGGCGAATATTTTACATCTTAATCTCCTCTGACGCCTGCCTGCATCATCGAATGTACCTCTTATTGGACTTTTTACCCTTTTTGGATTTTCTATTTTCGCCGTACCTGAAGTTGTGGCTTCTTGGAATTTAACTTTGAAACCTCTCCCATTACTTCTCGTGCCTCTAACGACCTACCTATCTACATCTTATTCTCTCCGCTGGACTCTTCGACACCGGACTTTTTGGCAATCGGACATTTGCTTGCACCCTGGCACAGTTTTGCCCTGCGTTTCTTTCCCTACAACTTTTATTTTATTTTTTCAAATTTTAAATCTTGGCCATTGCCAACTTATCTATCCCAGCGACTTCCTCTGATGATAAGATTTTGATCTTTGAAAAGCCTGGCTTAAGGAAAATTTAACTTGAATAAATTGCCTTTTTGCGGAATATACCTTGCTTTGAACTTTTGAATTGAATTTTGATTTGGCTTTTGCTGTCTCTAATTCCTTTCCATTCTCCTTCATTTCTACCTGCTCTATCCTGGATATTGAGCTGTATACTCTTCACAATAGGGTTTTACCTTTCCTAAAAGTTCGCTTTTAGTACACCTCTTTATATATATATATATATATATATATATATATATATATATATATATATATATATATATATATATATATATATATATATTCAGGGCGTTACGGAGCCCTCCAAAAAGGAGCACGCTCCTTTTTGCTGGAGCGAAGGAGAGGAGGGCTCATTTTATATTCAGCGGGAGTGGAGCCGGAGCAACTCCATTTGGGACTAAAGAGTGGTGGCTTTATCGCTCCTCGCTCCAAAATTATTTGATTTTTTTTTTCTTTTAAACATTAGTTTTTTATTCAGAAATAAAAAGGAAGAAAAAAGAAAGTCTCAGAGTTATTTTTTTAAATTATATCTGGTAAATGTATATGAGATAAGGAGAGAGAGAGAGAGAGAGAGAGAGGGGGAGAGGGGGAGACAGGGGGAAAGAAGGAGAACATTTGAAGTTCTCAGATTTTTACATCTATGTGTTAAATTTTTGATGGGACAGTTTTCTTAAGGCAGAAGACAGGCAATTTGGCACCAAATGTCTTTAAATGCGCCAGTGAGTCTATAGATGTCTTTGAAGCTATTTTCTTATAGATTTGAACTTTTTTGTATTTATGACACGGATGTTTATTGTGATTGAATAAATAAGCCAATTTTTCTTTTAATTCGTTTTTTTAAATAAAGAATTTTAGGTTCGATTATACTATAGGGGCCGTTGGATTTTCTCGCCGATTTCGCTCGGTATTCACCCAAATGTTCGATAGAATCGATTTTGGGGGTGAAATGGTACATTTTGTCCGGACAAAAAATTATAATTTATTTTTTAGCATATATCAAATTGAACTTTTATGCCACATTTTTACCCGTCATCTTTTCGGCGACATTTTTTGTTATTCTTAAATTCACGACTAGTATGTTTTAACCTTTTCATGTTTGCTTTTAAATTCGTTAAATTCCGTTAAAACTTGCTTTTGTAAATAGAATGTTCAAAGTTTTTTGTGTGTGTAATAAAATGTTAAAGCAGTGAAAAATATCTTTAGTCCAAGGAAAAAATATATTTAGTCCAAGGAAAAAAACAATAAAAACCAACATGGCCGCCAGCAATTAAAACTTGGAATTAAAGTTAGATTCTCAACACTTTAAAAAGTAAATGAGAATTTTATTTCAGGACCAAAAATACAATTAAGACCAGCAATCAGTTTCATCCTAAACTTGGGCGAATACCAAGCGAAATGAGCGAAAGAAAACAGCGGTCCCTATTCTACAATTAAACCAATGTTTAAACTTAATTAAATTAAAGAAAATATCTTAAATTTTAATTTAAAAAAGCAAATAATTAGACTTTCTGACTAATTTGTTGTTTTTTAGAACCGAAAATAGATTAGATATCTTTCTTTATCTTAAAAAATCTATTATCGAATATTAAAATTGTAAACAGTTTGCTTTTGTTAGAGATTTCAAATATAGACGTTTCACCTATTTTTTTTTTCAAATTTTTAATTTTAATTAATGTGACCCGATATTTTTTCAACTCCCAAGCTTTAGGCCAGATATTTTGTATGAAATTTTAAGACATTAAATGGATCTCTGAATTGTTTATTGACAATTTATTGATATTTTTGGGACAACTTATGAAAAATATTTTGTTTTATTCAATCTTTAAAAAATAAACTTCATTGGTTTTTTTTCGCCCCAAATTGTATTATAGAAAAAAAATGGATAAATCGATTTGTTTGAAAGTACTTGCGTGTTTCTCTGTTATAAATAATAATATACATTATACAAAATAGTTACGTTCGTAAAACAAACAAATATTAAACAACACGACGAGTAATGTTGCCCTGGCTGTCTTTCCTCTTCCAGAGAAATGTTTTATTTAAAAAGAAAATAATTACTAATAATGTTTCAAAGTAAAACTTTATTTACTTAAAACAAATCTAAATTCCCTTCCAAAATAAATAGAAAAATATCGGGTCAAATTTTCCTTTCCTGAAAAAATAGGTTGTTAATGTAATGAACATTAAAATTGTGTTAAAATACTTCAGGGATTTTTCTATTTCTATTTTATACCTCAGAAAACGAAAATTTACGTATAATCCTATACTTCGTCCGACATGTTCTCCTACAACTCTCAAAATATTAGCGAGATTTTGTCAAATATTATCTTACGGTCTTACACTTAAAGTGACATCCCAACCCATGTCGATGAGATCCTTTGACACCCACCCCTATCCTTCGACTATTTATTGGCAGAATAGAACGTTTATGAAAGAAGGTACATTTTCATTATGGAGCCGCTCATTTTTTATAGGAATTGGAGCAGGAGCGACTTCTTTTTGAAAATGGGGAGCGTGAGAGGAGCCAGCTCCAATTTTGGGCGTTGGAGCAGGAAGGGGGGGGGCAGCTCCAAAAGTAGTGGAGCTCGTAAAGCCCTATATATATATATATATATATATATATATATATATATATATGTGTGTGTGTGTGGGGGGGGGTGGGTGTGTGTGTGTGTGTATTTTTGCAAAGAATATATATTTAAAAAATAATTATAGTCCTTATAATATCTGAAATGTTTCCATTGTAAGCTCAATGATGCTGTATTACAGGATTCAGAGCATAATATCTTATATCTGCATCCATAGACCATGGGAAATTAATCCAAAACTATATATATATATATATATATATATATATATATATATATATATATATATATATATATATAGATAGATAGATAGATAGATAGATAGATAGATAGATAGATATCCAGTTATGGGTCAAATAGTATTAATATTCCGGTGATATCCCCTGTTGTTTATGATAGACTATTCCAATCTTTTTATTCTGTCTTTTATTAATTATATTTGACTGTTAATGAACCGGGACGGCAAGAGGGGGGGGGTGATATTAATTGAATATTTAGTGAAACAACAAATGCAATATCGTAAAAGAAAATTTAAAAAAAAACTTAAAATTCTCTATATTTTTTTAAAAACTACAATGCATTTCGTGAGATGTAAATTCACCCCCACCACCCAAGTCTTATAAATTCTTTATAAAAGGGAAACAAAATTGATATTCATTGCATAACACTTAATGCACTCTGACGAAGCTTGCGATTAGCATATTTCCATTCAACTACTAAACTCTACTCATGTATTGAGCACTGTTGAAATAAATAAATAACGCAACAAGTTATATACACGTAATATATCATGTGATAATATAAGTATTATATATACATATAATACTTATATCATCACATAATATATATATACAGGGTGGGCAAAAATAAGGGTCCTATTTTTAAAAATTCATAACTTTTTTATTTATTGATTTAAAAAAAAAATTTTTTTAGAATAAGTAAAGGACCCCTTCCGAAGCAAGCATGAGCCGTATTAGCCCTAAGGAACGTACCCTCATTTAGAAAACATTATTTTTGCTTAAAAAACTCAAAACAATACTTTAGTTTTTGTAAGTTTTAAGAAGTGTTTTTCGGCTAAAATTTGTTTTGTTTATTTCAAAAAATCTCGGAAGGGTCAGTCTACACACACATAAAGTTTGGTGAGTTTAACTTTTATTTTGTGGAAGTTATTCAAATTCAAGTTATTCAAATTTAAAGATAGGACCCTTATTTTGGCCCACCCTGTATATATATATATATATATATATATATATATATATATATATATATATATATATATATATATATTTAAATGTTGAACCAATTGCCGTCTGAATATCAGCCTCTTAACAACAACATTTGGATTTCTAATCAATTTGAGTATTATTCTTTTTCAAACATTCATTTCCAATATAACAGCTGTTTTATTTTTTACGTGTTTTTTGACAGTATCCACCCTGACTCTATGCTCTCATCTCAACATAAGACTCTTTACCTTTTGGTCTTTATTTTGTTTTATTTTATGTAAAATTTTCAAAGTTAAATGTTGCCGATAATATTTACAATTACATTGTCGGTTTTTCTCTATCCACTGATGAAAAGAGTTTACCTTTGAAAATCCATGGATTAAGGATTTGAAGCTCCTTGCTCTGAACTTTTGATGTTCTAATAAATATTGTATATTTACAATTTTTTATTCTCATGTTTGATTTCTAGAATTATATATATATATATATATATATATATATATATATATATATATATATATATATATAAATATATATATATATATGGTAATATAAGTATTATATATATATATATGGTAATATAAGTATTATATATATATATATATATATATATATATATATATATATATAATACTTATATTATCATATAATATATTACGTGTATATGTCAAAGTTAAAAAGAAAAACCCCAAACCAATATCCGAGCCATTTGACATTATAAATTATTTCATCTCACCAAGACGAGATTCCTCAGATCTAATGAATATCGTTTTGGCGAGATTACATAAATTATTATGTGAAATGTTATTTTGAGTTTTTTTATAACTTTTATCGTTGGTCTGTATTACATTGAGCTCACTTACTCAAGATTTTGTACAGTAATTACTCTATATTTCACAGATCCAACACGCGCACACACACACACACACACACACACACACACACACACACACACACACACACACACACACACATATATATATATATATATATATATATATATATATATGTGTGTGTGTGTGTGTGTGTGTGTGTGCATATATATATATATATATATATATATATATATATATATATATATATATATATATATATATATAATGATTGAGGTAAAATAAAATATCTTCGAAGCATGTTAAAGATGCGATATTAATTTTATTATAAAAAGAAAAGAAAAGTCGAAACCGACTTTTTTTCGTTTTTTTCTTTTTTTATAAACTTTCATTTTTAGTTCATAGTGATACAAATATTTCGCCAAAAATTGGCCTTTTCAATGTGTTTGTAGATCCGATACCTAGCTCGCAGCATGCGTGATTTCATATTGAAAGTGGAAAAAACAACATCTCATACGCCGGTTTGCACCAGCGGAGGCCGGCAATCCAATAATATCGGATCTACAAACACATTGAAAAGGCCAATTTTTGGCGAAATATTTGTATAACTATAAACTAAAAATGAAAGTTTATAAAAAATGTTTCTTAAATCGGTTTCGATTTTTCTTTTCTTTTTATAATAAAATTAATATCGCATCTTTAACATGCTTCGAAGGAATTTTATTTTACCTCAATCATTATTAAATTTCATTTGGATGCTTAAAAAATGAACTTTTTAATATATATATATATATATATATATATATATATATATATATATATATATATATATATATATATATATTCACAATCCATGAACTATAAATAAACTTATATAAACATTAAAACAGCCTACGCAAGTTACCCAGCGTTTCGATGTTAATACATTTCACCGGAGCTGTAAGATCAACTAAATATTAAATTTATATAAAATTATTATTTATATAAAATTGGCCAGCAAAAAATAATTAAAAAATTAACTTTTTACAAGGCCGTGGCTATGGAGTGGTTTGGGGTAAGACTCTTGTAAACGTGTCATTATCTCCGACCAACCGACATCAACCCTTCCCCGCAACCCATACACATTGGAAGGGCCACGGTGTCACTCATATACATGCATAAAATACACACACATCAAACAGTAAGCATAAAACCTGCCTACAATTCCCTACCTACCCTTCCCTACCCTCACACGCACAGACATTATGCATAATCGAATCAATGGGAGGCAAGCTTAACCTAGATTTACTCACACACTCTCTCGTCGGCCAGACATGGATAGACAACCAACCGCCCCCACACACATCTCACCATATAATAACTGTTTAAAATGTTGTGACTAGTTTCGAAATTCACATTATTGGTTGTGGCATGTTTAGTTTTTATGTAGAGGGCTTCAAGAATTTTTAATCTTTTGATGTTGGTATCGTGGTGTATTATTTTAGTATTGTTAACTAGTATGTGTCCATATTGAGAAGGGGGCAGTCATTTTTTTACGGTGTTGACAAATGCTCCATAGTGTCGGAGGTGAGTCTTCGGGAGTTGTGGTAGTGAAACCGATGTAAGAATTAGTTTTATTATTATTGTCGGAGATACATTCTCCCATGGGGCATTGCAACTGATATATTACATTGGTTCTTCCTTATGTCTTTTGGGTCTGAGAAGTGTTATTTTTAACTATATAGTTCGATATTTTAATTTTTTTAATAATAAATGAGGAATCTTATTTTATTATCAGAGTGGAGGTAGCGATGTATTATATTTTTAAGAGCTTTTTCATCCAATTTAAAATTTGGATGCATTTGTTTACAGTAAGAATAGATTTATGCAGTAGGACATATTGGATCAAGACTACAATAAGGACTCCAGTTCATTAACACAAGACGCGGAACATATTTTGGAAGTCACCGGCGTCTTCCGGTTGACCTCGCAATACACGTGGTCACTATTTACAAAACACTTGTAAATAAACCTTTTTTTATTTTAATAAATGCAGTATATTTGGAATTTTTTTTTCTTTTAACATGTTAATATTTATTTTAAGGCAGAGGGTCCATAAATAAAACAAATAAAATATTAACATGTTTTCTTTTAAAACATGTTTTTGTGTCACTATTTACTTGTATTAATGAACTGGGGTCCTTATTGTAGTCTTGATCCGACTTATTTAGCTGATTATTATTAGTATTGTCTAAGTTTCTAATCATTAATTTTATTTGTTCATCTACAATATAATTGGAAAATTGATTATTAATTAGGACTTTCTTAATGTTTTTTTAATTCGTTAAAAAAATATTTTTCTGGTTGAAGAGATTTTTAATCATTGCAATTTTATATCGATATGAACATTCGCTTCTATAACTTAAAATGCATGTATTAATAGAGGTAGTTTTTATAAAAAGAGGTAATGAATGCGTCATTATATATATTTAATGTATTTTTGTAGGTGATTGCAGCGTTTGTTATTTTGCTTTATTAAATAGTTGTTCACTTCCTAAGTGATACAGATTCATGCAGAAGATTGCATTAATAGTCGCCCTTAACTTTATTTATTTTTCGTTAATATATATTCTTATTAATTTTTTTAATTAACAAACACATAATCTAAAAGTCATATAATCGATTTTTAAAAATACCTTGTATAAGACTGCAATAACTTCAAAGCTCATTGGGAATTCTTCCAATGTGGCCAGAGTCTGTCTTATAGAAGGAACTTGGTTTATAAATTGTGAAACAACGCAATGCACGTTAGCGGGTAATGAATAAAGCAGATACATATATTAAAAATGATGACAACCGCCGGATGCCGAAACCCGGGATTGAACCAGGGACCTTTAGATCTTCAGTCTAACGCTCTCCCAACTGAGCTATTTCGGCTGTCAAGGAAAACCTCATCTTACGCATTATTAAAGTACAGTATGCTTATACTGCACTAACATTTTGTTCCTATTTTTTATCAATCTACCGTAACCTAATCTTGTCTATGAACAAAATACCCCCCTCTCTCTCTCTTTCTCACACACACACACACACACACACACACACACACACACACACACACACACACACACACACACACACACACACAAACACACACACACAGTCTCTCTCTCTTTCTCTCTCTATCGCTGTCTTTCTCTCTCTCTTTCTCTGGAAATATCAACCGTACTGAAACTAATCTACCTGTGGTCGCAGGATATGGCAACAGGGAAGAACCTATGCGGCGTACTGTCTCCAACCACACAAGTGGACTGGAAGAATTTTCTGCGGAAGGTCTGCATGGAACATCTGTCGCGCAACCCTCGGCGACTCGGAGGGCATACGGTGGAAATAGACAAGTCTCTATTTAACCGCCGTAAAAACAATGTTGGACGTGTTCTCCAGCCGCTTGTCTGGGTCTTCGGGGATACGACCCCGCAGAGAAGGAGGGTTTCCTGGTGACAGTGCCTAACAGGAATGCCGAAACCCTAACCCTTCCAATAATGAAACAGTACGTCGTACCTGGGACCACACGGTAGTATCCGATTGTTGGAGGGCGTATAACAGGTTAGGAGAGGAGCGGCAGCACTTTTATCCCTCTTCCAGCCCAACGCCGCCCAGGCCGCCCAGCCCCCCCCCCCCGGCGCCAGCATTTTGACTCACGTGACTCAATCGTGGGCGGTGGTGGGCAAAAATCCATCAATCTTCATTCTATTTCGTAAGGTAAATAATTAATAAACAAAAAAAATGTATTGGGGGTGAGATACATGCTAATTGTTAATACGGAAGAATATTCTGTTCATAAGTGACTACGATTGAGTCACGTGAGCCAAAATGCTGGCGCCAGGTGCTGGGCGGCGGTGGGCGGCGTTGGGCGGGGGATAAAAGTGCCACCCGAGAGGAGGGGTATCAGAACCTTACGGTGAACCACAGCGAGAACTTCAAGCACCCGACAACGGGTGCTTGCACCAACCACGTCGAGAGGATGTGGAAGGAAGCGAATTCTCACCCACCCACCCCCAAAAATATATAACAAAAAACTTTCCTAATTGTAAAAAAAAACTAAAAAATGGTTCATTTTGCCCACTAAAACAATTTTTAAAAAAGTTTATTTATAGTTCTTCAGCTATGGTGTGTTCATCTCTTTCAGTTTTTATAAAAATATATGCATTTTTTCTTTCCGTATTCATCGTCTTATATTGTCGTCTGCCAACCTTCCATTTTTTACGATTTTCGGTTTTGTTTATATAGCCTCGTTTTCGTCTCGACAGCCTCGTTTTCGACTCGGCAGCTCTCGGGCGCTTCCGCGACCTGCCCGATCGCTGCGGCCAAGCAGTCACGGAAATTAGGCGCATTCTCTGGAGTAGTACCTTTATTCATTGTAAACAAAGCATAATGTCACTGAGACCTAATGGGTTACTATGATTAGGGATTAGATTTATAGAAGCAAAAGATGTTTGTTCACATTACATTTAAATTTCTGCGCGTTGGTACAGTCAGGTTGGTCAGTGATATTGCGTTGAATGGGGGTACAAGTGCAGTAAGTTGGTCGGAGCACATTCCGTGGAAGTACTTGTAAAACAGTCACAAGAATGAAACATTGCGGCGATGAATTTGGTCGACAGTGCGGGACCTATTGGGCTAGAGAATTTTTTCACCCTATACAATATCATGCTTACGCAAGTATGAAAATTAACGCTGATATCAAACAAGCTGCACAAGGTGATAACTATTAAATAGTGGAAGTGAGTCAGGTATTATTAGATATGTAGCAGTTACCTCCCCCTTTCAAAACATAACTACACCGGTTGGCCGTTAGGTGGCGCTTTTTCACCTGTAAAGCGACATCAGAGTTATCTGACCTTCGGACTATAAAACTAGGTGCAAACGGAAATTCTCTCTCTTCTTCACCGACCAGCCTCGGCAGAACAACGCTGGCACCAGCGCCCCGTTTCACTCGCTTTTTCCTACTCAATTGGCCTCGACAGAACGACGCTGACACTAGCGTTCCGTTTCACTTTTCTCTTCTGGTCGATTGGCCTCGGCAGAACGACGCTAATACACTAGCGCTTCGTCTCACGCTTTTCTCTTCAAATGGCATCGGCATAACAACTACCAACACACGTGGTCAAACAACGGTAAGAGTTCTCAACTCATTTTCTTTGTGTACGGCTTTCAAAGACTTTCCTCACGCCGGATTCATTTCTTCTCATACCTTTTTCAAGAACTGTTTTTCCATCAACACACATGCATACACCACCCACTTCATCATTCCACGTACACACACGTTCAATAAAGGTTGTTTGAACTACTTCATTTTGTTTGTTAATTATTACTCTGTCTTTTGCATGCAACATTGCTTGATTTGCTGAACACGTCCATAATCGGGGGAACACGACCCTCGATCCTAACAGATATATTATTAATTAATAGCAATTTAATTATTAGCTTAATTACTAACTATAGTCTACTTCGATTGACTTACGAAATTCCAGTCCACACAAACTTTCACTGCAGTTAATAAATTTAAATTACTTATTACTTAGTTAGCTTACTTTAATTACAAATATTAAAGTATTTAAAATAATATTAGTTGTATACTCAACCGGGAATATTTTAATTGTTATGTCATACCATAAAGTATATTAAAGTTTAGAATTCACTAGGTTATTACTATATTTAAAATGTTTGAAGGTTCTACAGCTAATACATAATTCATCCCTTTGATTCAGTAATTTATCTTCATCGGGGAATGTAATAATAGTCAGTTTTTCATTTAGACGAAGAAAACGGGTGGGGTTATGTACCCCCACGTAGCCAGGTGAGGGACAGGGAGGGGGGCAAAGCCACCCCTGCAATTACATTTGCACCCCCTGAAATTTGTGATCCAAAAAATATTATAAATATAAATACTCTTATATTTCGTAGTCAACTATACTTCTTCATTATGAACCAGTATTTACTTTTGTGTAATATATTTTACAGCATGGCCGGATTAAGGGGCCAAGGGGCTGGGGCCCTGAGCCACCCACCAAGAGGGGACCTCCCACCAATTTTTAACATAATTTCCGATTTCAAAAACGCTTCTTTGGATTTTATTTTGTTTAAAACTTAATTTTCCATTCCTGGTACTAATGATACCATACTAAATATTTGCGGATTTTAAACTACCAGTTAAAATGAAACTATTGACCATAATAACATCTAAATATGATTTAAATTTATGTTACCTTGTAAAAGAATAAAAATGCACGCGTTCTCAAACTCAAACATAACCTAGCTAGTTTCAGATCAATTGGTAAGGGAAACAAAGCCTCGATGCTTTTCACCTGTTTCCTGCTTGGTGAAAGAGATTGTCAGTGTATCTGTCTTTTGTCAACTTACCAAATATATATTTTTAAATATTGTTAATTCACACTATTTAATATTATAAATTATCAATTAAATAATTATAATCCAAATGATGTAATATAAACACAGAATGAATTCACGTTGTTTTTCTGCCAACTTCTTTTAAAGATATTTTTTAATTTATAAAAAAAAGTGTTGTCTTCATTCAAAAGATAGAAATGAATACTAGCAACCTAAATTATTTTCAAATGAAACTGGGAATTAGTTTAAAAAATTATTTTTGTATTTTATCACGAATCTCAAATACGTTTTTTCTTTTTATTGTCAGTTGCAACTGTTACTTTTATAAATTGTGAATGTTACATTCAAAATTTTTGAAATTAACATAGAAAATAATCCCAGATTTAACCCGAGATAAAGTTGAAAGAAAAAACAGCATTGGTAGCGTATAAACCCCACGTACAAGAGGCGAGCAAAAAAAGGCTTGTGATGTAGGGTTGGATTAAGTGAATTAGTACATCCAATGTTTTTTCACACATATGTGAGAAGTGGAAGTCGAAGACTTTGGCGTCAGTTCTTTCTTTGATTTTGATTTTTCATGTCTGTGTGAACTAATAGTGAAAATAAATGTCAAAATAAATAAAGAGTGGATAGGGAGATAGAATAAAAGTATAATGATAAAAAAGATTATTGGTTATTGAAACAGTTTGGTTACATTTTTATTTTCTTAGAGACAACTACTCTTAGAAAAACTAGAGGAAATGTTGACCAACATAAGTGTAAGTGCATGTATTTCTTTTCTGTTTTGTTAACTCTATTTTAAAGAAATTTAAAATGTGTTTCTAGAAAAAAATTACTAATAGCATTTTTTATTATTAATGTTTAAATAACTGAAAATCGTGGGGTTCACTTAAGAGGCTATGCCATCCTCCAATATTTGTAAATAAATATTTTTTAAATAAGTATTTATTAATACGCTATTGTTTTGAAGCAGATGAAATCGATTTATCTACATTAAGTTTCTTTTTAAAGAAGCAAAAACTAGTCTCATTTGTTTTGATTTTTTCTTGAAGAACTCTATTCATTTATTGCTGTAACTTTTACAACAAAACAATAAATAACAACACAACTAACATTTTTTGTTTAAAGAAAATAAAACTTAACGAAAAGTAGCCCGTTTTAAATAAATATTATTTGAGAAAGGAGAAATTACTATAAGTCTCGATGTCTTGCTTCTAAATACACCCTATTTAGAAGCAAGATTTATAATTTTACACCAATATTTAAAAAACAATGTAAGAAATAGATATTTTATAAATTGAAAGAAATATTCGGCAAATGAAAATTCGGCAACGGAAAATTCGACAAAGGAAAATTTGGCAATTTTGGCAATTTTGGCAAAGTAGGAAAAGTCGGTAATTAATTAGGGAAGATATATCGATTAAAAAAAGATTTTAGAACTAGAATTGCGGGGGATATAGTTGTAAATACGGGGCTACCCCCTACCAATAAAGAACACTTATTGTGTTATCTTTTTGGTACTTGTGCAGTTTACGGACCGGGCTATTTTTAGATAAGATTTTCAAGTTAAATTCAATTTTTACGATATCTTTTGTTTATTACATTGTTAGGTAAAAGTACAGAATAGTTTACAAAGACCCCCCACGCGTCCCCCCTATGTTAAGAATGACTTTCTAAATAATGTTATTATTTAAACCCGGTTCGTAATTAAATTACGAGATTAAATCCATCATAATGCATTTAGGTTTCTTTGTAAACAAGTCATTTTAATATTTTGTTAATAATTGAAAAAAAATATCAATTACTTCGAGTCTGTTCGAAATTCGAAAGGAAATTTGTTTTCCTTGTCATGAAATACATTTCTAATTTATTTTTTCCATTATTTTTTGTAACTGTAATTTAGTGTTTTAATCTCGGCGGGATATGTTGAAAATCGGCCGCTCGCCGAGTCGTTTTTTTTACTTCAAAATTGGTAAATCACTGTAAGATGAAGTGGTTAATTCGTCGTTTCATAGCCAAAATAGCGGACAATAAATCGGCTGTATTTTTCTGATTCTTTTCCGATCTTTCACCGATTAATTTGAAAGAAGTAAACAAATTTAAAAAGTAGTAAATAAACTTACTTTTAGGCAAAGGGGCTACCAGAGATTAAAAAACTGAATTACATTTACAAAAAAATAACTAATAAATTAATTTCATGACAAGAAAAACAATTTTGCTTTTTTAAATACTATCGCAATTTTAACCACGTACAGGCCAAAACCGATACACGTAAAAGACCTCGGGCAATAACTAGACAATAAAGCAAACAGTAAGAGAAAAGAACAAGCTATTTTAAACAACAAATAATTTATTGAAGAAAGAAAAAAAAAGGCAAAATGAGTTCGGCAGAAAGTTCATGGCTCAAAGTTCACGTTCATAGACTGAATTTAAGTTCCGATGGACACACGGAAAGGCTGCATAAATAAAGTCCTAATTATGCTGCCCGAAGGCTTATTAACTTTGCTAGGAAAGACATGTCAGAAAAAGAGAAAGACTTACTTGTAAGAATTTTGTTAGTAAAATAAAAAAATACCAGAAGAATATAGAAAAGTCCTTTTAGTTCGCGCTGATTTGTTTCCCTTTGATTGTTCATTTTTTTTTCATTAACATCGCATCGTTTCTTCGATCGACTCCTTTTGAGGATAGTGGCACTCTTTCACGTCAACTCTTCATTTGGAGACATCTTTCGAAACACACTTCGTTTTGTCTTTTCTAAAGGCACATTTGCCTTTCAAATTAATATCTTCCTTGCTTCTGTTTTTAGAATTCAGTGGACTTCTCCGTCCAACGTAAATATTCAACCTCGAACACTAGTTGAAACTCCAACTTCTTTGAAGATTTTTACAGGCATGCTCTCTACATGTTCCTGTTTTTAACATTCTTGTTTTTAGGACTTTCTCATGTCCGAGTTGTGTCGACCGACCTCTTCACCTCGAGATTGTTTTAGCAACTGATTGAATTTCGCGGTTATTTCAACAGCTTCCGGCGTCAAACGCCCACGCTTCAGACACCCGACGCGTGCCATCAGCAGCAGTCATTCATTACAAGTTCTTATAAAAGGGGTTTTAGAAGAAGAAGAAAAGAAAAGAAGAAGAAGAAGAAGAAAATAAATTTCTGACACTCTCCCGAACAAAAAAGAAAAGAAAAAGAAAAAGATCGCTCACTTACAGTCTAATAGTAAACATAGTCAGGATTCTTATCCTTAACACATTTTCTACCTCTCTTAGGTTTAGAATTCTCAGCTCCATCATCATCACTGCACGAATCCTTATTTTTCCCAGGTCTCACTTGGTACGAATGAGATATAGATAGCTCCATAGGATACAAATGCTTAATAGAATGCTCGCTACATGTCTCTCCCTTCTTTATCAAGGCAGAGCGAACAATTCCGTCAGACCGTATATTTCAAGAACATCACTTCTCAATTCGGAGAAATCAGCAGCAAGTTTAACGTCGCTTTTCTTCAAATTACTGATCACCTCCTCCAACCCTTTCATTTTGAAGGACAAATCCAACTGTTCATCCATCAGAAAATTGATACTTCTCGCAACATCGGGAAAGGACACCTTCAATGTTACTTCATTCAAGTCTTTCTCTTGGCTACCAATAAAGGTCTTTATTACGTATTTTCGACGATGCAAGGGAGACAACTCTTCTTTCATAAATCTATCAGAAAATCTTTTACCCATATAAGACCGTTCACTACCAGTGTCTAGCAGACAATTTACGGTGTGAAATTCGCCACCTACTTCAACTGTGATACCTATCACAGGCAACAATGAAGAACTACTCTTCAACCTGCAAATATTTGACTTCACCACAGGTTTGAGAAAACTCAGACACAAGGCGGACAAGTGTCCCGTCTGATCGCACGACCAACACGTAATCTTATCGTTTTTTTCATAAGGACATAAATTCTTCAGATGATAAGAGCTAGTACACCTAGCACATAACTTTAATTCGCTACATCTTTTAAGTCTTTCTTCGTAAGAGGGAAACTTATTACAGTCACGAGACAGATGATAATCGTTTCTACAAAAACAACACTTAAACTTAACCTTATATGTTTTAACATGAAAATTTTTCAACGTGGAAGGTTTCTTTTCAGGTTCGAAAGGCCTGAATTTACTCTTTTCCTTAAAGGAATCAACTTTACGATATCTCGAATCGTGTTCACAAAAGTCCAGTGTTTTAAATATCTCAACACTATTCTCCAGAATTTGGTTCAAAGAAGGATAATTTCCGTTCACCTTATGTATTAATTCTGACTTAAAGGAAGTTGTCAGTTTATTGAACACAATGTGACTTAACAAACGATTTCCCGGAGAATTACCTTCAAAGAAATCCAAACCGAACGAGTTCTTTAACTCGTACAATTGGGTTTTCATCTTAGTCAGGAATTTCTTTACGACATTATTATTATACATGCGATTTTCATTCAACATGGACGAAAATATAGAGTCGACGATACACTTTTCGTCTAAGAACTCTTTCGATAGCAAGTCCAAAGCTACTCGATAATTTTCATCTGATACAGACAGATGTTTTATCACATGAAAGGCATAACCAGAAAGATGGTTTTTCAATATCACTAATCTTAATGCGTCACTATCAAGATTAGCTACACAATTCAAAAATTCTCTATGGAAGTTTAGATAGGCTAACTTATCCGTTTCCAGATCCCTATCGCCAAACTTGGGACAAACTATTTTAGGGGTTAAATCGATGCCTTTTATCCCCTTACTAATTCTGGAATTCTCGTCAACGTCTTTTTTACAAGGCTTAAACGTAGTTAATTTTTCTATCACTTGTATTTTAAATAAGGCAGCTCCCTTATTAAAACTTTCCACTAACTCATCGTCTGCACCATCAGAGAGATAAGCATCCATAACTTGTTCCTCCAACCGAACTACGTCTTTCAGATATTCATCAATCTGTTCTTTACACAAAATATATTTAGATTCTTCTATCCTACTAGAAGATTTTAACACTTCAAATACGACTAATATTTTATCTTTAGCGTATTTTATTTTTTTCAACAAGACATCTGCTGTTAAACTCGCCATTTTTCAAATCACTCCCCACCGACTCCTTTCTACATGTACTAAGAGAGGGGGGGTTACTACAGACAGTGACACCTACACTTGGCGCCAAATTTTCCCGCCAACTTAAACTGAACAAGACAAGATGGCTGACTCACCACGT
Organism: Sepiola atlantica; assembly: GCA_963556195.1. Lineage (NCBI taxonomy): Eukaryota > Metazoa > Mollusca > Cephalopoda > Sepiida > Sepiolidae > Sepiola > Sepiola atlantica. The sequence continues at coordinate 25,917,031 of OY744519.1, read as the reverse complement.
GGAGACAATAAAATGGCGACACGCACGCGCGCAAGATAAATTACACAATGAACTCAAAGCAGCGACGAAGATAAAACAGAAAATCATTAATTGACTATAAAAGCAGCTTCTTCAGTCCAGTGAACCTTGATAAGTCTATATACAGTTTGGGCCCAAACGACTACCTTTACAGTACAATAAAATAGCGTTTATAGAACCACTCCCAAACGATAGACAGAAAGAAATGGTCTCGCTCACTATTCTTAGTAAGACAGAGCGTAGAGAACCATTAGGCCGAACACCTCTGTGTTTAAACATAGATACAGAATAGAACACAGAGACCTAGAGTTTTATTTATGCAGAATATCGCAATTTTAACAACGCACAGGCCAAAACCGATACACGTAAAAGACCTCGGGCAATAACTAGACAATAAAGCAAACAGTAAGAGAAAAGAACAAGCTATTTTAAACAACAAATAATTTATTGAAGAAAGAAAAAAAAAGGCAAAATGAGTTCGGCAGAAAGTTCATGGCTCAAAGTTCACGTTCATAGACTGAATTTAAGTTCCGATGGACACACGGAAAGGCTGCATAATTAAAGTCCTAATTATGCTGCCCGAAGGCTTATTAACTTTGCTAGGAAAGACATGTCAGAAAAAGAGAAAGACTTACTTGTAAGAATTTTGTTAGTAAAATAAAAAAATACCAGAAGAATATAGAAAAGTCCTTTTAGTTCGCGCTGATTTGTTTCCCTTTGATTGTTCATTTTTTTTTCATTAACATCGCATCGTTTCTTCGATCGACTCCTTTTGAGGATAGTGGCACTCTTTCACGTCAACTCTTCATTTGGAGACATCTTTCGAAACACACTTCGTTTTGTCTTTTCTAAAGGCACATTTGCCTTTCAAATTAATATCTTCCTTGCTTCTGTTTTTAGAATTCAGTGGACTTCTCCGTCCAACGTAAATATTCAACCTCGAACACTAGTTGAAACTCCAACTTCTTTGAAGATTTTTACAGGCATGCTCTCTACATGTTCCTGTTTTTAACATTCTTGTTTTTAGGACTTTCTCATGTCCGAGTTGTGTCGACCGACCTCTTCACCTCGAGATTGTTTTAGCAACTGATTGAATTTCGCGGTTATTTCAACAGCTTCCGGCGTCAAACGCCCACGCTTCAGACACCCGACGCGTGCCATCAGCAGCAGTCATTCATTACAAGTTCTTATAAAAGGGGTTTTAGAAGAAGAAGAAAAGAAAAGAAGAAGAAGAAGAAGAAGAAGAAAATAAATTTCTGACAATACATGATTTTCTAACCATTTCAAAGCCAGGTCAAATGACTTTCTATTCGATAGTTTAAATACTTCCAAATGCCTTTCAAATTTCGAACAGAGACGAAGTAATTGATATATTTTTCAATTATTAACAGCATATTAAAATGGCTGACTTGTTTACGAAGAAACCTAAATGCATTATGATAGATTTAATCTCGTAATTTAATTACGAACCGGGTTGAAATAATAACATTATTTAGAAAGCCATTCTTAACATGGAGAGAAGGGGTGATATGTTAACTATTCTGTACTTTCACCTAACAATTTAATAAACAAAAATATAGTAAAAATTGGGGAATCTTTTACTATAATCAACAGAACGGAAGAACGAAAAAAGGGTGAAAAAACAAATGTGCAACAAATAAATGTTAGCAAGGGCAAGGCAAGTTACTATTATACCTAGCTGGATAAGTTTATTTGTGTTTTAATTTATTTTAAAGGTTTTTTTTTGTTGTTGTTTTAAAACCAAGTGTCGGCTCTTCGTTTCGAAAGCGACATCCAACATGGCTTCCGGGAATCTCTCAGAAGCGCACAAAAAATCGGCAATTAGAACAAAATACTCTTAGAAACACATCCAATAAATGTCACCAATCGTAGAACATTACATTTTCGCACATAAGGTTTAGCTAAGAATTTTGATTCTTAGCAAATCCTCATGTATTAAAAGATTGAAAATTTTGGACGCTTTTTACATCCAATAATTTTATGAATAGAGATTAAATCAACAGTACACTAACAATCATTATTTATAGTTCCATAACAATTTGGTTCAGCTAATAATTTAATGACCAAACGATACCGTAAAAATTTAATTTAACTTTCAAAATCCTATTTAAAAAATAATTTGTTTAAAAATTTTTTTTAAAAATAATTTGGTTGAAAAAATATTTAAAACAAATAATTTGGTTAAAAAATATTTTTTTAAATAATTTGGTTAAAAAAAATATTTTAAATATTTTAATAGGAGAGAGCCCCTCCAGGACGGTCTTAAAATCTATTTTCATTGATTGACAACTATTAACAAAAGATTATTTGTGGAGTCTTTGCGTTAAAAGAAATTTAATATTTAATATAAAATATAAGCACATTAAGGAATTTTTTACATTTACGACGGGAGGAAAGTAGAGTCTGGATAGAGTTTGGCTTTCGTGACTGGAGGAAAATTAGACAAAAATTGAAAGCACATAATGACACTGATGTACACAAAGAAGCGGGCAAGGTTCGGATCACCTTAAAAAATGTTCAGAAAGTAGGGAGAGTGGAGCAACTCCTGGATCCATGCTACCGAGACAAGAGATTAATCGGTGAGCACAAACAGCATCTCCTGACAGTACTGGACATAGTATTATTCCGTGCAGAGAATGAGATAGCACTGAGAGGTGATGACGAAAGCAAAGAATCACTAAACAGAGGAAACTTTTTTGAGTTACTCTCACTTTTATCTAAGTATGACCCAACTATTGAACAACGCGTGGAGAAACTTCTGAGAAATGCACAAATGGTAAGCCCAGAGATTCAAAATGATTTACTCTTTTCAGAGAACAAGGTTCTGTTAGGGAAATAAGGGACCAGGTTCAGGAAGCCGGATATTATGCAATTTTAGCTGATGAGGTTAAGGACATCTCTAACAAAGAATTACTTGGTGTTTCATTAAGGTTTCTGCACGGAGGAGAAGTCCATGAACCGGCCATTGGTTTCATGGAGCTGTATGACTTATCTGCTGCCAGTATTTCGGAACAGCTGCAAGGTATGCTGCGGTCTATGAACTTGGAGAAGGAGATGTGTGTCCGGCAAGGATACGATGGTGCAAGTGTGATGTCAGGTGAACGTGGTGGTGTCCAAGCGCTGATGAAAAGGGCTGGCTATACAAATACCCAGTATGTGCACTGTGCATCTCACAGGCTGAATTTAGTTCTCGCATCTGTCACTGAGATTGATCCTGCCATTAAGACATTCTTCGAGACCATGGATTTAGTGTACACTTTCATGACAGGTACAAAACGTCATTCCCGATACCTGGAAATCCAGAAGATGTTGTATCCGAAATACCCACAATTGGAACTGACCCATTCATCTACAACCAGGTGGTCTTCAAGATCCTTAGAGGTTGAAAAGTTCTTGCGCCGTTTTGATGTAATTTTGGACACTCTGACATCCTTTCAAAATGATCCTGCTGCTGAAACAAAACTTTCTGCTATTGCTCTACTGAAGGCAATTCAGACAAAGAAGTTCCTAGTTCTCCTAATCTTTTTTGGAAGATTATATGACTATACAGATGTTGTGACCAAAGGTTTGCAAAAGAAACAAGCAAATGCGGAGACAGCTATTAGCTTGGTGTAAACACTACTTGAACACGCAGAATCATTCGATACAGAGAAGGTGGTGAAGTATGCATTGGAGCTTGCCACCAAGTACGATATCACGGATATTGATACTCGGCCATCTGGAAGGGCACGAAAGTTATCCGGAAAATTTGATGGTGCATTAGTGACTGGTTCCGTTGGCCATAACTGTGTGGGCACAGTGGAAGATTTTGATTTGGTATTCCGACAGTTGCTGGGGCACATTAGAGGAGAACCCCGTGCTAAAACAGCTAGGTCCACTGTTTGGTGTTTTGGTAAAGGAGAATGAGATGAAAATATTCAAGAACTACATTCAGCGACGTCTCCCTACCGAAGATCTTGGACTTTCAGAATTATTCGAACAATGTGACAGGGATATTTTTCCATCGGTGCATAGAGTATTGCAATTGCTTCTTACCATCCCACAGACCTCAGTAACCGTTGAAAGACTATTCTTTTCAGTGAAGCGCATCAAAACAAGAATGCGATCTTTGATGTCAACAGAGAGACTGACCTCACTCTGCTTCATATCCTTTGAAAAAGATTTGCTGAGAAACATTGACAGAGAGCGCATCCTTGCGCATTTCAATAACTGTAAAATAGGAGATTATAATAGAATTATGTAGAGCTAGCAAGTAGCTACCTTATTTTACGAACTTTATGTTATTATTACTGTATTTATTATGCTTTATGTGCTTTACTATACTTATGTTGTTATTTACATGTACCTACCGAAATACACAACAATATATTTAGATTATATAAAAGAAATTAACATTTTTTTTACTACTTATTTATATTTATGTATCAGTACACACACACTGAACCAAAACGTCACTCATATTAGAATACCACTATTAGTTTTGCCCCTCCTAAAAATGCCTTGCCCCCCCCCCTAAGTTAGAAGTCTGGCTACGTGCCTGGTTATGTAGTGTAGGGGTCGAAACTTTCTTCAATACACTTTATTTTACAACTGCCATTTTATTATTATCCCTTAGGGACCATATTTGGTTGGACAATGAGGTATCCATTTTGTTATCCATGTCAATAAAAGATATTTATGGTTTCTGTATCTATCCTTGCAATTAGAACCTGTACTCCCTATGTAAAATATTTCTAGACAAGGATCATTTGCCGGAAATAAACTATACTTTTATTAAAACATTTTTTCTCGTAGCGGACATTCATTTTTATCTCTGCAGTTACATTCCTTATTGTCGTTATTATTAGTTTGTGAATTATTAATTATATTATTATTATTATTATTATTATTATTATTATTATTATTATTATTATTATTATTATTGTTGTTGTTGTTGTTGTTGTTGTTTAAGATCTGTCTATTATGGCTGTTAATTATTTTTTCTAAGTTATTTGTACAGATATAGCTACGGTTAACGGTATTTTTATAAAATATTTTATGTAGAGGATTGTTTGCAGGATAATGTCGCCTTAAAAGATTAAGAAACATATGCCAATTTTAGATTTAACTAACAGATTAACCGGGAGGTGTATACCAAATAATTTTCCGGTTTCTATTTTTTCTTCTAAACCCCCTGTTATTTCTGAATAATTTCTAATATTATAGACGCTCATTTTAAAGTCATACATTACTAGGCGTTAAAAACTCAACAATACATAGTTGTAAACACACCAAGACTAACATCGTCTGATGATGATTTGATGAGTCAAATCGAAAGTACTCGCGAAAAAGAAAAGAAAAATGAAACAAGAAACCCACAGAACTTACAGACACCAATTTGATCGATTTGGACGATTCGGAAAAGTGAAAAAGTCTTATAGTGTTATTTAATACTTTTTGCTTGAATGAAAATATGCTGCCGAAACAAATTGTATTTAGGCAGCATTTTCTCATTTTTGCAAACATTGTTAAAAATAACAGAATTCGTCTGTTAAATTATACCTTTTTGTATTTTTTCAATTTTTCTGATGGTCTTTTTTTTGTATTAAAATAAAAAAAAATTAATAAATGTTCCATAGGTTTCACGAACGTATAATTGCTTAATAGCTAAGAATTTGGTAACTTTAGGTACTATGCTAGACACTTTAAAATGCTGTGACTAGTTTCGTAATTCACATTATTGGTTGTGAGATGTTTAGTTTTTATGTAGAGGGCTTCAAGAATTTTACATTTTTTGCTGTTGGTATCGTGGTGTACTATTTTAGTATTATTAACTAGGGTGTGTCTATTGAGAAGGGGCAGTCATGTTTTTTAGGTGGGAGAGATGTAAGGTGAGTCTTCGGGAGTTGTTGTAGTGAAACCGATGTAAGAATTAGTTTTATTATTATAGTCGGAGATACGTTCTCCCATGGGGCATTGAAACTGATATATTAGATTGGTTCTTCCTAATGCATTTTGGGTCTGAGAAGTGTTATTTTTAACTATATAGTTCGATGTTTTCATTTTTTAATAATAAATGAGGAATCTTATTTTATTATCAGAGTTGATGGGGGATATGTAACGATGTATTATATTTTAAAGAGCTTTTTCATCTAATTTAAAGTTCGGATGCATTTGGTTACAGTAAGAATAGATTTATGTTGTGGGAATTATCTAGCTGATTATTATTAGTATTGTCTAAGTTTTTAATCATTAATTGTATTTGTTCGTCTACAATATAATTGGGAAATTGATTATTAATTAGGACTTGCTTAATGTTTTTTTAATTCGTTAAAAAATATTTTTCTGGTTGAAGAGATTAGCTTTGCACGGTTTAATAGATTTTTAATCATTGCAATTTTATATCGATATGAACATTCGCTTCTATAACTTAAAATGCATGTATTAATAGAGGTATTTTTTATAAAAAGAGGTGATAAATGCGTCATTATATTTATATGATGTATTTTTGTGTAATTATTTTTGTAGGTGATTGCAGCGTTTGTTACTTTGCTTTATTAAATAGTTGTTCACTTCCTAAGTGATACAGATTAATGCAGAAGATTGCATTATTAGTCACCATTAACTTTATTTATTTTATCGTTAATATATATTCTTATTAATTTTTTTAAATCCAAAAGTTAAATCCAAAAGTTATGTCATCGATTTTTAAAAACACCTTCTATAAGACTGCAATAACTTCAAATCTCATTGGGAATTCTTCCAATGTGGCCATAGTCTGTCTTATAGAAGGAACTTGGTTTATAAATTGTGAAACAACGCAATGTACGTTAGCGGACAATGAATAAAGCAGATTAACATGTTAAAAATGATGACAACCGCCGGATGCCGAAACCCGGGATTGAACCAGGGACCTTTAGATCTTCAGTCTAACGCTCTCCCAACTGAGCTATTTCGGCTGTCGAGATGTACTTCATCTTACTCATTATTAAAGTACAGTATGCTTATACTGCACTAACATTTTGTTCCTATTGTTTATCAATCTACCGTAACCTAATCTTGTCTATGAACAAACTACTCCTCTTTCTCTCTCTTTTTTTTTCAGACACACACACACACACACACACACACACACACACACACACACACACACACACACACACACACACACACACACACACACACACACACACACACACACACACACACACGCTCTCTTTTTTTCTCTCTCTTTCTCTCTCTCTCTATTGCTCTCTCTCCCTCTCTCTCTCTCTCTCTCTCTCTCTCTCTCTCTCTCTTTCAAAAAGTACCTCGTATAAAAACTAGAAAAAATGTGACCCGTTGTGTCATCCATTGAGCTTGGGTTAGATTGTTTGACTCAATAAAAGAAGCCTGCAAAGTCAGTTAGATTTTTAAAATAATAAAAGGACACAATACGAAATTAGTTTTTATTTTTCGTTATATTCGCCTTATCTCTTTTTCTCTCCAGCTATGGGTTAAATAGAATTAATACTTGTGGTGACATTCTCTATCGTCTGTTTTATAGTTAGTTGTATTAATTTCGACTGGTAATACACAGAGAAAAAGAAACAGAGACAGAGAGTGAGTGTGTGAGAGAAGGATAGAGAGAGGGGGGTAGACACTGTATAAAGTAAGAGCAGAGAGGTAAAACATAAAGTGAGAGAGGGCGAGAGCAATAGACTGGCACTCAATAAGAGATGAGTGACTTGGTGAGTAAATTAAAGACTTGGTTCTTTTTTTCATTCTTCTTTTATTCACAGTAAACAAGGCATAATGTCACTGAGACCTAATGGGTTACTATGATTAGGGGTTAGATTTATAGAGGCAAAAGATGTTTGTTCACATTACATTTAAATTTCTGCGCGTTGGTACAGTCAGGTTGGTCAGTGATATTACGTTGAATGGGGGTACAAGTGCAGTAAGTTGGTCGGAGCACATTCCGTGGAAGTACTTGTAAAACAGGCACAAAGAATGAAACATTGCGGCGATGGGACAGGGGCTTGAATTTGGTTGACAGTGCGGGACCTATTAGGTTAGAGACTTTTTTCACCCTATACAAGACAGAGACTAGTGGTTGGTGTACCAGCCCAGATGTGCCAACAATACTCCATGCAGGGGCGAATTGTAGTTAGATTACGGCTAATTTAAACAATTAAAATGGATTTAAAAAAACATAACTCAATCTTATTACTGGAAAAATTCCGGGTAGTCCTCCTAGATGGATTATTAACCACACAATTTGAATTTCTTAAATATGCTGGTTTTTTACTATTGCTTATCTTGCTGACTCCCTGTTAATTTATGTATTATTTATTTGCATGGCATATTCGCTGAACGTAAGTTTCTGATGAGAGGGGAATCTTTGGACTTGAAACATACATAAAATGCATGTTCTTTGTGCCTTTTGTGATTTTCGAAACTCGATTTAAATATTATTATATAAATCATTGAATACATATTATTAAGCTCTATTTTGTGTATAATTAATATTGAGCTTACCCATGGCAATATGTAATTGATTCGTATAGTTAACTCTAAACGGGATTTTCTTATACAAATTTAGCTGTAAAATATAGCATTGGTTTTAAATTTTAATGTTTTTTTTCTTTCTTTGGGGGTAGGGTACGGTTTGGCTGCTTCCATCCTCTAAATAGTAAAGTTTACAAAAAAAATAAATAATGTGTTTTCGTTACTCGCCCTGTTGCCTAGAATACATATTCCATAAAATTCATAATGATTGATGAGTTCCATAGTTTAGGATATTCCCAAGCACAAACTTATTATTGATCCTCGTGCGAACGCATCGATTCATTAAAACATGTATTACTTAATATAAACTCAAACCTTGATGTAGAGCAATTCTTTTCTTTATTAAATTGTTTGTATCTAACTTATTTTTAAAGTGTTTTTGGGAAGAGTGCGAGTTTGGGTGGGCGCATCCCCTAAGTACTAAAGTGTATAACAAAGAAAAAAAATGATAATAATATCCAATGTTACTCAATCCAATCCAATGTTATGTTTTTTTTAGTTTTGTCGAATATATATATATATATATTCAAAAATTCATAATAATCGGGTCAAAAATTAAAATGAAATAAAATCTTTATATTAAGAGTGACTTCCCTTGAACTTTTAGTTAGTTTGAATCATGGCCATCCCTACTACAGGCCAGGCAATCGTGCAACTGGTGTCTTTTACTGGGGGCCATGTGAATTTTCTTAAATATTCAATATAGAAGTTGCAAACAAAGGTAAAATTCCTCTGTGAGATTAGTTTGATATTGTCATGTGTTTTACATACCAAATAATAAGAACCACAATGAGCTAATTGATAAATTTTACAATTATTGACAAATACCTATAAATGAAGAGACAGAAAAAAAAATGATAATAATATCCAATGTTACTCAATCCAATCCAATGTTATGTTTTTTTTTAGTTTTGTCGAGAATATATATTCGAAAATTCATAATAATCGTTTCAAAAAATAAAATGAAATAAAAACTTTATATTAAGAGTTATACATCAGCATAAGCACCAAAACTTTATGTGATAATATTAAGAGTTACTTCCCTTGAACTTTTAGTTAGTTTGAACAGATATAGCGAATAAACTAACATAGCATCTTAACGTGTGCTCGTATTAATTCTTATCTGAACAAGTATAAACTATTACATAGTGGCAGCGTTATTATAGGAGCTGTGCGTACTAGCGAGCAATAAGAACAACTCCTTATATTGTAGATGAATACAAATCAAACAAATTGTATTGTTCAAAAATACAATGATACTAAAACAAAGTTACGTAAAGTTGTTGTTCTGTCGTGTTCAGCCGTAGTCGATCGACCAGCTTGTGTGAGGTCAATTGTAGGTCAATTACCGTCGACACGAAAACGATTAGTTGTATCTGCTGATGCTGTTGTTGGGACGAGTTCCTTCTTGCATCCCCTCTTTGGGGAAGAGTAAGTTTATTGCTTACTGTCTGAGGCGTCCATACCGGGGAATGCCGACGGAGCTGCCCAGGCAATTTTTAATGGCCAGAGTGCTCACCTTCTCGGGCGCTGGCTTTTCAAATCCCACTTTCCGACCTTGTGTCACATATTCCTATTGTGGGTAGGAGTTGGATATCTCCTTCTGTGGTAGTTGTTATTATTGGGATGAGTTGTATTTGTGATATAGTCAGGATGGTAGCACGAGTGGGTTGGGTTGTTTGTGCGAACAGTCGATACCGACGCGACTATCCAAGTATCGGAGTCCCGGTGTGACTGCTGCCCGCTGTCGGACCCAGCTACCTAAGAGCAGCGTGCGGACGGAGTTGTAGACACCCGGCTCCCAAAGGGTAGGGACAAACATTGGCCCTTGACTTTGGAAAACTGTGTTTCTTTTTATTTCTATTTTCGCCACAGACAGCACGGCACATGAGTATTCAGCATACAACTTTGTGGTAACTTGCATGAGTATGGGCTCCAATTCTGGTGCTACCATGGCGACTAGAGAATAGATCCCAGTGTACCTAATTCCACTTTTAAGCAGTTGGAAATGCCAGAAATAAGGCACACTTGGGTGGCAGTCGCCACGATGACAACACGCACGAGGACACGACGGGCGTCACCGAACAAAATGGGATCTAAAAATTGTAAAAATATTCAACACGAGAGACCCGGTCAGCATCCTGAAAATGTTGGTTTTTCTGATTTCAGGTAACAGAATACAACAGACCAAATACAGGTACATAAACATGATCAGCACAAACCACAGACGACGCAGAGAAAGAAATGGACCACAAAAAAAATAGACTAGTAATTGAGTTCTATTACAAAAGCGACAACTACATAAAGACGCTGAGTTAACGTTTCTTTCCCTAAAGCTTTTTTCCTATATATTTTAATCACACAATATCTTTGCGAAAATATTCCTTGGTTTTAGGATTGAGTTATGTTTATGATCCATTTTAATTATTCTCTTACTGTTATGGTGACTTACCTATGTACAACATGGACTCTTCCTCTTTGCTCAATAAATGCCAACGGCAATTAATTCTCGCCGGATTCCAGTAAGATAGACGAACTCTACTTACCAGGCGCATATTTCTTCCCTCTGTATTCTCTTTTCTTAATACACTTGTATCTACTTTATACCGTGTTCGTGTCTTCATTTCGGTCCCTTTAAACAGGGCCACAACACTTACTCATCTCTTACTAGGTGTTAGTCTATGACTCTCACCCTCTCCACCTCTGTTGTTTGAACCTCCCGTTCTTATTTTATGTGGTGTCTATTCTCTCTCTCTCTCTCTCTCTCTCTCTCTCTCTCTCTCTCTCTCTCTCTCTCTCTCTCTCTCTCTCTTATCTCCCCTCTCTCTCTCTTTGTATATCTCTCTCTATTTCTTCTCCTTCTCTCTCAATCTCCCTCCCTCTCAATCTCCCTTCATTTCTCTCTCTCTCTATCCCTCTATTATTATTGACAGTCAAGGGTAATAACACAACTATAAAACAGAAGAATAGTCCATTATAAAAACGGGAGTGATATTATGGCCGGGGTTAAAGTTCTTAGACAAAGGGTTAAATCCATGTGGGATCCCCCGAGCAAAGGTTGTGAGAGAGATGCCTTTGTAGCGGCATGTCATTCCCACTGTTTGAACGTGGCCGGACCACGTGTGGATTGGTCGAAGTGGCCGGACCACATGTGGATTGGTCGAAGTGGCCGGACTACGTGTGGATTGGTCGAAGTGGCCGGACTACATGTGGATTGGTCGAAGTGGCCAGACTACGTGTGGATTGGTCGAAGTGGCCGGACTACGTGTGGATTGGTCGAAGTGGCCGGACCACGTGTGGATTGGTCGAAGTGGCCGGACTACGTGTGAATTGGTCGAAGTGGCCGGACCACGTGTGGATTGGTCGAAGTGGCCGGACCACGTGTGGATTGGTCGAAGTGGCCGGACTACGTGTGGATTGGTCGAAGTGGCCGGACCACGTGTGGATTGGTCGAAGTGGCCGGACCACGTGTGGATATAATTAATAGATTAAAACAAACAAAAGGGAAAGAAAGAAAACATTATTATTATCTAAAATTATATTAGAAAGCGAAGGAATAAGAAAGCTAACACAACAAAAATGGTATTTTGTAAAATTAATAATTAAGAGAAAAACATTTATATTAAACAACAAAACAATTTATTTAGCTAAGACATTTTGTAGAGTTCGTACTTTTAGCAGTGCAACAGTTCTGTTCGTAAGTTTGTGTTTGTAAAAGTGGTATATGCGAGCGTGTTTGATGTATTTTTGTGTGGCAATTGTAATGGTGTGTGTTTGACGGAATAGTTCATTATTCGAATTAAAAGAGATTATCTTTTGCCTCCCCCACCTCCTCGGTCGAGCCGGTGGGGGTGAGGAGGGGGTGTCGACGATTTCCTCTGTGTGCGTTCGCCCAGAACACGGAAGGAAAAAGAGAGAGAAAGGAAGTGCGTGCCTTCTTTTATAGGGAGTCAAACCACGCGTGGTCAAGCTGACCTGTTGGCCCCTGATTGGCTGTAACTTCGGGCAACGTGATTTCATGAGATGAGACCCTCTTCTCTACCTCACAGGCGAAGAAGGGCTGAGTTAACAAAGAAAGAAAGGTCGCACATATATCCCCTGACTGGTTGTGGCGTCAGCCACAATATCATCAAAATTATTAATACTATTTAATCCATAACTGGAGAGAAAAATATATGTATATGAAGAGAAAGAGAGAGGGCGAAGGGATAAAGGAAGGATATATGGCTTAAAGAAAACACATTTTGGATTTTATCTTTTTTATTTTATTTTTATTTATTTTTTTCACTGGCTTTTTAAACTCATTTTTTTCTGATTCAATCAATCCAGCCCGAAGTCAATGGGTGACACAACGGGTTACATTTATTCCATCCTTTTAATATAATCTTCTTGAGAGAGGGGGTGGAAGAGATAAAGACTGTTGGTTGAAACGTGTTACAGTAGATTAATAGAAAATGGCAACGAAATGCTTTCGCAAACTAAGCAGAAAATAGTGTAATAAAGAGAGTAGTTCGACAGCCGAAATAGCTCAGTTTTATTGCGGCATTTTCACTTTATGACACTCGCCTGAGTCACATTGGATGGTGAGGATTAAAGTTATTGCAGTCTTATTCAGGGTATTTGAAAAATCCACCGCATAGCTTTGGGATTATGTTCTATATGTGTATTGCGAACGTTTGCTTTCTGAGTCATAAATCATTTAAACAAATACTTATTAACATTCTTTATTGCAAATATCTAACGCCTACAATGAGTGTGAGAGTGCACTGGTGTTTCTAATTATGGGATTATAGGTAAAATAAGCCTGGACCTGGTGTTGCCAGATACACTAACAGAACCATGAAAAAATGACACAAATATAAAAACGGTGAAGTCTTGAATAACTTCGGTATTATGTTTTATATGTTAAAATATTGAAAAAGGTTCCTGTTGTGATAGTATACCTGACTCCCCTCAAGGCTGATACATTTACTAGTCTGTAGTGTATATATATATATATATATATATATATATATATATATATATATATATATATATATATACTACGAACAGTAGTATATGTGGTGGACAGTATTCGACACGGTATTCGAGTGTATTAGGTTAATCCTATTGGATTACCGATAATGCTATTGTTTTGTACAAGATATACATTGTAATAAACCATCTTCTTTTAAAGACCTTACACACTGAACTACATCTCTATTTTGGCATTTGTGGTCCTCAGAAAACCTTTTTTTGGTTCACATGTGTCTGGTGTCGCTATTATATCTATGTTTCTTTGCCGTATTTTATGTATTGTTTGTTTGTAAAATATTGTAGCCTTTTATTTTGATCTACATTTGTTCTGCTATTTATGTCAAGTTTTTCGTCCATTGCAGTTTTCACAGCTGCATATGTGCATTGTAAATAAACTTTCATATCAACATATCTCACGCAGTTTTGTCAGTTCTCTCACGCGAAAAAAGGGGCTAGAGATCACAGCAGTCTTCTTTTCTTTTTCCGTGGCTTCTTCCACACCTTGTACACTATTTCGTATTTCTGACCTCGTGATACATTCCAGTTTTTATTTCACCGGCATCCTTACAACGTGTGTGTTTTCTTTTACTCTTATTCACCCACAACAAGGCACATTACCACTGGGACGAAAGAGGCTACTATTAGGGACCATGCCTACAGGGACACTCTAAATAGGGAGTTGAGCGGCGAGATGGCTGTTCGGAATGTTAGCAGAGTCAGGGAAGAAACTACACGAGTATAAAGCTTTCCGGCATCTGGGGAGCTCTACAGTGAATGGGGTGGAATTTTGCTGCTTGTTGGGTTAATCGGGGGGTATTTACGTTGAGAGAGAAAAAGTGCTACGTGTACATTCCATTAAAGTACTTGTAAAACAACAACAGGGTGCCACATTGCGGTGATGGGACAGGGGTTGGAGCTTGGTTGACAGTGCGGGACCTATTAGATTGGAGACTCTTTTTGGGGCCCTGTCTAATAGGGAGAGACTAGTGTTAGATACACTAGCCCAGATGTGATAAGAATACTCCATGCGTGGGCGAATGGTGGCTTTGTAGATATATAGGATACTAGCAGATGTTAGTAGTTTTCTAGCCCGGTAGAGGGAGCCCACCTTTATAGCAGCAACCTTGACAATGTCTTTTATGTAATAGCTTTGTATGCCCTTATGCTTTCGATAGCGATCTTCAGGGCGAGATTCGGCTTACTAAAGAGTTCTTCTATCGTCTGCACATTTCAATCCTTTAATCATTTTTTTCTAGGATTCTTTAATTCGTCCCAAATTCACACCTGTCTCATTTTGTCTGCAGTCTGACCAAATATTTGTCAATTGTTTCTTCATTCTGTTGGAGTAACGTTGAACTCTAGACATTCAACCAATTTGTTTGGCTTTTGAATCGTCTGTGTTTCAAACATTTTAAACATGTTTTCCGAATTCTCTTTTTGTTCGGTTGTGAGCAAAGCATTTTTATAACTTCTCGGTCCTTGGGTCCTATGCTCAATAAAATGTATTCGTGCTTTAATTTTCCTTCAAATTGTTGATAACAAAGTACGACGACTTAAAGTCACCCCGTTCAGTGAATGCTGTATGTTTATTTTCGTTTGGCCAATCTAGTGTTAGCAACGGAATATTTGAAACCGCCATTTTTTTTTTTGTTTTGTTTAGAGGGAAATTTTAATTCACGTATTTATCGCGATGTACTCACTTTTGTGATGCTTTGCTATTCACTTTTATTCTTCTGAATCACGTTGGATTCCCGAGCTCAGCTATCTTCACTCGAAGATACGCTGCTCGTAGACTTTCGACAGCCAAAGAACTTTCCATTTTACTTTTCTAACTTGGACACTGTCCTTATCTTTGCAGAATTATAACCAACGGTATAGATTAAATAAACCCCTGTTGTTGTCGTGTTAAGAGAGTTTGTTTTCTTTCGTGTGATGACCGTTTTTGTTTACATACTACAATATTAGGAGTTATTCTTATTGAGTAAGAGAGAGAGAGAGAGAGAGAGAGAGGGAGAGAGAGGAGATAAAGAGAGAGATAGCGAGGGATATATATATATATATATATATATATATATATATATATATATATATATATAGAGAGAGAGAGAGAGAGAGAGAGAGAGAGAGAGAGAGAGAGGGAGGGAGGATATAAAGAGAGAGATAGCGAGGGATATATATATATATATAGAGAGAGAGAGATAGAGAGAGAGACAGAGAGAGAAAGAGAGAGAGAGAGAGAGAGAGAGGAAGAGACACTACATAGAATAAGAACAGGAGGTTCGAACAACAGAGTGACAAAAACCTAGTAAGAGATGAGTAACAGAATAAGGTTTGGTTTGGTTTGTTTTGTTTTACGGCATAGCAACCAACTATGGGTTATGTAATGCCGAAAACAGAATAAGTAAAATGGATCAAAAACATAACTCAATCCCAAAACCAAAGAATATTTTAGAAAATATATTGTGTGATTAAAATATATAGGGCAAAGCCTTAGGGAAACAAACGTTAACTCAGCGTCTTTATGTAGTTGCCGCTTTTGTAATAGAACTCAATTACTAGTCTAATTTTTTTGTGGTCCATTTCTTTCTCTGCATCGTCTGTTGTATGTGCTGATCATATTTATGAACCTGTATTTGGTCTGTTGTATTCTGTTACCTGAAATCAGAAAGACCAACATTTACAGGATGCCGACCCGACTGCTGATCATATCGCTCAGATTTGACTTCTCAGCCCAACAAGTTTTATATTTCTTTGGTGTCATTTTTTTTCATGGTTTTGTTGATGTATGTGGCAACACCAGGCCCAGGATTATTTTCCTTGTGATCCTGCCATAGGGATAGTGTTTATCTATTCCATATATAGAAATAACAGCACACTCTCACACACATTATATGCGTTAGATATTTGCAATAAAGAATGTTAATCAGTATTTGTTTTAATGGCCTATAACTCGGAAACCAAACGAGTGTTTCACTGGAATGTTCTTGCGCTGCCGAAAATCTACAAGCAGCGTATCTTCGAGTGAAGATAGCTGAGCTCGGGAATCCAAGGTGATTCAGGCAAGTAGTTCATCAGAGGACAGCTGAAATAAATACGCCCTGCAAATGTTGATTTTTTTTTTTAAATATTATAACGGCTAGTAATTTACAACTTTAAAAAGAGCGTCTATAATATTGAGATGTTACATGAGAGCGTGATTACGTTCTAAGAGCGTGCAGGATTCAAAAGTTTGATTGCTTAACCGCTAAGAATTTGATTACGTTCTAAGCGCGTCCTTTGATTCAAACGTATAATTGCTTAATAGCTAAGAATTTGGTAACTTTAATTACTATGCTAGACACTTTAAAATGTTGTGACTAGTTTCGTAATTCACATTATTGATTGTGGGATGTTTAGTTTTTATGTAAAGGGCTTCAAGAATTTTTAATCTTTTGATGTTGGTATCATGGTGTATTATTTTAGTATTGTTAACTAGTATGTGTCTATATTTAGAAGGGAGCAGTCATATTTTTGACGGTGTTGACAAATGGAGTTAGTGTCGGAGAGATGTAAGGTGAATCTTCGGGAGTTGTGGTAGTGAAACCGATGTAACAATTAGTTTTGTTATTATTGTAGGAGATACATTCTCCCATGGGCATTGAAACGGATATATTAGATTGGTTCTTCCTTATATATTTTGGCTCTTAGAAGTTTCATTTTTAACTATATAGTTCGATGTTTTAATTTTTTTTAATAATAAATGAGGAATCTTATTTCATTATCAGAGTTGATGGGGGATATGTAGCGATGTATTATATTTTTAAGAGCTTTTTCATTCAATTTAAAATTTGGACGCATTTGGTTACAGTAGAATAGATTTATGTAGTAGGAATTATCTAGTTGATTATTATTAGTATTGTCTAAGTTTCTAATCATTAATTTTATTTGTTCGTCTACAATATAATTGGGAAATTGATTATTAATTAGGACTTGCTTAATGTTTTTTTAATTCGTTAAAAAATATTTTTCTGGTTGAAGAGATTAGCTTTGCACGGTTTAATAGATTTTTAATCATTGCAATTTTATATCGATGTGAACATTCGCTTCTATAACTTAAAATGCATGTATTAATAGAGGTATTTTTTATAAAAAGAGGTGATAAATGCGTCATTATATTTATATGATGTATTTTTGTGTAATTATTTTTGTAGGTGATTGCAGCGTTTGTTACTTTGCTTTATTAAATAGTTGTTCACTTCCTAAGTGATACAGATTCATGCAGAAGATTGCATTATTAGTCGCCCTTAACTTTATTTATTTTTCGTTAATATATATTCTTCTTATTTTTTTTAATTAACAAGAACATAATCTAAAAGTCAGGTAATCGATTTTTAAAAACACTTTGTATAAGACTGCAACAACTTCATTGGGAATTCTTCCAATGTGGCCATAGTCTGTCTTATAGAAGGAACTTGGTTTATAAATTGTGAAACAACGCAATGTACGTTAGCGGACAATGAATAAAGCAGATAAATATGTTAAAAATGATGACAACCGCCGGATGCCGAAACCCGGGATTGAACCAGGGACCTTTAGATCTTCAGTCTAACGCTCTCCCAACTGAGCTATTTCGGCTGTCGAGAAGTATTTAATCTTAAGCATTATTAAAGTACAGTATGCTTATACTGCACTAACATTTTGTTCCTATTGTTTATCAATCTACCGTAACCTAATCTTGTCTATGAACAAACTACCCCTCTCGCTCGCTCTCTTTTTCTCTCTCTCACACACACACACACACACACACCAGGCACGTAGCCAGACTTTTAACTTAGTGGGGGGGGGCAAGGCATTTTTAGGAGGGGCAAAACTAATATTGATATTCTAATATGAGTGACGTTTTGGTTCAGTGTGTGTGTGTAAATATAAATAAGTAGTAAAAAAAATTCAGTTTCTTTTAAATAATCTAAATATATTGTTGTGTATTTCGGTATTACATGTAAATAACAACATAAGCATAGTAAAGCACATAAAGCATAGTAAACACAGTAATAATAACATAAAGTTCGTAAAATAAAGTAGCTACTTGCTAGCTCTACAGAATTCTATTCTAATCTCCTATTTTTACAGTTATTGAAATACGCAAGGATGATGCGCTCTCTGTCAATGTTTCTCAGCAAACCTTTTTCAAAGGATATGAGACAGAGTGAGGTCAGTCTCTCTGTTGACATCAAAGATCGCATTCTTGTTTTGATGCGCTTCACTGAAGAGAATAGTCTTTCAACGGTTACTGAGGTCTGTGGGATGGTAAGGAGAAATTGCTACACTCTATGCACCGATGGAAAAATATCCCTGTCACATTGTTCGAATAATTCTGAAAGTCCAAGATCTTCGGTAGAGAGACGTCGCTGAATGTAGTTCTTGAATATTTCCATCTCACTCTCCTTTACCAAAACACCAAACAGTGGACCTAGCTGTTTCAGCATATCACTGTCCATGAATGATTCTGATGACGTGTTACACACTGCAGCAACTTTCATCACTGCACATTGAGCATTTCCAAATCGACCACGGAGTTCTCCTGTAATGTGGCCCAGCAACTGTCGGAGTACCAAATCAAAATCTTCCACTGTACCCACACAGTTATGGCCAACGTAACCAGTCACTAATGCGCCAACTAATTTTCCGGATAACTTTCGTGCCCTTCCAGATGGCCGAGTATCAATATCCGTGATATCGTACTTTGTGGCAAGCGCCAATGCATATTTCACCACCTTCTCTGTATCAAATGATTCTGCGTGTTCAAGTAGTGTTTCCAGTAAGCTAATAAATGTCTTCGCATTTGTTTGTTTCTTTTGCAGACCTTTGGTCACCACATCTGTATAGTCATATCGTCTTCCAAAAAGATTAGGAGAACCAGGAACTTCTTTGCCTTCAGTAGAGCAATAGCAGAAAGTTTTGTTTCAGCAGCAGGATCATTCTGAAAGAATGCCAGAGTGTCCAAAATTACATCAAAACGGCGCAAGAACTTTTCAACCTCTAAGGATCTGGAAGACCACCTGGTTGTAGATGAATGGGTCAGTTCCAATTGTGGGTCTTTCGGATACAACATCTTCTGGATTTCCAGGTATCGGAAATGATGTTTTGTACCTGTCATGAAAGTGTACACTAAATCCATAGTCTCGAAGAATGTCTTAATGGCAGGATCAATCTCAGTGACAGATGCGAGAACTAAATTCAGCCTGTGAGATGCACAGTGCCCATACTGGGTATTTGTATAGCCAGCCCTTTTCATCAGCGCTTGAACACCACCACGTTCACCTGACATTACACTTGCACCATCGTATCCTTGACGAACACACATCTCCTTCTCCAAGTTCATAGACCGCAGCATACCTTGCAGCTGTTCCGAAATACTGGCAGCAGATAAGTCATACAGCTCTATGAAACAATGCCCCGTTCATGGACTTTTCCTCCGTGTAGAAACCTTAATGAAACACCAAGTAATTCTTTGTTAGAGATGTCCTTAACCTCATCAGCTAAAACCGCATAATATCCGGCTACCTGAACCTGGTCCCTGATTTCCCTAACAGAACCTTGTGCTCTGAAAAGAGTAAATCATTTTGAATCTCTGGGCTTACCATTTGTGCATTTCTCGGAAGTTTCTCCAAACGTTGTTGAATAGTTGGGTCATACTTAGATAAAAGTGAGAGTAACTCAAAAAAGTTTCCTCTGTTTAGTGATTCTTTGCTTTCGTCATCACCTCTCAGTGCTATCTCACAGAATAATACTATGTCCAGTACTGTCAGGAGATGCTGTTTGTGCTCACCGATTAATTTCTTGTCTCGGTAGCATGGATCCAGGAGTTGATCCACTCTCCCTACTTTCTGAACATTTTTTAAGGTGATCCGAACCTTGTCCGCTTCTTTGTGTACATCAGTGTCATTATGTGCTTTAAATTTTTGTCCAATTTTCCTCCAGTCACAAAAGCCAAACTCTGTCCAGACTCTACTTTCCTCCCGTCGTAAATGTTCAAAATTCCTGCATGTATGACAAAAGATACCATTCTTCTGGATGCTATGAAACGACGAATTAACCACTTCATCTTACAGTGATTTACCAATTTTGAAGTAAAAAAAAACGACTCGACGAGCGGCCGATTTTCAACACATCCCTTTTCCCGCCGAGATTAAAACACTGAATTACAGTTACAAAAAATAAATTAGAAATGTATTTCATGACAAGGAAAACAAATTTCCTTTCAAATTTCGAACAGACACGAAGTAATTGATATTTTTTCAATTATTAACAAAATATTAAAATGGCTGACTTGTTTACAAAGAAACCTAAATGCATTATGATGGATTTAATCTCGTAATTTAATTACGAACCGGGTTGAAATAATAACATTATTTAGAAAGCCATTCTTAACATAAGGGGAAGCGTGGGGGGCGGCTTTGTAAACTATACTGTACTTTTACCTAACAATGTGATAAACAAAAGATATCGTAAAAATTGAATTTAACTTGAAAATTTTATCTAAAAAATAGCCCGGTTCGTAAACTGCACAAGTACTAAAAATATAACACAATAAATGTTCTTTATTGGTAGGGGGTAGCCCCGTATTTACAACTATATCCCCCGCAAGTACGGTTCTAAAATCTTTTTTCAATCGATATATCTTCCCTAATTAATTACCGACTTTTCCTACTTTGCCAAAATTGCCAAATTTTCCGTTGTCGAATTTTCCGTTGCCGAATTTCCATTTGCCGAATATTCAGGGCACCCCTTTTTCTTTCAATTTACAAAATATCTATTTCTTACATTGTTTTTAAATATTAGTGTAAAAATATAAGTCTGGATGTATTGCTTCTAAATAGGGGGTATTTAGAAGCAAGTCATCGAGACTGATAGTAATTTCTCCTTTCTCAAATAATATTTATTTAAAAAGAATCTCACAAAAAAAGACACGTTTCACAAGCAATTTTAATCCAGAACTCTATAATTAAGTTTATAATTAATAATTAACATTATGATTAAATTAATTTTATTGTTTGACGTTGTCTTTTGAACTAATTTTGAACATTTTGCTTTTTTTGTAAAGACGGGCTACTTTTCGTTAAGTTTTATTTTCTTTAAACAAAAAGTGTTAGTTGTGTTGTTATTTATTGCTTTGTTGTAAAAGTTACAGCCATAAATGAATAGAGTTCTTCAAGAAAACTTCCAAACAAATGAGACTAGTTTTTGCTTCTTTAAAAAGAAACTTAATGTAGATAAATCGATTTCATTTGCTTCAGAACAATAGCGTATTAATAAATACTTATTTAAAAAATATTTATTTACAAATATTGGAGGATGGCATAGCCTCTTTAGTGAACCCCACGATTTTCAGTTATTTAAACATTAATAATAAAAAATGCTATTAGTAATTTTTTTCTAGAAACACATTTTAAATTTCTTTAAAATAGAGTTAACAAAAAAGAAAAGAAATACATGCACTTACACTTATGTTGGTCAAAATTTCCTCTAGTCTTTCTAAGAGTAGTTGTCTCTAAGAAAATGATAATGTAACTAAACTGTTTCAATAACCAAGAATCTTTTAATTATTATACTTTTATTCTATCTCCCTATCCACTCTTTATTTATTTTGACATTTCTTTTCACTATTAGTTCACACAGACATGAAAAATCAAAATAAAAGAAAGAACTGACGCCAAAGTCTTCGACTTCCACTTCTCACATATGTGTGAAAAAACATTGGATTCACTAATTCACTTCCCACCCTACATCACAAGCCTTTTCTTGCTAGCCTCTTGTACTTGGGGTGTATACCCTACCAATGCTGTTTTTTTCTTTCAACTTCATCTTGGGTGAAATCTGGGATTATTTTCTATGTTAATTTCAAAAGTTTTGAATGTAACATTCACAATTTTTTAAATTACAGTTGCAACTGACAACAAAAAGAAAAAACGTATTTGAGATTCGTGATAAAATACAAAAATAATTTTTAAACGAATTCCCAGTTTCATTTGAAAATAATTTAGGTTGCTAGTACTCATTTCTATCTTTTGAATGAAGACAACACTTTCTTTTATAAATTAAAAAAATATCCTTAAAAGAAGCTGGCAGAACAACAACGTGAATTTATTCTGTGTTTATATTACATCATTTGAATTATAATTATTAAATTGATTATTTATGATATTAAATAGTGTGAATTAACAATATTTAAAAATATATATTTGGTAAGTTGACAAAAAAAGACAGATACACTGACAATCTCTTTCACCCAGCAGGAAACAGGTGAAAAGCATCGAGGCTTTGTTTCCCTCACCACTTGATCTGAAACTAGCGAAGTTATGTTTGAGTTTGAGAACGCGTACATTTTCTTTTTTTTCTTTTTACAAGGTAACAAATTTAAATCATATTTAGATGTTATTATGGTCAATAGATTTATTTTAACTGGTAGTTTAAAATCCGTAAATATTTATTATGGTATCATTAGTACCAGGTATGGAAAATTAACTTTTAAACAAAATAAAATCCAAAGAAGCGTTTTTGAAATAGGAAATTATGTTAAAAATTTGGTGGGTGGCCAAGGGCCGCATTAATCCGGCCCGGCTGTAAAATATATTACACAAAGGTAAATACTGGTTCATAATGAAGAAGTATAGTTGACTACGAAATATAAGAGTATTTATATTGATAATATTTGTTGGATCACAAACACACACACACACACACACACACACATACACAGTCTCTCTCTGTATCGCTGTCTCTCTCTCTCCCTCTCTCTCTCTCTCTCTCTCTCTCTCTCTCTCTCTCTCAAAAAGTACCTCATGTAAAAACTAGAAAAAATGTGACCCGTTGTGTCATCCATTGAGCTCAGGTTAGATTGTTTGACTAAAAAATAAATAAAAGGACACAATACAAAATTAGTTTTATTTTTCGTTATATGCCCCTTATCTCTTTTTCTCTCCAGCTATGGGTTAAATAGAATTAATACTTGTGGTGACATTCTCTATCGTCTGTTTTATAGTTAGTTGTATTAATTTCGACTGTTAATTTTATTTTATTTATCTTCCTCCCACAAGGTAAAATGTGACACAAGGTCAGGAAAGTGGGATTTGAAAAAGCCAGCGCCCTAGAAGGTGAGAACTCGTGCCTACAAAAAATGCCTGGGCAGCCCGTCGACATTCCCCG
The DNA here is from genome assembly GCA_963556195.1 of Sepiola atlantica. Taxonomy (NCBI): domain Eukaryota; kingdom Metazoa; phylum Mollusca; class Cephalopoda; order Sepiida; family Sepiolidae; genus Sepiola; species Sepiola atlantica. The sequence goes on along the minus strand of OY744519.1, from coordinate 25,893,262 downwards.
GTAGGAGAACCTCAGGCAGTAAGCAATAAACTTACTCCTCCCCAAAAAGGTGAGGCAAAGCCTGGGAGGGTGGACCTTCTAGAACTGCAAAGGACAAACCCATAGACTGGCGTGAATCAAGCCCCGAAGGCCAAGACAATACCGGTCTATGGGGTGCAGTAACCATACTGTTAATAAACAGAGAAGGAGAGAGAGAGAGAGAGAGAGAGAGAGAGAGAGAGTGTGTGTGTGTGTGTGTGTGTGTGTGTGAGAGAGGGATAGAGAGAGAGAGAGTGCGTGTGACAGAAGGATATATATATATTTTGTAGGTGATTGCAGCGTTTGTTACTTTGCTTTATTAAATAGTTGTTCACTTCCTAAGTGATACAGATTCATGCAGAAGATTGCATTATTAGTCGCCATTAACTTTATTTATTTTTCGTTAATATATATTCTTATTAATTTTTTTAAATTAATAAGAACATAATCCAAAAGTTATGACATCGATTTTTAAAAACACCTTCTATAAGACTGCAATAACTTCAAATCTCATTGGGAATTCTTCCAATGTGGCCATAGTCTGTCTTATAGAAGGAACTTGGTTTATAAATTGTGAAACAACGCAATGTACGTTAGCGGGTAATGAATAAAGCAGATAAATATGTTAAAAATGATGACAACCGCCGGATGCCGAAACCCGGGATTGAACCAGGGACCTTTAGATCTTCAGTCTAACGCTCTCCCAACTGAGCTATTTCGGCTGTCGAGAAGTACTTATTCTTAAGCATTATTAAAGTATAATATGCTTATTTATACTGCACTAACATTTTATTCCTATTTTTGATCAATCTACCGTAACCTAACTTGTCTATGAACAAACTACCCCTCTCTCTCTCTCTCTCTCTTTCTCAGACACACCCCCCACGCACGCGCACATGCACACACACACAGGCACTCTCTTTTTTTCTCTCTCTATTGCTGTCTCTCTCTCTCTCTCTCTCTCTCTCTCTCTCTCTCTCTCTCTCTCTCTCTCTCTCTCTCTCAAAAAGTACCTCGTATAAAAGCTAGAAAAATGTGACCCGTTGTGTCATCCATTGAGCTTGGGTTAGATTGTTTGACTCAGGAAAAGAAACCTGCAAAGTCAGTTAGATTAAAAAAAAAATAAAAGGACACAATACAAAATTAGTTTTTAGTTTTCGTTATATGCCCCTTATCTCTTTTTCTCTCCAACTATGGATTAAATAGAATTAATACTTGTGTTGACATTCTCTATCGTATGTTTTATAGTTAGTTGTATTAATTTCGACTGTTAATAAACAGAGAAAAAGAGACAGAGACAGAGAGTGAGTGTGTGAGAGAAGGATAGAGAGAGAGGGGGTAGACACTGTATAAAGTGAGAGAGGGTGAGAGCAATAGACTGGCACTCAATAAGAGATGAGTGACTTGGTGAGTAAATTAAAGACTTGGTTCTTTTTTTCATTCTTCTTTTATTCACAGTAAACAAGGCATAATGTCACTGAGACCTAATGGGTTACTATGATTAGGGGTTAGATTTATAGAGGCAAAAGATGTTTGTTCACATTACATTTAAATTTCTGCGCGTTGGTACAGTCAGGTTGGTCAGTGATATTACGTTGAATATGGTACAAGTGCAGTAAGTTGGTCGGAGCACATTCCGTGGAAGTACTTGTAAAACAGGCACAAGAATGCAATATTGCGGCGATGGGACAGGGGCTTGAATTTGGTCGACAGTGCGGGACCTATTAGGTTAGAGACTTTTTTTCACCCTATACAAGACAGGGACTAGTGGTTGGTGTACCAGCTCAAATGTGGCAACAATACTCCATGTAGGGGCGAATTGTGGTTAGATTATAATTAAAGGGGGTGTTTGTCCCTTCCTACATTTATCGCACAAAATAAGTTGAACGAACAACAACCGAGTAACAGGCAACAAAAATGTGGTTTATTTAAAAGAGGGTTACCTATACCGTTTGGTATAGGTAGAAGAGAGTGAGACAGTGTCCGTCTGAGGAAGAGGAAGAATATAAGAGTTCTTAGGGCCGCCAGTGTATTTCTTTATGTGAAGATGGTAGCAGTCGTCGAGTGAGGCGACGGCGGAGAGAGAGAGAGCGTTTCCACGTTCCTCGCTGGAGCTCTCTGCGGGGTGTCCAAGCTGGTGCCAAGAGGTCGTCTCTGCGAGGCCGATTGAATGGAGAAGAGAGTGATTTTTCGTTTACACCGGTTTTTATAATCAGAAGGGCAGATAACTCTGGTGTCGCTTTTCAGCGCCACCTGTCGGTGAATAAGCGACACCTAATGGCCAACCGGTGCAGTTATGTGTGAAAGGAGGAGGTAACTGCTACAAGATTACGACTAATTTAAACAATTAAAATGGATTTAAAAAACATAACTCAATCTGAATACTTGAATAATTCCGGGTAGTCCTCCTAGATGGATTATTAACCATACAATTTGAATTTCTTAAATATGCTGGTGTTTTACTATTGTTTATCTTGCTGGCTCCCTGTTAATTTATGTATTATTCCTTTGCATGGCATATTGGCTGAACGTAAGTTTCTGATGAGAGGGGAATCTTTGGACTTGAAACATACATAAAATTCATGTTCTTTGTGCCTTTTGTGATTTTCGAAACTCGATTTAAATATTATTATAAATCATTGAATACATATTATTAAGCTCTATTTTGTGTATAATGAATAGTGAGCTTACCCATGGCAATATGTAATTGATTCGCATAGTTAACTCTAAACGGGATTTTCTTATACAAATTTAGCTGTAAAATATAGCATTGGTTTTAAATTTTAATGTTTTTTTCTTTCTTTGGGGGTAGGGTACGGTTTGGGTGCTTCCATCCTCTAAATAGTAAAGTTTACAAAAAAAAAAAATAATGTGTTTTCGTTACTCGCCCTGTTGCCTAGAATACATATTCCATAAATTCATAATGATTGATAAGTTCAATAGTTTAGGATATCCCCAAGCACATACTAATCATTGATCCTCGTGCGAACGCATCGATCCATTAAAAAAATTATTACTTAATATAAACTCAAAATTTGATGTAGAGCAATTCTTTTCTTTATTAAATTGTTTGTATCTAACTTATTTTTAAAGTATTTTGGGGAAGAGTGCGAGTTTGGGTGGGCGCATCCCCTAAGTACTAAAGTGTATAACAAAGAAAAAAAAAATAATATCCAATGTTACTCACTGAGTTGTTGAGAATATATTCGAAAATTCATAATAATCGTTTCAAAAAATAAAATGAAAAAAACAATATTATATACTTATTCAGCGTTATATTCTTACTCACTGTACAAAAAAATAGAAAAAATTATCCACTAGAACTTTAATTACAAGTATTTTTCCATTCTGCGTATCATAACAGCGATTTGTTCAGTAAGCCTCCATCTTGTTTTTTAAGAAGATTTGAAGGGCAGTAACTGAAATCTTCTTAAAAAACAAGATGGAGGCTTACTGAACGAATCGCTGTTATGATACGCAGAATGGAAAAATACTTGTAAGTAAAGTTCTAGTGGATATTTGTTTCTACTTTTTTGTACAGTGAGTAAGAATATAACGCTGAATAAGTATATAATATTGTTTTTATAAAAAAATATTTGTTTAGTACGGCCGCTCATCAGAATATACACCAAAACTTTATGTGATAATATTAAGAGTTACTTCCCTTGAACTTTTAGTTAGTTTGAACAGATATAGCGAATAAACAAACACAGAATCTTAACGTGTGTTCGTATTAATTCTTATCTGAACAAGTATAAACTATTACATAGTGGCAGCGTTATTATAGGAGCTGTGCGTACTAGTGGGCAATAAGAACAACTCCTTATATTGTAGATGAATGAAAATCAAACAAATTGTATTGTTCAAAAATACAGTGATACTAAAACAAAGTTACGTAAAGTTGTTGTTCTGTCGTGTTCAGCCGTAGTCGATCGACCAGCTTGTGTGAGGTCAATTGTAGGTCAATTACCGTCGACACGAAAACGATTAGTTGTATCTGCTGATATTGTTGTTGGAACGAGTTCCTTCTTGCATCCCCTCTTTGGGGAAGAGTAAGTTTATTGCTTACTGTCTGAGGCGCCCCTACCGGGGAATGCCGACGGGGCTGTCCAGGCAATTTTTAATGGCCAGAGTGCTCACCTTCTCGGACGCTGGCTTTTCAAATCCCACTTTCCGACCTTGTGTCACATATTCCTATTGTGGGTAGGAGTTGGATATCTCCTTCTGTGGTAGTTGTTATTATTGGGATGAATTGTATTTGTAATATAGTCAGGATGGTAGCACGAGTGGGTTGGGTTGGGTTGGTTAGGAGAACGGTCGATACCGACGTGACTATCCAAGTATCGGAGTCCCGGTGTGACTTTTATTTATCTTCCTCCCACAAGGTAAGGTGTGACACAAGGTCGGAAAAGTGGGATTTGAAAAACCAGCGCTCGAGAACAGATACCAACCCCAGTCCCGGTGTGACTGCTGCCCGCTGTCAAACCCAGCTACTTAAGGGCAGCGTGCGGACGTAGTTGTAGACGCCCGGCTCCCAAAGTGTAGGGACAAAAATTGGCCTTGACTTTGGAAAACTGTGTTTCTTTTTATTTCTATTTTTGCCACAGCCAGCACGGCACATGAGTATTCAGCACACAACTTTGTGGTAACGTGCATGAGTATGTGCTCCACATCTGGTGCTACCATGACGACTAGATAATAGATTCCACTTTTAAGCAGTTGAGAACGCCAGAAATAAGGCACACTTGGGCGGCGGTCGTCATGATGGCAACACACACAAGGACACCGAACAAAATGGGATCTAAAAATCGTAAAAATATCCAACACGAGAGACCCGATCAGCATCCTGCAAATGTTGTTTTTTTCTGATTTCAGGTAACAGAATACAACAGACCAAATGCAGGTACATAAATATGATCAGCACAAACCACAGACGATGCAGAGTAAGAAATGGACCACACACAAAAAATTAACGTTTGTTTCCCTAAAGATTTGTCCTATATATTTTAATCACACAATATCTTTGTTAAAATATTCCTCGGTTTTGGGATTATGATCCATTTTACTTATTCTGTTACTCATCTCTTGCTAGGTTTTAACCTATGACTCTCACACTCTCCCATTCTGTTGTTTGAACCTCCCTTTCTTATTTTATGTAGTGTCTATTCTCTCTCTGTCTGTATCCCCCCTCTCTCTTTGTCTCCCTCTCTCTCTATTTTCCTCCTTCTCTCTCAATCTGCCTCCATCTCAATCTCCCCCCCTTTCTCTCTCTCTCTCTCTCTCTCTCTCTCACTCTCTCTGTTTGTCTGTCTGTCTGTCTGTCTGTTAGTCTGTCTGTCTGTCTCTTACTCTCTCTCTCTCTCTCTTATCTCTCTATCTCTCTCTGTGATTATTGAGAGTCAAGGGTAATAAAACAACTATAAAACAGAAGAATAGTCCATTATAAACACGGGGAATATCATCACAATTATTAATACTATTTTATCTATAACTGGAGAGAAAAATATATGTATATGTATTTATATATGAAGAGAAAGAGAGAGGGTGAAGGGATAGAGGAAGGATATATGGCTAAAAGAAAACACATTTTGGATTTTATCTTTTTATTTTATTTTTATTTTATTTTTTTCACTGGCTTTTTAAACTCACTTTTTTCTGATTCAATCAATCCAGCCCGAAGTCAATGGGTGACCCAACGGGTTACATTTATTCTATCCTTTTAATATAATCTTCTTGAGAGAGGGGGTGGAAGAGATAAAGACTGTTGGTTGAAACGTGTTACAGTAGATTAATAGGAAATGGCAACGAAATGCTTTCGCAAACTAAGCAGAAAATACTGTAATAACAACATTATCCGACAGCCGAAATAGCTCAGTTGGGAGAGCGTTAGACTGAAGATCTAAAGGTCCCTGGTTCAATCCCGGGTTTCGGCATCCGGCGGTTGTCATCTTTTTAACATATTCACAATACTATTTTTCATTAAAAATGTTGTTATTGAGAGAGAGAGTGTGTGTGTTTGACGGAGAAAAGATAATAATGACAAATTAATGTAACCTAAGAAGCAAGTACTTTAATAAGGCTTAACAAACTGATAAGTTCGACAGCCGAAATAGCTCAGTTGGGAGAGCGTTAGACTGAAGATCTAAAGGTCCCTGGTTCAATCCCGGGTTTCGGCATCCGGCGGTTGTCATCTTTTTTACATACTAATTTTATTTATGAATACTTTTCCGATAAGGTGCATTGCGTTGTTTTCATAATTTATTAAAAAATCTCCTTCTATAACATCGACCGTTGCCATATTAGAAGAGTTTCACATGAGGATTGACGTGATTGAAACTATTATGCAAACAGCCCACTGCATTATACGGACGTGGTTGTACAATTAAGTGTTTTTGTTTTAAATTCTGATTTCAATTGTGTACTTTGCCTGAACATTGAATTCTAATAGAATTTGATTCGCACCTTATTTTATTATTTCACTTTATATAATGCTATTAATGCTCTATCCAGTATATTGAGCTTCAGTTTTATCCGGATGTTCACTAATTAAAGATATTAGTTGCCTCTTATTGTTGGATTAACTTTATATATATATATATATATATATATATATATATATATATATATATATATATATATGGGAAAATGAAAAAGGGAAAACCAAAAAATGGATGTTTTTTATGTGTACATCAACGTTTCGTCTTTATTTATAAGACTTCCTCAGGATGATAAAATAGAGAAAAAATGTCATGCAAGTACACCCTATCACAACAAATCCTCCCTCTCCCCCTCTCAACTATTTTCTCCCATACCCCTTCTTAAATTCCCTCATTTTCTCAAAACGCTCTCTAAGACCATAACTTTCGCCCATCCACCAAAATCACAGCCCCCCCTCCCTCTCTGCCCATTCTCCTTTCCCTGCATACACCCCCATACACAAACATTCCAACTTACTTTTCCCCTTCAATCTTGACCGCTGCCATCTGGTCAAACACCTCCCTCCCCCTCTTTCTTCCACTCCCTCTCTGCCATCCACTTTACCCCTGCTCATCCCCCACCTCTTTCTCTTACCACCAGCCACAGTAGTCCTTGCTCACCCCATCCTTCCATTTTTTCCCCACTCATTTTCTTCAACATTCATTTCTATTTCTCCAACAGTACGGACGTCCACCCTGTAGTGGCGATTATTTATTTTTATTTTTCCTCCCAATATGTCTACCCTTCATGTATCTGTACTTGCATGACATTTTTTCTCTATTTTATCATCCTGATGAAGTCTTATAAATAAAGACGAAACGTTGATGTACACATAAAAAACATCCATTTTTTTGTTTTCCTTTTTCATTTTCCCATCACGTCGGATTACCTTCATCCTTCTCTTCCCATATATATATATATATATATATATATCCATAAACACAATAGTTAAATCCAAATACGAATACAAACCGCATTTATTTACATTTATACGTATATAGACAGACAATCAAATACATACGTTAGCCGAGAATTACGTTACTAAATAAAACCTGCAACTTTATACACACCCATTCGTACAATATAATATATACTAGTCAATATCTACATCTTTCTTATAAAAAAGACATCTGTATCTAAGTTTCCATATTCCATACAAACATACATATACATATCTACATACATATCACCACACACATTTATCACCCCTTTGCGCAAGGGTATACATCTACTCAACTTCGTCACGTATACATGTCGTTCTTACGAAATACACACTGTTCTTTACGAAATAAAGTGGCTATGAATTAAGGAATACATCTACCGATATTTATCCCGTAAATTTATTTATATACACGCTCATACATGTCATTTTATTTTTATACCTCTCCATGCACTGTGATTCCATAATCTTATGCATATAAGTTCTAGGAGGTCCACCCTCCCAGGCTTCGCCTCCCCTCTTTGGGGAGGAGTAAGTTTATTGCTTACTGTCTGAGGCGCCCCTACCGGGGAATGCCGACGGGGCTGCCCAGGCAATTTTTAAATGGCCAGAGTGCTCACCTCTCGAGCGCTGGCTTTTAACCCCACTTGCTCGACCCGAGCTTGGGTCACATCTTACTTGTGGGAGTAAGATAAAACTGGCCTTGTGCCTAACTCCTAGCGAAGGAGTAAATAAATACATTTGGACCGGTGCTATCATTAATTTAAGGAACAAACACAAAGCAAATATTACCAAGACAAACAAACAAACAAAATAAAATAAAACCCAACATATGAGCGTACTATATGATGACTAAGATAGATAAACGCGACCTAGCATTAAATAGACTAAAATACAGGTTCAATATAAACATAAAAGGTTAAGTATAACATAGGGAAAAAAGAGAAACAAAGAAAAATCAAGAGAAAATCAAAACCTACACTAAGGTGAGATATAATAACATAGAAAAACATAAAATAATGAAATTAAAATTAAAATTAAAATTAAAATATAAAATTAAAATAAATATAAAATAAGATTAAAAATAAAAATAAAATAAAAATAAAAATAAAAATAAAATTAAAAATAAAAATAAAATTAAAATTAAAATAAAATTAAAAATAAAAATAAAATAAAAATAAAAATACAATTAAAAATAAAAATAAAAATTAAAAATAAAAATAAGAAATAAAAATAAAATAAAAAATTTTTAAAAATAAAAAATAAAAATAAAAATTAAAATAAAAATAAAATTAAAATTAAAATAAAAACAAAAATAAAAATTTAAAAAAATAAAAATACAATAAAAATAAAATAAAACCAAAGGTAGTATAATAGTAGGGTTTGGAGCAGCGTAATTTCAGCTATTAATGGACAGCAATGTTTGTAATTCAAAATCTGCTCAGTGCATGCTTCCTGAAATGTCTGCAATTAAGTAATTTTCCCCTGTCTTTAAACCTCATAATTTCTAGTTTCTCACCAAGGCACACAAAAAAACAGGATGTGTTAAGTGATCCACAGGTTATGTTTTTTCTGGTAATATTCCATCTAATTATTAGGTTTTTTCATCTTCGATTAATTTCCAAAAATATCGGGACAGCGAAGTGTTCATGTATTTTTAGTGTCTGATCATTCATATGTTAGCCATACTGATGACGGCTGATAGCCAGAAACACGTGTCCATGGATTACTTTTATGTACGTAAAAATTAATAAATATCATATAGATATTTATTAACTAATAAAAACACGTCATATTAATTTATATTCTGCACAA